>CM028330.1:21183648-21783648 GCA_016647705.1 Eucommia ulmoides | reverse complement strand
TCACCTACAATCGAAACGACACACACCCATACTCATTGGATCAAATGAAAGAACACACACACACACCCAAAATACACAAACCCACATCCACCGTTGACGATCACACTCCACCGACCGACGGACACCACCACTGACCCTCTCTCACTCTTTGGTTTTCTGGATTCTTCTTCATTTCTAGTGTTGGGATTGAAGTGCATGTGTTTATGTATATATATGCATGAATATAGTGGTGTGATCTTGATCCCATGTGTTTCCACGTTGTACGGCAAGGATTTAATCGCTCGCGTATTGACTACTCACAAGTGCACAAGGTCTAGTTTTAATATAGTGGATATTTTAAGAACATATATCATTCCCATAGGAACAGGTTGAATAATTGAATACCGCAATTGACATAGTCTCCTATTATCCAGACAGTTAAAGAAATAATTTAAAATTAAACTAATTAAAACTATGCTAAACTACAATTAGTGGGTTAATCCTAACTAAATTGATTAACTAGGGATTGATTTCGTTTACTTAATACATGTTCAATTATGTTTTAGTTAACAATAACAAAGTTTATGGTATCCGACAATCTCGGTTCGTAAACTACTCCGTCACCTCTTCCGAGTGTAAGACGGGAGAATACGCGACTTTGTGTCAACGCCAAAGTCCCCCTCAACGTCTTAACAACTATAGGCCATGTGAGTCTTAGCCCAACATCATCGATTGCACACTAACTAATGCCTTCTCGGGTCGTTAGATCTTAACGATGTGTTTACCCTAGTCCGAATCCAGGGTTACCTCTTCCAAGTGTCAAACCCTAGATTCTCAAATCCAACCCTAATACCTTAACAAGGATATTGAAGTTGTCATAAAATGATAAACAAAATCAAATTTAAAAGCAAACAACCGTTAAAGAAACATATATTAAATCAAACGAGTATTTATACAACTACATCGATCCCTAGCTAATATTTATCTAATCTAACATGATATTGGCCATTAAAACTAAAAACCAAGAGGTATTCATCATCATGTACAATAAAACATGAAATTACAAAGAGAGAAATAAAGAGAGAAAGATCAAATCTTAAAGTGGAGTGATCCATTGTCGCCAAAGACCAATCCGCCAATGTTTCCTCTTCTTCGGATGATGAATATCTTCTTCAAGAATGGCCAAATATCAATCTCCTAAGGTTAGGGATGTTCCATGCTCCAAGAAGTCTTAAGGGAAGTGGGAAAATAGGTATTAATAGGCACAAGGTTTTAAAATATCTAAAAAATATATATTTGCTATACAGAGGTCATGGCCGCGGCGGTGGGATAAGTCGGTTACTTTCTAATCTTTTAAGGCCACGATGATGGGATCACGACCACGACCGTGGGACAGCTCTCAACTTTCTGACGATTCTCCGCCTAGGTGGTGGTTCAGCACCCCCAACATACACCAACTCTTTGATGCATCTCTGCCTAAGCGGTGGTTTCTCCACCTAGGTGGTGGTTCTTGTTCATTTTTAGCACATCCTCTGCATTCTCACCACCGTTCAACGTTTCTTCACCGTTTTTCCACTATTTTTGCTCGTTTGTCACTTGTTTGCATCCCTACACCTGAATTAACTAAAAACAAACTAAAACAAAATTAAATATAAATAAAATAATAAAAAAACTATCAAATTCGATTTAAAAGTAGATAGATATTTTACACCTATCAAATACCCCAAAAATTGAAATTTTGCTAGTCCTCGAGCAAAACACTAGCATTAAACTAAATAAACTAACTAAAAATGAAAAATATGAAACACAAAAGAAGTAAATGCATGTAAGTATAAAGTTCAATCAAAAGGACTAATTTGTTCCTCTCTCAACATCCCTAAATCTGATCAAGTTCGGGAAATAACCCACACCAAGTAGTGTTCTAGAATGTCAACATTCAATATCAGTAAAAACCATTCTAGATCCATTGAATGTGTGTGTGTAAGAACTCAAATGCATAATTATGCACATACCGGATTGGATTATTCAATTGTTAAGTTCATAACGTATACCGTTTAAGGATTCAGAAAAGCCATACTCTTGATTGGGGTCTACTATACACTAATGTAGGCTCGGATATTCACAGAGATCAATAGGGCTTGGTTTGGCTTTGGAGAACGACCACGGGTATCACTGGAATTGAAAATAGATAATCAATTTAATTGATCGATACCCGAGGTAAAATCGTTTGTTGCTATCCTCTCCCATAACCCCACACTTTTAGAGTACAACTCTGAATAAGAAACGAAGATCGTGTGTATTCACTTGTCAAAAGAAAAGAAAATGAAAACACTATTCACATAGGGATTTTTTTTTATTTTTTTTAACACATTCCTACATTAATTCGAATAATAATCGTTTTAGGAGTGTGCAAAAAGAAGTTAGAGAAACACACCCCAAAATTTATTCGAATTTATAAAATTTTAGGAATATGCAAAAAGAAATGGTAGAAACACACCATCAAACTTATTTTAGGAGCGTGTGAAAAGAAATACTAAAGTGACAAGTAAATATACTAATACCAAGTCAATAAAAATTCAACTGAAACCCCACCACTCACTTGATTTTACTCAATTTGAAAATTAGGCTTAGCGACATTGGTTTAGGAAAAATTTAAATGAAAAAAGTATTTGAACGTTTTCTGAATTGATTACGTTATCGGCTTCGACAGGGGAAATAAGAGATGAAATTTTTTAGGTTAGCTACAACGGTTTAAGTGAAAAAATGACAGCCTAAATCACGTCTCTAGAATTACCTTACCTAGGATTTCGCCTCAAGTTTCCCCCAAATCAAATTCTAGATTCCATATTTTTGTCATGAACTTCATATTGAATAATCGACATCTAATTGCTCAGATTATTATACATTGAGTCTGAATGTCGTGCGATTTTAGGATCGAGATAAATTTTACCCAATCAACATCTTAAGCACACAAAACACACATGGAAGGCATTACCCCCGACCTTAATTTGCAATTAGAGGATAATTCTCATCATCGGGACTTGGCCCAAATAAACTCAACAACTAAACATGCAAATACAACTTCATACATACACAATTCTAAACTAAATCTAATACTAACATACTTACTAATCTAAAAACTACACATGCAAAAACAAGGATTAAATTAAACTGGAAATTAACAACTAAAACATAAATAAACACAATAAAATACATACATAAACATAATTCTGTACATAAAAAAAAATTGCATTTTGTTCAAAAAATAATGGTTCATCATTCTTTTACAAAAACACAAAAATGGATGAACAACCCCCAAATTGAAACATAGCAGTGTCCACACTGTCTAGCAGCGAACCCAATAACTGAATATAGCACGTAAAAATGGAAAACTGGGTTTAGACACATACCTAGGAGATAAGACAGATGAGTCTTACCTCCTACTGTTCACTTGGGGAAGGATCATCACCACCACTTTCATATCGGAAAGGAAACTACGGTGGTTATAAAAAGTGCGGCGGCATCGGCGACGTAGTCAGAAAAGAATGCACATCGATGCCGAAGTGCTCACACATAAGCCTGTTGACTTTATCTTGATAGCATCCATATTGGTCTTGGTAAGTCCACAGCTCGTATTACCCTTGTTGAAGATCTCGGAGTTTTTGGTAAACTCGTTCCCCATCGAATCTGGCCCGTCCGGGTACCTCGGGAACTGGGGCCCCAGAAGGCCATGCCTGGTCTCTTGCTTGATCTTCATCCTTTTCCGCTCCTCCCAAAGTCTAGCCTTGAGCACTCCTCCTCGACATCCTTGCAATAATGGCCAAATCGAGGGGAATGATTAGAAAAAACAATCTATCCCGATGGATCACCACCCCGGCTCGCCGACATAACTCTATGATTAAGTTTGGAAATGGTAGGCCTCATTTGGTTGTCCCCGCGGTATGTAGAATCGAAGAATATATGTGAGATCTGACGTCAAGCGGTTTTTCCCACTGTATGGAATGTAACATAATAGCCCGCTTCTTTGACACGTCCAAAAAGTGATAGGTTGGGATCAGGCTGCCCCATATGAAGTGGTGCCATATCTTCGGCACTAACTTTAGGAATTTGGAGAGGAAATTTGCTTGATTCGGCCCTTTAATGGTCCATTGGACATTACTCGTAGTAAAGGCCCGGATTATGTCCTCTATACTTGGCGTGTACCCCTCATATGGCTCTTGAAAAGGTTGTGGTGGTCCCACTCCCAATACCTCGTTCAATTTTTCAGGACTAAAGAGGATAATCTTGCCTCAAACCTTTGTCTAGTTCTCTTGAGCTTCAGTGGCATTTGCGTAGAACTCCTGGACTACGGAAACTTCACCGAGAGGAGGCGATTTGCAAAAATACTCCCAACCTCGGCTTTGAATAACACCTTGAAATTTCACCAGGAGATCTTCCAGGGGACCGAATCCTCACTACTTTATGCATGGCCTGAGGAACCCATGCTTGAGGAAATGCTCCTCAACCTTTTTTTAAATGAATCGGGTGGAATCGAAGTCAGGAGCCGACCCCGATCCTTCACCCTTTACCCTCTTCGAAGCAACTCTTTTAGGCATGGTTCCGAGCAATCATATTCACAAACAAGACAAACCCAATCATATGCGCACAATGAAAAATAGTCTCTATATCAACACTATCAAGAATAAGGCTTTATCTCATTTCACGTTCACCATTTGCAACGATTTCAACAAAATACTTACAATGTAGCATGCATTTTTGTTTCACACAATTAAAAAATCCATTTAAACATGTTTATCACCAAGAATCAAACCAAAATCCCAAAGAAATTTGAAATCGCGAAAATAGGGTTTAAGAGTTTTAGGGCAAAACTTCAAAATCAAATGATTTTTAACATAATCATGCAATCAACCAATAATTTCACCAATTGGACAAAATTTAAGGTAAAAGAAACTTACTTGTTGAGAAATTACGGTCAAATCGAAGAGAAATGAAGAAATTTCACCATTAACGCTAAAACCCTAAAATTTCAGAAGTGGGGTTGGAAATCCAATTCTTGGAGGGTGATTTGTGGTGGAAATCAAAATTTTTGAAACTAGAAGGATGATTTTGAAGGGTTGGAAACGGTTTGGAGGGTTGGGATTAGAGAGATTTGCATTTTAGAGAGAAGAGGGAGAGTTTGTTTTTCGAAGTAGCATTGTTGTTTTAATTTGAATAGGCGTGTCACCACTGCGACGGCGGGATCCTGCCGCGGCGGTGGCAACGCTTTTTATAAACTTAAGACACTAACGCTTCATTTCCACGACAGTGGATTTCTTGTCACGGCGCCGGCAACGTTTTTTTCTTAAATGAGCTACTGACGTTCCATCGCCACAGTGATGGATTTCGTGCCGCGGCGATGGTATTTTTCCCGCGGCGGTGAGTTTCTGTTGATTTTTCTTAATTTTCCTCAACGAAACTCCTCACCTCTCATTTCCACATCGCTATTTCAACGATTTTAAGTACAAATCACCACCCTCACTATCCAAACTCCTAGATTCACCTCCAAACACTCTCTGAGACCATTCACGGCTATTCAATTACTTTTGCAAAACCATTTAAGATCTAGACAAATATCAAAAGAGATTTCGAATGGGTGGTTTAGTGGACTCTTTTCCAAAATGACCAAAATAGTCCCAAAATCCATGTGCTCTCTGTTTGGCCTTTTCATTCAAATATGCTAATTTTTTTTATTTTTTTTTTAACACCTAATCTCATTCACGGTCAATGAATCTGTCCAATATTGATGTATGAGTATCAAGGTCCACTAATCCAAAATTTGTAGCCTCGTTGTTATCTATCGTAAGACTCTAGTGAGAGATTTGATGTTAAAAATAAAAAATAAAAACCCTTCCCAACATTGATATCAAAAAGTATCAAGGCCCACTTAGGGCAACCAAGCACCCCTTTTTTTTATTAATACTAAACTATTTGTTTTTGTTCTCATCAATTTTGTAGATTGGGTCAAAATGGATGTCTTTTTTTGCTAAAAAACAAATCGTCCATTTTTCAAAAAGTGTTGTATGCTTGATCATTTTTGTTTTCATGTTGCTCCATTTCTCTCGTAAAATAATGTTTTTGTCCTGCTTTCTAAGACCTCTTACCTATGTCGCAGGTGCTTGACCATGGTCCGAATAGAAGGAACTAGGGTGCAAATTCTAATTGTCACCACTACCGCTTAGACACGCTTTTAGAGTAAAACATAGAGGCTAATGATAAAAAGAGCAATTTTCCCTAAAATTAGATCAATATGACAAATTACATTTTGCTCCTTGTTGATTTAACTCGATGAACTTCAAAATTAAGCATATAGTCATAAATTAATGTGCATAGGTCATACAATTTGTTAATTTTAGGGGATTTTGTCCAAACGTCAAAACAAGCACTTTTATTGGATTTCAAAAGCATATGAAAATAGTGAAAGCATGACATAATTTTTCAATCGACTTTTGAGGAGCAATGGATGTGAAAAGGTTGGGATAAAACACTTTTTTTTGTGTGAAGGATAAGAGATTAGGTGTAAAGCAATGTTTTCTGCGGAGGTTAGCATAGACATAGTGAAGTGTGCCCAAACAAGGAATAATGAAAAATTCCATACTCCATTTCTGTTATTACAGGTCAATCATACATATGCATGTCTACTTTTCGCCAAAATAAATAAATTATATTTCTTTGTCAATAAACATTCTCTTCATATACAGGAATAATCTCTTTGTATACATGAATAAACTATGTAGGTTTGACCCTCATCAGACTCTGAATGACAAGCACTGTTCTGTTTTTATTTATATATATTTCTTTTCCAACCACCTTATATATATGGTTGGTTGGTTGGTTGGTTGGTTGGTTTTTTTTTCTTTCTAATGTACTAGTTTAAAGTGCAGTCCGAAAGAGCATCTAAAATGGAAGAATGTGGAGAGGGAAGAGTAGACAGAGCGAAGAAAAGCATAGCCTCAAAAGTTGCAAACTCAGAGTCATTTTTTTCATTATTTATTTATATGTTATATTTTAATTTAGATTAGAACCCCTCAAAAAACTAGCGTAGGCACCCCAAAAGAAGAATCTTGACCATATCCACGCAACCTACTTGCCCCCCAACCAATTTACCCGAAATGTCCCTCAATTTTATGAAGGCTATAATATATTTTGTAAAATGCTATTTGGACTCCAATCAAACTAAGAAATGGCAAAATTGCATCCTCATTTACACATAAATAGTATTATGACACACCTAATTCAGTATGAGTGTTCTAACAGATGTGACAAAATCGATGTACCATTTTTTTAAAGTATTTTTATATTAAAATTAAAAATAATTAACTTAGAATTAACTGTAGTTTTTAATATATATTTTTATTAAAATTAAAATTAAAATTTAACTTAAAAATATTAAATATTATTTTTTATGCAGTTTGATTTTTTTGGCTTAAATTAATTATAACAATAATTTAGATTTAAAATAAAATTAAAATCCTAAAATAACTCATGGTTAACGCAATCCTAATTAAATCTAACCCTTGTCCAAATATGCAATAGGGTATTGCGAGCATCTGTGTCAAAATGATACAGATAATGATTGAGTTGTTGGAAAAGAGTTTGGTATTAAAATTGTCAAAATTTGAGATGACACAGATGATGCCCGAATTGTTGGAGTTCCTCAACATATCAATAAATTAATCTTACATTCTACTTTGTATATTTTTTTTTAGTATTAATAGTATTGTATATAATTTAATAATTGAGTTTAAATTTACAAGTGAATTACCAGTTTGTTATTAAGCTATCATATTCTAATATAATTTTAGTAATGTAAATGTTACCCGACTAAACTAATTCTTAAGATTAATGAAAGTAAAACTTACAAATTACAGAAATGAAATTGCCATAAATAATTTGTGCTAATAGATATATCTTTCGAAGCAACTATTTTTTAACAATTTTAAATGCCAAAATCATAATTCACCATACCAAATCAATAAATTTAAATTTTAAATTCTCTATTGATAATTTTCAATCGTCCAATTTCATATCTAAATTGAGTCACTAATATGAGAAAAATGATATGTATTTCACCGTTGGATGATTAGCGTGTCAAAACATAATCAAATAAAAGATGTTATTGAGAACAATTATTTTGTAAACAGTGAGAATTACTCAAACCACAAATCAAATACACCAAATCAATTAATTTTAAACAATTCAATCTATAATTTGAGATCTCCAAACTAGCAACCTCGTACTAATTGTGATAAATAATTGACATTAATAAATATTATTATTTTATATTTATTATTGTATTTTTAAAGTTAAAAAATTAATTATCATAATAATATTTATGAATTTCATTAGAATATGTGTTATAATTTTATTATTATAAATTTATGAATTAATGAATTTATTGATTGTTATAATATGAATATTTAATGTGAGTTTCATAATCCACACAATATATAGTGTATAATGACAAAACAACGATTTAGAAAAAAAAAAAAAATAATAATACAATAATATATGCTAATTCATAAAAATACAATTTGATATATTGAGATATGAACAATTTGAGATTATTGTATCTAAAATATAACTCATAATTCAAACATGTCACGTGATCTGATCTATTAGATATCTTTTCTCTTCTCTTACCAATCAAACTTAGACTCTCTTAAAGAACATTTCAAGAATTAAAATTTAAATTTAATTCTGAATGCATTAAATCGATATGAGAAAATGCACTCTTAAAATTACCTCGGCCCCTGAGAAGTAATTCGTAAGTGCACGTAAGTTGATCCGGACACACCTTACCGTTTATTTTATTTTTTTTAAAAAAAGACTTATTTAATTTTTGATATTATGAATTATTTGAAGCTATCAAAATGATATGCAATATTCCTATTAAAAAGGTAATTTTAAGTAAAAGTAGAGGGATATCAATGTAAATTGGTATCAATTGTTAAAAGGGGGGAATCAAAGCATAGCTTGAAATCAACTCGCTTCCCCTCCCCTAAAATCTTTTCTTCTTCCTCTTCACTCCCTTAGCCACGAAGTCTTCTCCTCCTCTTCTTCCTCATCTCATTCACATTCTTCAAACAATCAAAGGAAAAAAAAATACCCAAAAAACCAAAAACAAAATAAAGTAAAACTTCTCTCATTCTCCCATGGCGGATACATTCTCCTACACCACCAACACACAAAAACCACCCTCAAAACCCACACAAAACCCAACAAAGTTCTCAACCCATTCCCTTTATAAACCTCTAATCATCACCCTTTTCCTCCTCCTCCTCCCGTTTTTCCCTCAGCAAGCCCCTGAATTCATCCACCAAACCTTCCACGCCGGAAGCTGGGAGCTTCTCCAGCTGGTTTTCGTCGGAATCGCCGTCTCCTACGGCCTCTTCAGCAAACGGAACGACGAATCGGATAAAGAACACGGCTCGAAATTCGACAATCTACAGTCGTACGTCGCCGGATTGCTTCAGGTTTCGTCGGTTTTCGATGATGAAGTCGAGAATTCATCTGGGTCCGACGAGAGCAAGGTGCAGGCGTGGAGTTCGCAGTACAGTAGAGGTGAGCCGGTGGTTATGGTAGCCAAGGAAACCCCTGTTCTTAAGGAAAAGCCATTGCTTTTGCCTGTTAGAAGCTTGAAATCGCCGATTTCTGAGTCCGATGATTCTGAATCAATAAATAGTTCGAGGGGATTTTCGAGTAAATTAAGGAAGGATGAAGAAATTGAGGAGAATATTGTTCTTCGTTCTCCGATTCCATGGAGGTCGAGATCAGGAAGGATGGAGATGAAGGAAGACGGCGATGGTCCTCCCCTGTTTGCTGCGCCTTCATTAATGGAGGATTCCGAGCTCAATTCTCGATTGCTCAGGTCTCAATCGTCTAGATCTTCACGACCCAATTCGGTTTCTCCTTCACCTTCGATCTCTTCTCCGAGGAAAAAGCTCTCTCCTCCGCCGGAATCTCAGGCCAAGAACGTTGAAGATCATACGAGGAAGAAGATTCACAACAAGGGGTATTCACCGCTGGCTCCTCCTCCGCCTCCGCCGCCGCCTCCGCCGCCGCCTCCACCCCCGTTTCTAAACAAATCTCCGCTGGCGAAACCAAATTACGCCGTGACTGATACCCATCTTTTCCCCGAGAAAGAATTGAAGAGAAGCGACGTTTCCTCCGCCGGAAAATCCCTTCGAAGTAATCGTTCCTTCGAGACAGAGAAAAAGGAGGCGAATTTCATTGAGGCAAAACGTCGAACAGATAGTCTACGCCGCGAAACCTTTCATTCTCCGACCCACAAAATCCTCTCCGATCTTCCCAGACACAAGAAACAAGAAATTCCGGACGAAACGTCCATCGAAACCGACGACGATTCCGAGCTGGAGGACGAAATCGTCGACGGGAATTCCGGTAACGAGGATGCTTCGCCTGAAGGCGTGAGCGACGGCGGACCCGACGTCGATAAGAAAGCCGACGAGTTCATAGCGAAATTCAGAGAGCAAATACGGCTTCAGAGGATCGCGTCGATCAGGAGATCAACGGAGCAGATTTCTAGAAAGCCTTCTAGTGTAGGTAAATAAAGTTCAAGCTTGTTGATTTGGAGGTTGATTTATTAGACTTCCATTTCAGTTAGTTTTTTTTTTTTTTTTCCTTATATTATTATTTCTCCCTCTAATGTACTCGTCATACAAATACAAGGGTTTGAATGTTGTACGTTATGTATCCTTGAAACCCAATTGAGAGGTGTTAATGTTGTGGATCAATTTGAGTATGTTATTGCTAGGTTATTATATTGTTTTTTCTTTACATGGTTCATCGTAAACAATTCAAAATTTTAGAATATTGATTCGAAAAATTAATTGAAAATTCAAACGTTGATAAAATATTGATTCAAAAAATCAATTCCAAATTCAAACGTTGGAATGATGACGGGATGGAGTTCCCGCCCAATAAAATTCCTAGGCGTTATTCTTAATCTCGTTTAACTGGGCCCAAGAGTAAAAAATAAACAACTGCTGAATTGAATTAGCCCAACTAGCTCTTTTAGGTAAGTTGCCCAGCCCAATTAGGACGCCCATTGAAATAAATCTAAAACCAGATCTGCAAAGGACTTGGTCTAAACTCTAAACAATAATTAGCCGCGATACAGCAATATGGGAGAAATGGAAAGTGATTACGAGGCAACTACAAACATAAAACGTAACACCTGGGAGCTCAACAGGAAGAAACAAGTATCAATATAAAGGGAAATACATATGATAGGGACAATTATTATATTTTTCTTTTCTCTCAGAACATATTAACTTATTTCACGTTAGAGGTTTTTGCCTGATACCACACTAGTGTCATTTTTAGTCCTACAATATCAACATATTTTCTTATTTGAACTATGGATCACTATTTAGATGTCATATTTAAATAAGTGTGGTGTAACTAAGATTTTCTCTCTGTTTCTCTTCTCAACATGTAAAATCATATGGCATTTGCAAGGTGGATTTGAGAAAGTGAGTAAATAGAATTTTGTAGCATAATCTAAATTTGCGCTTGGATTTGACAAATATTAATTTGGGCCTAAGCTAGAATGTAAATAGCATGAATTTGGTATAATTAAAAGAAAAAGGCACTTGGGCCTAACTCAACATTTTAAATTCATGAATTTGCGAATATGCATTGGGCGTAAATTACATTAAAAAAACTAAAGCGCACTTGGGCCGAAATAGAAATATAATGGCATAAATCGTCTGACAAGATCTACAGCCCAATAGCATGGATATTGCACACGTACTTACCTACTGGTTTGTATACTTTATAATATTCCATTTTTCCCCTTATAATTCCAATTTATGAATTCTGTAGAGTAGAAAGGGTATTTTAGGTGTTAGAATAATTGAGAATCCGAATATTGGGAAAGAATATGAGACAATTGTATTCATATGTGTAAAGACTATAATACACAGAGATGCACATAGGAGTCTATATATAGACAATGCCTAGGGTTTAACTTGTTGGGCTTATAATTGAACCTAATGGGTCTAAGGTTTAACCTAGTAGACCAAAGTCCATATACATATATTAACATCTCCTCCCCAAAGTCAAGTTAGTAAAGCAGACAGAACTTGACTTTGGAAACTAAAGTGTGAATCTGGTTAGGTGTGTCTTGATAAAAAAAATCTGTTGTCTGGTCGGTAAGACTGATAGAATGAAAACGAATAGTATTTTGAAGAATGTGATGACGGATGAAGTGACAATTAGTTGTGATAAATTTGTTGCGCTCGTGGAAAATTTCATTGTTGGCAAACTGAATAGCACTCTGATTGTCATAATTTAGAACGGTAGCTATAGGAGAATAGACCCCTATCTCTGAGAGAAGCCAACGAAGCCAAAGTAGTAATTGTGTTGCGTTAGCGATGGCACATTACTCAATTTCAATGTTAGAACGGGCAACCACGTTAGGTTTCTTACTGTGCCAAGAAATGAGTAAGTCACCAAATAAAAAATAGTAACTGGTGGTAGAGCTTCTGTCGGTAGAATTCCCAACCCAGTTGGTAACAGAATAAGCTTATAAGGTAAGAGCGGACTTGATAGAGAAATGAAGTCCGCGAAACAAGATGTCTTTGACATACTGAAGAATGTGAAAGATAGCTTAATAGTGAGTGGTCCGAGAAACAGATAGGAATTGCTAGCTTGATGGACGACATAGGTATTGTCAGGGTAGGTAACAGTAAGGTATTCCAAACTTCCAATTAGTTGGCGATAGAGAGTGACGTTCAGAAAGGGGGAATTGTCTGGTAGAGTAAGTTTGATATTGAGCTCTAAAGGAGTATTGACAGTAGTGGAGCCAGTGATGTCAACTTTAATTAGAAAAATACCATAGGCATAATTGGTATAGGAGAGAAAATATCCAATTGAACCAGATAAAAATTCGAGGCTAAGAAAGTAGATTAGCATGCCAAAGATCTTTTATCTCAAATTAACCACTAAGAAAATTTTTGAGTTCAGAGATGCCACATAGATTATCTCCTGTAATGATTATGCCATTCACATACAATAAAAGGAGGATAATCCCATTGTTAGTTTGGCAAATAAGTAAGTTAGAATCATAAGCGCTGGATGTGAACCCAAACTCGTGGATGGTGGTGTTGACTTTTGTGGACCAAGCACGGGAGGTTTGTTTGAGACCATATAAGGCACGACGAAGGAGGCATACTTTATGTTGAGGAGAATCTAGGCCAAGAGAGATATGCATGTAGATTTCTTTAAAGAGGTCACCGTTAAGGAAGACATTCTTGACATCCATCTGGAAAAACGGTCCATATTCGAATGGAAACAATGAAAAGTAGAGTAAGGACTGATGTGAGTCTAGCCAGTAAAACAAATGTCTCTTCGTAGTCAATGTCATATTCTTGAGCGAATGCTTTACAACAAGTTGGGATTTATAGCGTCTAACGGAACCATCATAAAGTGTGTTAATTTGGAAATCTAGTTGCATCCAATTTGAGTTTTTCTAGGAGGGAGGTCAACGAGGTCCCAAGTATGAGTTTCATTTCGGGCATGAAGTTCCTCTTCTATTGTTTTTTGCCCAAGAGGGTTAGTACTGATCTTCTTATAGGATTGAGATTCATGTAGATTAAGTATGGTAGAAATTCAATGAAAATCACAGAGATATGAGAGGGATTGTCTTACCTTATTAAAACAACAGGTATTATCTAGAATAAGCTCGGTTGGTGCAACATCTGATATCATTGGGCAGGCTCAAGAGAGTTGTGTTCAGGATCTGTAAACGGAACAAAACATCAGCAAGAGTTAATGGGGTAGCTGTAGGATCTATTTGAGACTCGTGACATTTGTGCTCTGATGATTAGGAAATAAGTCTATAGATGGATTAGTAATATATATATATGGTTGTTGGTAAATGTCGAATAAAACTTGGATATGAAAGAAAACATTTTGTATTCCCAAAAGGTGACATGACAAGAAATACAAAGACGACTACAAATGGGATCCCGAAATCAATATCATTTATGTTCGATTCTATATTCGAGGAAACAACATACTCGAGCCCGAGGTTCAAGTTGGTATGTTCATGAGGTTATAAGAGGACAAAGTAGAAACACTCAAAGACTTTTAAAATGTTGAAATTAGGAGAGACTCGGTGTAACTTCTCATAAAATAAAAGATTACCAATGGTAGGTGAATGGACCATATTGATGGTATAGACAACAGTGAGAGCAACTTCTCTCATAACTGCTCCGAACAAGATAAAGAAATGAGTATTGCACGGATAATATCTTGGATATCTCAATGTTTATGTTTAGCTTGACCATTTTGGGAAGAAGTGCCAGGGCAAGATCTGTGGGGAAATATGATATGTTTTTTAAGGCTAACAATGAAAAACTAGTCATTGTTCCATGGCATTGTTAGATCTGAAGAATTTGATATTGCGAGAAAATTGAGTTTGAACCGTGGAAACAAAATCTTAGTAGATTTGAGGTAATTTGAAACACTTGTGCATGAAGTATAGTCAGGTGTATCGAAAGTAGTCATCGACAAATATGACTAAGTATTTGGATCCTCCAATTGTAGTAGAAGGTAAAGGTCCCCAAACATCATAGCAGACTAGGTCAAAGGGTGCAAGAGAGACTAGGTCACTAGTAGAAAACGGTAAGGTGTGTTATTTAGATTGTTGGCATGGAAGGCAATCGAGATGCTCGGTAGATCCTAATTTCCCACTAGAGGCTGAAGTACAGATACGTTTGATGAAAGCGAGACCTAACTGGGAATACCAAAGGCTGAAAGAAGAAGAATTAGGTGATGATGATGAGGATGGTAGTGGTGATGGTAGTAGTGAGGATGATAGATGTGACGATGATAGTGATGATGATGATAGTGAGGTTGCACAAGTTGATGAAGGAACATCAGGTGGTGGTGGTGGGGATAAAGTTGGAAGGTGCAAACCATTGAGCTATAATAGATGCCGAATTTTACGACCTGCCCCAAGCGTTTTCTTGTCTGATGAACCTTTACATGACGACCAGTATTATAAAATATTATTTCATGTCCCAATTCATAGAAATTCTCAACATATAAAAGGTTTAAAATGAGTTTTGGAATTAAATACGTATCAGAAATAGAAAGATATAAAATAGAAAACTGATCAGTCTTAGTGACATGCATACGATGACCATCAACATTATGAATGGAAGGAAAATTCATAGAAATTAGCTTTGATGAGAAAATATTTGATAAGAAGTTATATGATAACAACATGCATAGTCAAAGAACCAAGAATTACCTATTGCAAGTGAACATGGAGAGAAAAAGTTTGTACTGAAATCAGAGAGGAAAAGTTTGTACTGAAATCAGAGAGGAAAAGTTGAAGCTAAATCCCTAATAGAGATGGAAATAATAGTGAAGACAGGATCAGAACCCTTATTGGCAGCAAGAGCATCAGGTGAAGGAAAATATTGGATGATGTGAATCTAAAAAAATAGAGGCCATAGATGCAATTAAGAGGATGAATCATCCAAAAACTGGTCTAAGGTTGTGAAGAATCAATTAATGAATCCTTAAATTGTTCAAAAGACTGTTATAAATTGATTCAACAATATAAGTAAAAATATATTGTATGATCCAAATTTGTATAAACAGAGGCCCACAGAAAGATTCATGACACCGAATATATCTAGGAACTGGTCTCAAATTCTCAAAAATCGATGAAAAAATGGTGAACTAGCTAAGTGATTGACAAAGGGTTTGAACCAGATAACATGGTAATTGATAATGAGTTGATAAGGAGTGACGTAGTGCCATAGGACTAGCGTGGTCGTTGACCAGTTGATGTAACAGTTGAATTTTGCCAATGTGGCAGAAGATGGGCAACAATACTGATTTTGTAGTGAGAGGTTGTAGTTACATGGCAGGAAGTGGATGTAATGTGGTGACTGGAGCTTACCTGACTTCCACGTGCTTGACGCATAAAGGATGACATGTTTAGGGCTTATGTGGCAATACCAAGAGCGTGGAAGAAATCAACAGAGTTGCAGCTTCTTTTGTTGGTGCGTGGGAACATATTGGAACTTCGAAAAAGTGGGTTGTCTTATCTTCGGTGACATTGGACTTGTTGTTTCAAGACGAGTTTGGCGGTGGCGACGAATTTGGTGTAGGATGGTGAAAAAATGATACCAACTGTTATAGGCAGCAACACGGAGGGTTGTAGAATTTTAGTGAATACAAAGTCCGAAAAAATTGACTCTTGATACTGTTGACCCCAAGGATATGAACCCCTAAGATTGAGATCTTCAAGCTAACAATATATTTGTAGTTTTGTGTTTAACATGTGTGCTGTGTGCCTAAGTACAATAAATGATACATTGAAGAAACAACACCACACAGAATAATGAGGAAATGGATCCAAGAATGAAGAGAGAAGTTGAAAAGATATGATCAAGATCTAGATTAGAGATACAAGTCCAAGAAAATCAAAGATCCAGAGGTATGGGAAGGATAAATCGAACTTCATTTTATATCGAAAGACACATTAATTAAGCTAGGACAAACACACACTTGCATTGATTATGTGCCATACCATTTCTAGGATTTATGTATGTTTGTAATGCTTATAGATGTTAAAATTTGAATTGAGTCACTAAGGATTGAGAATGGATTAGAGTTGGTAAAAAACATAGGGTAAAAATAAATTCTGTAGAGATTGGTTGACCAATCTCATGCCTTGGTCAACCAAATTAGACAGTAGCCTATGAGGAATAGAAACTAGCCTAATCCGGTCAACTGATAAGTAGCCTCGGTCAACCAATCACAACAGTATGTTATGATCTAAATAGAATATAACAACCAGTCAACAAAACTTATTAGTCAATCAACCAAATTGGCCAGAATAGAATTTAGAATAGCTAAGCAAGAACATTAGCCAATCAATTCTCCAACCAGTCAATCGATTTTTGGGAGTTATTTCTATACATTGAGCTAAAACATAAATTTGCCAAAATGATTCAAATATATTTCAAATATTAATTAAACTTTTTATATATGAATTGAATCAATTGTTTTGAATTACGATGCAAAATCAATGGACAAATAGTGAAAAATAAACTACACTTTTTAAGCCCTAAAGTGTGCCCTTTTTTGTACTTACTTGTCTCCCAATGGATTGTTGCTGAAATTGGATGAATTGGAATTGGAACACTGTATAATGCGAAATCACCGAATTAATTGTGTCTAACGTTCATATTATTAATTGCAACAAATTATTCCATTAAATTAGCTTAATTGCTCAGATTTAAGGCATATACAAGATTGTTTAGAAAACCTTGTAAACAAGAGATACAATACATATAATTCCATGAATTTAACACACCTTGTACATTCTTAGTCATATTCTTGTGCATTAAACAGACTTAGTGCTATATCGAGTGAAAAGGTTTTTACATAACACTACATTTTTCAAAAGAATGAGAATTTAAGAGTCACCAACGTGAGATTTTTTAAGAGGAATATTAAAATCAAAGTGATAATTTCTTGGAGGATTCAAAATGAGATAATTCACATTCCGGTATTATCCATATCATACATATTATAAACTTTACCGGTGAGTTTGTTCCACTTTTATCTGTATAATACTTGAGCTTAATTGTCTTTGTGTCGATTAGTTGTGAATATACATATACTTAGACTTTTATAAATTGTTCATATCCTTATTCTAGATTGTTTTAAACATAAAGTATTCTACTCGTGATAAAACGAATTGAAATTTCACATTGTGCTTTATAAGAGGAATTTTACAAACATTTAAAATCTCTTGTTTAGAGAAAACCTAACGATTCATTTGGTTAGATGGAATGAAATTATGGAGGAATGTAATAGGAGAACGAATGGAATGAGAGAATGAATGAAATAAATTTGTCTACGGTATCTTTATTCCATTCTTTTATTTGATTGTTATTATATATTTAAATTAATGCAATGAAATAATATTCTTTTACATATCAAATTTGAGATCAAATTCATTCACAAATATATCTAATAATAATTTATTTTAAAAAAATGACCACAAAAAATGAATAATATCCCATGCGAAAAATGTTCAAAATCTACAAACAACTAAAATCGTTTTGTTCTTAATTTTTTGTTTTCCCTTTGAGAGCATAAATAGATTTTTTTTTCTCAAATATTTATTTTTGTTTAGGAATAGAAACATATTTTTTGTTCTCAGATTTCTACTTCCATTTCATATATAATGTTTTTTGTTCTAAAATTTCTATTTCTGATTCAGGAAAACAATTAGATTTTTTGTTCCCATATTTTTTTTTTCTATTTCGGGAATAATAACTTATTTTTTGTTATCAAATTTATGTTTCTATTTCGGGAACATGAATTGATTTTTTCACTTTCAAATTTTTATTTTTATTCAAAATATAAGTTTGTGAACAAGAAAATATGTTTTTGTATAGGAAACATAAGTAGAAATCTGGAAACAAAAAAATATGTTTCTATTCCCAAAAAAAATCAAGAACAAAAAAAATATATTAATTCTATTCCCGAAACAAAAACAAAATATTAGAAAAAAAAATCTATTTTCTTTTTCAAAGTAAAAATATAAAATTGAGAACAAAACATTTTTTTTCTGTCATTTAATGAATAATATATTTTTACTCAAATTAATATTGAACTAAATTAATATAATTAATTTATAGGAAATATCGAAGTCATGTCCAAATTGAGAATTATATGAGAAAATGAGGTGAGATATTTTAGGCGTTACCAGAAAAACAAAAAACTTACCTTGAAATATGGAATCCCATTCCGCCTCATGAAGTATGGAATCCAATTCTATCCATTTTTATTCTATTAGACAATCAAACAAATGAATCGAAATCATGGGTGGAATTGCGATTCCATTCCACACCCACTCCATCCAACCAAATGCACCGTAAGAGCTTTTATAAGAGAATCAAAAAGTATTTTCCAAGAATATCACGAATTCGTTAGATTTGGTATATTGAACACAGAAATAACTCGCACCTCCGACGAGATTAAATTACTCATCGAGATTTTAAATCTCCCGCGTATCAATCTAAAAAGAGGTAAGCTAATTGAACATTTTCGTTGAAATTTATAAAAGAAATCATTATCTTGAAAAAATTTTCACTTCATTTTGAAAAAAGAATCATACTTGATAGAATTGATCCTACTTGATTACTTGATTCTTTTGTATCACGTGAACTACATTGATAAATAACTCTCATACATGATTGTTTGTGTGGGTGATCTTACATATCATACCATTTGTATACACACTTCTAAAAGCACTTAGTGAGTCAATATAGGGTATATTAAATTATATGTAATTGATATAAACTCTGAGTGTTAGACTCATTAAAACTAACGAAAAAAGAAATTCAATCTTGTAGGGTGTGAAGTATAACTTAAACCAAGGTACTAATTTAAGTGAGAGAATTGTAGCAAGTCATAAATGTACCTTGTCTTGTGAGAGATTGTAGCAAAGTATAAACGTAGCTTACTATGTGAGAGAGTAGAAAGGAATGAACGTAGTTTACCTTGTGAGAGAGTAACAAGATATAAACGTACCTTATCTTATGAGAGTGTAGAAATTTGGTCTTCTCCTAGATTAAGATCCGAATACTAGTTGATTAGAAATCTCCGAAGGAACTCGAGGGAGTAGACGTAGGTAAGGAGAGACCTTAGACGAACTATTATAAATCTTTGTATCTATATTGTCTCTATTTCCATCTCTATCTGTGTGCGTGTGATTTTACTGTTACTTATATTTTTTGTTGCACCTCTTTACAACTTATACTCAATTGTTATATTGCTTAAATGTGTTTCAAAGATATAATTAAAAGAGAGTAAACATTAAAAAAGTATTTACACTATCCAATTCACTCCCCTTTTAGGCAGACTTGAACCAACAGATACCATATTAGAATAATTATGAGACAAAATATTGAAAAAGAATATGAGGTAATTGTATTGATATGTGCGAATGCTACAATGCACAGAGATGTAAAGAAGAGTCTATATGTAAACAATGCATATGCATAGGGGTTTGACATAATGGGCCTAGGATTTCACCTAGTGAACCAAATTTCATATATGTATATTAACATTAGGAATACAATAATTTGTTGTCAAAACTATTTTTGGATTATTTGCTTTCTATGTAATATATTTTTATATTACAAATAAAAGCATGAAAAGATTTTTCCCCTAATTTTTTAAAGTTTCAAATTTTTTATTATATTTAATGATATATTAATTTTTGAGTGGTTCATTAATTTAAATATATATATTTTTTAAATATAATAAGAAAATTTCTTACTTTGTCTACCAATTTTTTTTTTTTTTTTCTCTGTCTCTATTCTTTTTACCTTTTTAACGTTAAGTTTTTTGTTTACAATTTGCACCTTAAAGAATAAGTATAAAAATATTTTTATTTTATTTTTTTATTTTATCATATTAATTTTAAATTTTTTACATTTGTATCACTAATTTAAAATAAGAAGACTCTCACTTTAATTTTTATTTTCAAAATTATTTCATGTTAATTTCAATAATATTAATATTTAATCAAATAGTTTAGTTTAAAAAATTTATGCATTTGGTGGATTACAACAACAAGAAAGTTCATTTTCATACATTTTTAAATGTTTAATTCATTTCACGTTTAATCTAATTACATGAATGCTACGAATCCTAACCTTATTGATGTTGCCAAAAATCCCTAACACGTGTAACAGCTCCACACGTGCCAGAGAGCTCTGCAACCTGCATCTTTAACCTGATAACCTACAAAATCGATTAGTTCTAAAGGGACACCTGTGTGGTGTCAGCTAAAAAATCTCCGACGTGAGAATAAATCAATATGCTTTAGGATATAAGTCAGTTTGATTATGGCCCACTTCCTTCTATCTAGGTGGAATCATGGGTTAGTGGGTAGAATTGGTTTTTAAGGACTTCGTCTTCTCATTCTTTACTGCTATTTGGTTGGAAGTATATCGTTGACTAAGTTACATTCTTTGACTTCCCACTTGATAGATCCAAGCATGGATCACCAGTTTGGACCAACGTCCACGGCCCGACTCTTTTTTAGTAATGGGCCTCTTTATTGTGCATGCCTAGGATTACCCGTGGGCTTATCGTGATAGGCTTTTTCCGAGAAGCGAGAATTTATTCCGCAACATTTTTCCCCTGACCTGAGTATTGATTTGAACAAGTAAGACGAAATGTCATCTTCTCTTCTTACATTCAGTTACTGGTCTGAACTAATTTGTCAGTTCATTCTTACACTTACACTTGGTAATTTTTATCACTACAAGTGTTTATTTGACGAATTGAACGGTATCGTTCGTTTTATACTTTACACTTGGTGATTTTTAGCACTACGTGTTTCTTTGCCGAATTGATCTATTCAGCTAATTCTCACTTAGTTTTAGTAATAAATGTTTCTTGTCTAAGTTGATCTCCTTAGTTCATTTACACCTAGTTTTAGTATTAAATGTTTCTTATCTGAGTTGATCTGTTCAGTTCACTTATATTTAGTTTTAGTATTAAATGTTTCTTGTCTGCGTTGACCTACTCAGTTCACTTACACTTAGTTTTAATATTTTGTTGTTTCTTGTCTGAGTTGTTTGCTTAGTTAATTTACACTTAATTTTAGTACTAAATGTTTTGTTGGTGAGCTGATCTGTTCATCTCCCCCGTCAATTATACACTTGGTGATTTTTTCACCAATGTTTCTTTGCCGAACTGATCTGAGCATCTTGGTTATTCAATTTTTACACTTGGTGATTTGTCACCAAATGTTTCTTTGCCGAACTGACTTGAGCTGCTTGGTTTTTGAATTTTTACACTTGATGATTTGTCACCAAATGTTTCTTTATCAGGTAGGCATCCTTAAACTCATCTTCTGCCGCCGGGGAGGCATCCTCATACCTAGAGAATTTGTAAGCGGGGAGGTACCCTCATACCCGTCTGTTGCCGTCGGAGAGTTACCCTCATACCTAGAGAATTTGGAATTGACTTATCAAGACATCAACAATAATTTATAAGTTTAGTAATACAAATAAACTTGAGAGTAAAGATTGTAAATATAATTATTATCTCAGGGGATTTAATATATTTAGCTCTAACTCACATACGATAATAAGTTTATTTTCAAAAATAAACTTTAGGGGCTAAAATTAAAAATATAATTGTTATCTCAAGGCCCTTGAGTAATTAGCCTTAGGTTAACTTTTTCAATTCCATCCCCTTTGCATTGCAGCCACTGTCACCTAATCTATTTATGCTCCGTACCTTGACTTGGAACAGTTCCTGCAACGACTTCATTCTCTCTGCAATTCTCTCATTCGATAAATTTTCGGCGATGCTGTGAGGGTCGATGGCTTGACCTCGTCGTTCCCTCACCCTTTGCCTCAGCTACTGATACACCTAACCTGCTCAAACAGAGGTTAGAGAGATCGTCACCCTTCGAGCGGGTGCTAGCGGCAGCAAAACAAAGAGAAATTCAAGAAAATAATGAAAAAACAGAGCAGTTTAGTAAGGAAAAGAGAGAATGAGAAAGAGAATAAATCAGGGAAGAAATTAGAAGAATCAACTAATTCATTGTATACCTTTCTTCTTGACAGAGAGCGCTATATATATTGCTTCAGTTACCAACCATACTAACAAACAAATAGATACGCAAATAACAAACCAAAAACAAACTCAACAGAAAAAGAGAAATTTATACGCAGTGTAATCCTTCATCCAAGTGGGCTTCCTGACTTGAGGTATGGACCAGGTTGAGTAGTGTTTTATCATTCCCCAGGTCTTGAAAAGCCACCTTGTCCTCAAGGTGCAGATCAGGGTAGGCCCAACATAGAAAAGAGACCCACGATTTAGGTAAGTCCGTTACACAATCCAAGTGCCAATTTAGTATGGTGGTAAAATGCGAAGAAAGAGCTCCAAAATGTGTCGATTTAGTGAAGACTTGATCCATTGTTTTTCCACCATCACGATAATGACTTCTTTCAGGAAATATATGAACCCATCCACCCAAATCTAAGGCACCCAAGTTTGCAGTAGCCGGAAGAACACAAACAATGGTGACATGATCCGGTTCAAATGAAGTCTCATTTTGTAGCTTGCGAAACATATTTAACGACTCATTTGGTTGTTTATTTTTGTAATAACCACCAATCATTCCATTCCAAGAAAACAAATTCTAAGCAAACTTCATGTCTCTTTGTTTTACAAAAGCATCAATCATCACATTAAATACAGCTGAATCTTTCAAAATCATTTGATTGAATAAGTCTCGTGCATTATCTATATCTTTACACCTTGTATACCCACCAATGAGAGTTATCCAAGACACTTATCTTCTCTCAGTCATTTCATTAAACAAGTTTCGTGCCCAAACCATGTTCTCAAATTTTCCATACATATCAACCAATGCCATTGACACAAACAAATTAGAGCAAAACCCGTGATCATGTATCTTTTGACCTTCCCAAAAGGCCATTTTACGCCACAAGAATTCACCAATGTTGAAAAGGTATAGTTATCAGGCACTAATGATACACCTAACCTGCTCAAACAGAGGTTAAGGAGATCATTATCCTTCGAGCGGGTGCTAGCGCCAGCAAAACAAAGAGAAATTCAAGAAAATGAAGAAGAAACAAAGCAGTTCAGTAAGGAAAAGAGAGAAGGAGAAAAAGAAGAAATCAGGGAAGAAATTAGAAGAATCAACTAATTTATTGTATACATTCCATCTTGACGGAGAGAGCTATATATATAGCTTCAGTTAACGACCATACTAACAAACAAACAGATACCCAAATAACAAACCAAAAACAAACTCAACAGAAAAGGAATAGAAACTTCTACACAATGTAATCCTTCATCCAAGTGGGCTTCCTGACTTGAGGTCTAGACCAAGTTGAGCAGGTTCATATCAACTACAGCGTTAAACCTCCAGCTGAACCACCAGCAAATGTTTGATTCGTTTCTGTCATCAACGCTCTGAAATTCTGTGCTTGTGAATTGAGGAAATGTGGCAGTGTGTTTGACCGGTTGCTTTTAGAGATCCAGCGAATCCGTTATATAGAGCTTGAACTGAATTTTTATCTCCTAAATTCAGAGATTTGAAGGCGGAATCGTTGAGGGCAACTGCCCTCTCGAGAACGGCAACTGCTGTTGAAGCATCAACGCATTTACCGCTGAAGTTGGTGAATCGGCTTCATCGCAGATCTAGTGTTGTCGCGGCTTAGATGATAACGGCGACGATAGATTATCGGATTGCTGGAATTGGTGGCTCTTAACAATCTCCAAATCAGATAGACCGCGATCGTCAGCGGTGAGGTCATTGGAGGTTTCAGGCAGCCAAGCACCGGAAGTTGTCGTGATACTCCTGCGTCAGATCGAAATGAGAGCCCTGAACATGAATCAAATGCCCTTTTTTGAGCTCTTCAAGAGACTCCTGCAATTTGTTACGGTTCATCATGGACTGCACTACTCTATTGGACGGCTAGGGTTATCGATCTGGATGCCGGCAGCGGAGGCCTCATATCTAGACAACGTCGGATGTAGAGTTTGAGCGGGACGACGTCTCGCATCATGAGTTCTGGCCTTCTGACCCTTGTCAATAGATTTTCCATCCCTCTGAATTTGTGGTTTTCCCAATAGCAATATTAGAACTCATCGGTGGTCCATGATAATCACAGCACTAGCAATCATATCTTTTTGCTCAATTTCCTATAGACAACGCTAAATAATGTTGCCAAAAATTCCTAGCACATGTAACAGCTCCGCATGTGATAGAGAGCTCTCAACCTGCATCTTTAACATGATAATTAGCAAAACCAATTAGTTCTAAGGGGACACCTGTGTGATGTCGACCAAAGAATCTCTGGTGTGAGAATAAGTCAGTCTACTTTAGGATATCAAGCAAAAGACTGAATGTAAAGATAATGTGATACCTTCCCTTATTTATAGACTCAGTAGATGTTGAAGCTTAAATGAATTTTTACCTTTTTAAAAGAGAAATGAAATTAAGTGTCAAGTTTTTCCTATTTTCTCTTTATCCCATATTGTTTGGCAGAAGGGGTCTAGAGGAGTATAATTAGAGATAGGTAGAATACTTGGGGTGTGTTCCAAGGGGTACCCATATTTTGTGGAGGGGAGAGGAGTTACATCCCTACTGATTTACCACACGCGTGCCGCCGTCCGTCCGGTTGTGCTGAGCAGAGTCGAGCGTGTGTGAGGTGAAGTGGCACTTATATTTTTTGGACAAAATTTATTTAATAAAATATTTATTTTATTTTATAAATAAGATTTATCATATTTTTTTACTTGGTAGAGCTTCAAATCCCACGATTTTTTCACCCACTTCCACTATTTTCGCCACAAATCTTTCCATTATTTCAAACTGAACTCTAACGTTTCTGATACGTTTTTCCCCTAGATAAACCGATGATTGCATCATATTTTTATAAAAACAAAATTCTCGTTTTTCGTTTGTTCATTTTCTCCGACGATCAGTCTGTTCGTCTCTTTTTGATCAGTCTGTTTAATTTCTTTTTCCATTTTCTAAGCAGTTTGTTTAGCTTTCTTTCGAACAAGTGTGTGGGTGTTCAGTATTCAGGACTTCTGTCGTGCAAAGAAGGTCCTAGATAGAGGTGATTCTGAGCTGTTTTATCTTGGGGACGACGGGGTTGTGATACTACTTGCACATTCTTGGGCAGAATCGCTAAATGTCTTAAAGAGAGCAACCTGGTCCACAACTCAACCCAATAAATTTTGGTAAATTCATTTTTATTTAAATTTTGCAATAACAATTTTAAGACGTTTTTATATTCTGCCGTATATCTCCTGCGATGTCTTTTGATCACAAGTGTAAACAAGTTACTGTTGATCTCAATAAGCCCCTCCGTTTCGAAGGGTCTCATTTCAAAAGATGGAGACAAAAGATGTTATTTTTTTTAACTATGGAAAAGGTTGCATATGTCTGTACTTCTGAAAAACCTGAATTACCTAAAGATCTCACTGATGCTCAGATTCAGGAACATAAGTCTTGGGATGAAAATAATTTTCACTGTAAGCATTTTATTCTTAATGGTTTGTCTGATGATTTGTATGACTATTATTGTTCTAACAAAACTGCAAAAGAAATTTGGGAAGCTCTTCAGAAGAAATACGACATTGAGAAGGCTGGAACGAAGAAATATGTTGTTAGTCGTTATCTAAAATACCAAATAACCGACGACAAATCTGTAGAAGCTTAATCTCATGAACTGCAAAAAATTGCTCATGAAATAATTACTGAAGGTATGTCTCTTGATGAACAATTTCAAGTTACTGTTTTAATTTATAATTACCCCATACTTGGAAAGATTTTAAGAATACTCTTAGGCACAAAACAAAAGAATTTTCTTTAGAAAGTTTGATTACCCATCTTTGGATTGAAGAGGTAGCCCATAAATAAGATCAGAAAGATGAAGTGTTCGTTGTTTCCAATAACGCTCACAAGAAATCATCATCTGCTATTCTGAAACCCAAAGGGAAAAATATGAAGACTCAGAATCGCAACCACAACAACCAGAACAAAAATGCTCATCAAAATCAGAATAGACAGAAACCCCATTCGAGAAATGATTCTGAATAGTTTACTTGCTTTAACTATGGAAAGGCGGGCCATATGGCTTAGCACTGCCGGCAAAGACGTTGTCCTGCTCCGCAGGTGAATCTTACCAATGACCAACTTGTAGCTATGATTTCTAAAATCAACATAGTTAGTGGATCCGAAGGGTGGTGGGTAGACACTAGTGCTTCTCGCTATGTCTGCTATGATCGTGCAACGTTCAAGTCTTATTCTGAAACTGAAAATAAGAAAGTACTGCTGGGTGATTCCTACTTCACTATTGTTGCTGGTTCTGGTGACATGGAATTGAAGTTTACCTTTGGAAAGACTGTCAGCCTAAAAGATGTTCTGCATACTCCAGAGATGAGAAAGAACTTGGTTTCTGGCTATTTTATCAACAAAGCTAGGTTTACTCAAACTATTGGGGCTAATTTGTACACCTTAACCAAGAATAATGTATTTATTGGGAAGGGTTATGCAACTGATAGAATGTTCAAATTGAATGTTGATACTAATAAAATTTTAACTTCTGCTTACATGTTGTGTTCTTTTAATATTTTGCATGCTAGACTCTGTCACGTTAACAAACGCATTATTAAAAACATGAGTAACTTAGAACTGATTCCGAAATTGACTTTGAATGATTTTGAAAAGTGTGAATTTTGTAGTCAAGCTAAGATTACCAAAACCCCTCATAAATCAGTAATTAGAGCATCTGAACCTCTTGATTTGATACATTCTGACATTTGTGAATTTAATGGTATCATAACTAGAAATGAAAAATGCTATTTTATTACATTCATTGATGGCTGCTCTGATTATACTTTTGTTTATCTCATGAAAAATAAAAGTGAAGCGTTTGATATGTTCAAATTATTTGTGACTGAAATTGAAAATCAATGCAATAAGAAAGTTAAAAGGTTGCGTAGTGATAGAGGAACCGAGTATGATTTTGATATTTTCATTGACTTTTACAATTCTCGTGGGATTATTCATGAAAAAACTGCACCTTATTCTCCTGAAATGAATGGTAAGGCTGAAAGGAAAAATAAATTTTTTTCTGAGTCTGTAGTTTCTATTTTGCTTAATTCTGGTGTTATTTCACATTGGTGGGGTGAAATTTTGTTGATTATTTGCTATGTGCTTGATAGAGTTACCAAATCTGAAAGTAAAATTTCACCTTATAAAGTTTTCAAAAATAAGAAATCAAATTTGTTTTATTTTAAAACTTGGGATTGTTTGATATATGTTCGTATTCGTAATCCTAAAAGGAGAAATCTTGCAAGCAAAGCATATGAATGTGTTTTTATTGGTTATGTTGTGAACAACAGAGCATATAGATTTTATGACTTGCATGATCATGTTATTATTGAATCTAATGATACTTATTTTTATGAACATAGATTTCCTTTTAAATTGAAGAATAGTGGGGGCTCGACATCTAGTAATTTGCCTGTCATTAGAATTAATGAGTCTAATAAGGAATTAGAATGTGAACCTAAAAAAGGTAAACGGGCTCATATTGCTAAGGATTATGGATCAGATTTCTATGCATATACCTTAGAGGAGGATCCGCTCACCCTCCAAGAGTCACTGTTTTCTATAGATGCTAATTTGTGGCAAGAGGCTATAGATGATTAAATGGACTCTCTCAAGTCAAATAGAATTTGGCACTTAGTAGATTTACTTCCTGATTGTAAAATAATTGGATGTAAATGTATTCTCAAGAAGAAATTGAAACCCGTTGGAACTATTGATAAATATAAGGCTCGTCTTGTAGCCAAAGGCTGTAGACAAAGAGAAAATGTAAATTTCTTTGATACTTTCTCACCTGTCTCTAGAATTACTTCTATTCATGTGCTTCTATTACTTGTTGTGCACCAAATGGATGTCAAAACAACTTTTTTGAATGGTGAATTAGAAAAAAAGATATATATGGACCAACCTAAAGGATTTGTAATTCCTGATCAAGAAAACAAAGTGTGCAAATTAGATAAATATCTTTATGGTTTGAAACAAGCACCTAAGTAATAACATGAGAAATTTGATAATCTTGTTATCTCACATGGTTTTAAAGTGAATGAAAGTGACAAATGTGTTGGCCCAATGAACTACCCAAGAGAGGGGTGAACTAGGTAGTATTAAAAATTATCAGATAATAACACTTCGAAATTCAAATAATTAATTTTATCTTAAAATTAATTATTATCTTTATAGCAGTGGATATATGTTATTAATTAGGTGCACACCCAAACAACATAATATAAATAATATAAAGAAACAAAGTAGAACACCATGATATATCCTAATTCACTAAACTACTCTTGGCTAATCTAGTCCTCCGAGCCCCATGGAGATTCACACCCACTAAACTCAAGATTCCTTTACAGGTAGGAACCAAACCTTTACAAAAATGATTATTTTCACATGCTAAGAATCAACCTTTACAAATTCTTTCTCCTAGGCTCACGAATAACCTCTTCTTTTTCCTAGGTTCAAGAATAACCTTATCTTTTCACAGGCTAAAAATTAACCTAATTCTATTACAGGGAGAATCACGACCTAATTCTTATTATACTTTAAGCTTAAGAAATAAACCTCACAGAAACACTCCAACTATCATTTTCCTAGGTAAGGATTGAACATTTACAAATCACTCACAATTTAATTCTAATCAGGAAAAATCACACCTAAACTCTTTTCACGGGAAAAGAGTAATCTAACCTTTTTGTACTTAGGTAAAGATCAAACCTCAATCTCTTTACCGAAAGAGATTGAAACTCAAAGCTACCCCTGATTAGATATTCCCAATAATATCTAATCCGCACACAACACACCAATTATAGAATTGATAAGCTTTTTCCTACTCAAAGTTTCTACCACCCCAGATTAATTAATACTCAATTAATGTCTCGAAATTAATAATAGAAATAAAGTGAGGAAACAAAATCTGATTATAATAAAGAATGCGGGTAACACAATTAAGCATGTAATCAGACTAACACACAAATCGTTTTAAAAGATTTTTATGCATTTAAAGTTCAAAAACAATTTCTCAAAAAGATCAATTCACCAAACAAGTAATAATAATCAAATACTCAATTAAAGAATAAGTTTGGAATGATCTTACTAGGAAAAACACCGAACAGATTGCATGTAGTATCGCAAGACAGTTTAGATCGGTGACGCTAACTCAAATAGCGTTTTAACTCAAGAACTTCTAAATAATCGATCTCACAATTGATCTCTCAAAATAATATCATAATGATGACTCTTAGAAAAACTTAGAAATTGAATAGTTCTTGATATAGTGTGTATTAACATGTGAAATCCGCAGGTCTATTTAAAGCCACTTGAAACAAGTCTTATAATTGCTAGTTTCCACAAAATATGTCCTTTAAAATCACCTATATATCCCATATATTGATTCCTTTTAATCTTGGTATATTTAACTTAATAATATAACTTCTAAAGCTCTTAATTTAGTCTCTAAAATAATTTGATCTTAATCAATGAAAGTATAGAAAGAATTATATTTAAATATATGAACTATATTTTAGGCCCAAAATATTATCCACCAAAATAGCAATATTCAATCTCAAAATTCGCAGGTTTAAATATAGGAATTTCAAAGATATCTTAAAATAATTAATTTTCAAATATTATGTCATTAAATGACACTCCAAGACCCCATACATCATATATAATCAAAATAGATATTTTTCATTTAAACATATTCTTGGGAATCTCATTTTGGTCCTTAAATATTTTTAAATCGAAATTCATCAAAATAGAAAGTATTAAAGCACTTTAATTAAAATAACATTTAATTAAATATGCCAAATTAATAGGGATATAATAGATAGATCATATCTCAATTAAGTTTAAATCCCTAAGATATCTCTCATATCCTAACCATAAAATGGCTAGTATTTAAATAAATCTTGAAATTCCACAAATCTTGAAACTAACCATCAGTTGACCGACCAATACTCATCGATCGACTGCGTAATTCAGGATGTAACCCAAGCCAAAATTGCTTCGCGATCAGTTGACTTACCGTCGATCGGATGATCCATAGACTTTCACAAGTTGACCTACCTATCGACCGGAAGATCCAGAGAGTTCATCCTCTAAGCACAGGTCGACTTACCTGTCGACCGGACTATTCAGAGAGTTCCATAAGTCGACTTACCTATCGACCGGGCTATTCAGAGAGTTCCATAAGTCGACTTACCTATCAACCGAATGATCCAGAGAGTTCACCTTATAACCACAGGTCGACTTACCAATCGACCGACCATTACTGGAACACTTCTCCTTAATTCATTTTCATTCAATTTTTTTCGACTTTTTCGCCCCTTTAATCGATTTCTTTTCTCGGTTAGCTCCACTAAATCCTTAAATTCAATTTTAATCAATTATCTTTCTTCAATTACGTATAGGAGCAAATTTGTTAATTAATTAGGATTCTATAAAAAAACACACATAATTGTAAAAATATTTTGTGTCGTGTGTGATCCTAATTGGAATACATTAAGAGTAAAAATTTAACCTAAGTTATTTTTCCTAGGTTCTTCAAATTCTTCAATCTCTTAACATCCATCATCTTTGTCATTGTCTTTAACATCCATTTAGTATTTTTCTCAATATTTTCATGATATTCTCATAACTGGAATTAATAAACTGAAACACTCAATAAAATCGTTAGTTCTATCCAAAACATCAACATCTAATTGTTCATCAAAATCTTAGGATCAACAAAATGTATCTATCATAAATATGAAAAAGATGTTTGCACTATTATATGTCTTTATGTGGATGACTTGCTGATTTTTTGTTCTAATATTCATGTCGTGAACAATGTGAAATCTATGCTATTTGCTAATTTTGATATGAAATATCTTAGTGAAGCTAATGTGATTCTTGGTATTAAAATAACTAGGTCTAAACATAGAATTTCTTTGGATCAATCTCATTAAATAGAGAAAATACTAAAGAAATACAATTACTTTGACTGTAAACCAGTATGTACTCCTTATGATCATAGTGTAAGGATGTTCAAGAACACCGGTGACAGTGTTAGACAATATGAGTATGAGTGCATCATAGGTAGTCTACGATATGCCACTGATTGTACTAGGCCCAACATAGTTTATGTTGTGGGATTACTATGAAGGTTTATAAGTAGACCTAGTATTAAGCATTGACATGCTATTGAAAGGATTATGAGATACCTAAAAAGAACTATGAACCTTGGATTACATTATCAGAAGTTTCTCGTTGTTCTAGAAAGATATAGCGATGCTGATTAGAACACCTTTTCAGATAACTCCAAGGCAATGAGTGGCTATATATTTAGTATAGCTGGTGGAGCTATCTCTTGGAAATCTAAGAAACAGATTATTTTGGCTCAATCCACTATGGAGTTTGAGATGATTGCACTAACGTCAGCTAGTAAGGAAGCAGGGTGGTTAAGAAATCTGTTTTCAGATTCCCCTTTATGGGAGAGACCAATTCCAACCGTCTTGATCCATTGCGATAGTACCGCGACTATTGCAAAAATTCAGAACCGTTATTATAATGAAAAAAAGACAACAAATACGTCGCAAACACAATACTATTAGAGAGTATATCTCGACTGGAGCTGTAAGAATGGATCATGTACGATCTGAGGATAACCTGGCTGATCCTTTGACGAAAGGACTAGCTCAAGAAAAGGTTTACAAAATCTCAAAAGAATGAGACTCAAACCCATAGATTGACGAGTTACTTGTGAGGGAAACCCAACCTATAGATTGGAGATCCCAAGAAATAGGTTAAAAGGGTAATAACAACTCATAAAGTGATATGAGGAGAATCATGACATAATAATAATTTTGAGTTCTATTCCGTACATGTGTTGATTGAAGCATGATATCCTGAAGTAATAGAAAGTTGAGTTTTTATTAACTTTTAATGAGATCTATACTCTATTTGAAGTGGAGTACCTAGCTATAGGAGTACACTTGATAGACTCACCTATGTGAATGTGGAAGTGTGACCGCTTCCTGTGGAATTTTGGGCAAATTCTCTAGAGCCTTCACTACACTGGAATACACGTGCATGACCGTAAAGCACGGGCTTTTGGACTACACCCTAATAGGGTTGTGTGTGTGATGTTGTTAGAGATAGAGTTCAAAACTACGAGTTACTCTAATTTAATCTAAATCATCTTCACTATGTAAAGGTTCAAGTCGATAGACACCTTTACTTATACATAATCTTATATTGTATTATATTGCTCGATGAAAAGTTATTTTAAAAATTCAAGTGGGGAATTGTTGAAGCTTAAATGAATTTTTACCTTTTTAAAAGAGAAATAAAATTAAGTGCCAAGTTTTCCCTCTTTTCTCTTTATCCAATATTGCTTGGGAGAAAGGGTTTAGAGGAGTATAATTAGGGATGAGTAAAATACTTGGGATGTGCCCCAAGGGGTACCCACATTTTGTGGAGGGGAGAGGAGTTACATCCCTACTAGTTTACCACGCGTGCGCGCGCCGCCGTCTGTCCTGCCGCCCGTGTCGAGCCGAGCCCGCGTATGAGGTGAGGTGACACTTATATTTTTTGGACAAATTTTATTTAATAAAATATTAATTTTATTTTATAAATCAGATTTATTAGATTTTTGACTTGGTAGAGATTCAAATCCCACGATCTTTTCACCCACTTCCACTACTTTCGCCACAGATCTTTCCATTAATTTCGAACTAAACTTCAATGTTTCTGATATGTTTTTCCCCTATATAAACCGATGATTGCATCATATTTTTATACACAAAAATTCAGAAACGTGAGAGCTATTTCCCCCCAAAAAAAAAAATCTCGTTTTTCGTTTGTTCATTTTCTCTGACAATCAGTCTGTTCGTCTCCTTTCGATCAGTCTGTTCAATTTTTTTTTTCCATTTTTCGAGCAGTTTGTTCGGCTTTCTTCCGAACAAGTGTGTGAGTGTTTAATATTCATGACTTCTGTCGTGTAAAGAAGGTTTTAGACAGAGGTGATTCTGAACTGTTTTATCTTGGGGATGATGGGGTTGTGATATTGCTTGCACATTTTTGGGCAGAGCCGTGAAACGTCTTAAAGAGAGCGACTTGGTCCGCGACTCAACCCAAGCAATTTTTATAAATTCGTTCTTATTTAATTTCTGCTACAACAGTAGATCACGGCCGTTTGGTATGAATAACCTAGTCTTTGATGACTAGGTTTTCTCCCACTATCTGATGATGCCCACTTCTTCTTAACTAGGTGGAATCATAAGTTAGTGGGTTGAATTGGAATTGGTTTTTAAGAATTTAGTCTTCTCCCTCTTTTCTGCTATTTGGTTGGGAGTATATCATTGATTAAGTTACGTTTTTTAGCTTCCTACTTGATAGATCCAAGCATGGATCACCGGTTTGGACCAACGTCCAATGCCCAACTCTTTTTGAGTAATAAGCCTCTTTATTGTACATGTCCAAGATTACCCGTGGCCTTATCGTGATGGTTTTTTTTTTTTTCTTCGAAAAACGAGAATTTCTCTTGCATCACTTATGAATATCTAATTTATTTTACTTGTGAAAAAAATTTAGAGTTCAACATCTTTTTTAATATATGTAAAAAAAAAAAAAAAAAATTATTGTTATGTGACATGTGATTGATCCCCTTTCAAATGGTCTAAATTCATCAAAAAGTCAAAAAGATATTAAATTTGCTTTGTCGAACAACACTTGACAAAGTCAAACAAAGAAGCAAAAGTCCAGCAAACAATGCTTAATCTCAAACTGTGAAGGGGAAACACAATGTCTTAATTTCCGTCATTACCCATACAAAAAAGAAAATAGAAAATACCGACAATTTTCCTTTAAGCCCGGGATGAGTCCCCACCAAATCGAACAATTTTTTATTTTATTTTTTCGCTTGAATTGCAATTCACTTTACAATATTTTAATTAGGAAAACACTTTTAGATATCCTATAATTTGATAAAAAAAAAAAAAAAAAAAAAAAAAAAAAAAAGTGTAATGAAGTAACGAAGTAGAATTCTAAGATTTGTAGCCTAATAAATATATATATTTTGTCTCATTTATAGAAAATATATAGTTTAACTCCCTCCCCTAACATATTTAACAAAAAATAAAAAAATAAAAAATGACCAAAGTAGCTTAAAAACAATTTTCCAATTAAAAATAAATAAAAATATTTTAGATAAATTGTCTTTTATCCTTTCTACTTTGTCTAATTATCACTTTACCCACTCCATTAAACACAATTTCCCATTTCAAAATAAAAATAAAAATAAAAATATTTTGGATAAATTTCCTTTTGCCCCCTCTATTTTACCTAATTATTACTTTACTTCCCTCTACTTCAAAACAATATATTTTACCTACTACTTTTGAACAAAATAAGAAACTAATTTTTTTCCATTTAAAATAATAAAATATACTTAAAAATGTATGGAGTTAAAATTTTCATCCAATTTTTGGATGAAAAAGACGAAATTGCCTTTTTTATTATAATTTTGACTTATTTTTTATTATAAATATTTTTCTAAAAAATAAATTAAAATTTAAAAAGTGGCATTTTCATCTATTTCATAAAAAAATAGTTGAAATTTTTAATTACAACTATTTTTAAGCATATTTTGTTAATTTAAAAAAAAAAAAAATTAATTTCTCACTTTTTTCAAAAGTAAAAGTAACTAAAATGATTTTTTTTTCCTTTTTTTTTTTTTTAGTGGAAGGGGTAATAAGAGTTAATTTTATTTTGCACCCTTGCGGTTAAACCAAATTTCACTTCGTACAGCTTTAGTATTTTCGACACTACTTACACTTTCTGTGTTTAAGATTTAAGTGTAACGGTTAAAAATTTATCAGAATTGAAGATATTTTCATCATTTCACTTAAACAATAGGGGTAACGCTCAAGAAGACCCAGCATAAGCACACTAGATACCATTTCGCTTTTCTACTTGGTTATATATGTAGAGATTAAAAAGCACAAGAAGACCCAGTAGTAAGCACAAACCACCCCTAGAATAACTTGTGACATTTATCAACATCAAGAAAGTTCAAATTCGGGTATCGGGAATCAAAAAGAAAAAAAATATACTAGTTCACTATTTGCATCACGCAACATGATCTGGACCATTAAACACTAGTTCTCTATTTATTTAGAAACCTATGTCACAAAAGCCAGTCATTTATTCAGAGACTAAAAACCTAGCAGTAATGTACAATTCAAAGAATATACTTTCCCCCAACCCCCGAATTGAATATTGAATATACATTAAATCTTTAAACAAGGAAAATTTCCTGGCAAATTAAATATTTTTATGCTTATAAGTTTAACCCGCCTAGGTCCCCAATAGATTTTACTCTGATACCACTTTGTAACGGCCCAATTTTCTAGGGCTGCTATGCGGTTTCTTCTAACGGAGAATGAACACTAAAATTGAATATCTAATATTTCATTAATAAAATACAAGAAATTTTACTAACCACAGCGATACCATTTTACAATGGTAAATAATAAATACAATTATTACAAATTAAATACAAATTCAAATAAAACTCTTGGCGCAGTTTTATTCTCATCGACTCTGCAATCAAAATTGTAGAGTTATGAGCCAACGCTTAGTAAAATTTTAATCCCTTTAATACGTGTATCCAATCAAATCCCAAATAATCATATAAACATGTATTTAATCAATTTCCAAATAAAACACATAGATATGTTTTTCACATAAATTCTATATAATAATCCTAAATATTTCATGAAAACTAACCGTTAAAAAATTAACAAAAACTCTCACATATATCACATAATCAAAAGAGACATTAAATACAAATATTAAAAGAGTCATAAATTTTACCTGAAATCCGAAACCGAAATCCTATCCAAAATATTTTTCCCGTTCAAAAACTCTCAAAGTCTAACACTGTAAACTTTATTAATATATGTCTATATTCACTTGCTGAAAACTCTTTCTTTTTTGAGTATATGTCCATCCATATAAGCTTGATCTCTTTACTTAACATGTAAGTTGTTGTTGTTGTTGTTGTTATTATTAATATTAGGGTTAATTACACTTTATCCCCCCGTGGTTTGATTCATTTGCACTTTATCCCCTTGTGATTCAAACGTCGCCACTTACCTCCTCTGTAGTCTTGGGCCCAAGTGCAAATCTAACACTTTCTGTCAAAATAGACAGATGTGCGCCTTACGCGCCAACAACGAGGATGGGTGTGTTTTTTGTGTTTTTTTTCCTCCAAAATACATTTTTCTTGTTCTCATTTTACCTTCCATATGTCTTTATATAATCTCCAACACTTCTCACACATTTTCTACACCAAACCAACACTTCTCACTTATTTTTTTTGTCATCCACAATTCATATTTTTATTTTTCTTGTCTTCTTCAAGTATTTTAAACACAATTTCTTACATTCTTCAAGTATTTTTATTTTTTTCCTACACAGTATTTGTTTTTGTGAAATACACCATCTTAATAACAATAATACACCATAATAGACATTGTTAATATATTTTTGATATCTTCTTCAAAATACACAATTTCATGAAAATACACTATGTCAATATATCCAAATATATCAAAATACATAAAAAAACAAAAATTACATTTCATCGTGTTGTACCATGATATGAAACAAATATAAAAAAAAAAATCTATTTTCAATTACATTATAATATCAATTTAAATTACATTATTTCACCACAATAATTCTTAATTTATTATTTATTTTCAAGACTACAGTCATTATTATATCAAATATTTTATTTAAAATTAATCTTATTAATTTCATTTGATTATTCAAATATCACAGTTTTTATTCAAATATTTATTGATTTTTCATGCCTTTTAATTAATATTATTTATTTATTAAAAATTCATTTTCAGCACTAAATATATTTGTAAATAAAGTGAAGGGTCAATTTATTGAATCCAAATACAATGATAACTAAATAATTTTCTAGTGATTAATTCAAAATTAAAACATAAAATTGAGAGATGATAATGTAATTTATTTCTATACCCAGAACACCTAATTTGGAGTTACAGTTCATATTCTCTCTTTAGGATTTTGCAACCAATTCATCTTTCTAATATCAGCAACTACAATTCATCTCTCTATTATCGACAACTACAATTTTAAAACATAACTTGTGTATTAATTAATTCCCAAATCTACAAATACAATTTTTTAATTCTCAAATCCACAATAAAAATACTAGCTTTGAAAGGTATATTGACAACAATATACATCTCGAGAAATACAACATGCACTTTCCCATAGATTAAAGAATTGTTTTTTGTCATCTTATACATTCTTTGGCACTCTTCACCATCTTCTTGCGGATCAACTGCAACTTTTTTTAAAAAAAAAAATCAACTGTAAATAAAGTCAAGGGTTAATATATTAAATCCGAATACAAGGATAACTAAATAATTTTTATTTTTTATTTTTTGTACTGAAAATCGAGTAAAAAAAGAACATGATATGTCAACTAAATGAACCCATGTTGAAAAAACTATACAGAAATGGAAAATAAATGAACAAAAACACGCAAACTGGCAGATAAATTAAATAGCCTATACAAAAAAAATATTTTTAGTTTTTGTTTCAGGCAAAAACAGGCAATCCAATAACCTAGAGGCCTTCTTCGATGCTTCTTCTCGAAACCCAATAGTTGAAAACCAGGAACAAAATAACAAAGATTCATGAGATAATATACATACACACACGTGTTTGTATATAAATTGATTTATTATAAAGAATTTAATCGAAAACTGAGGAAATAAAGAAGATGAACTTTGAAAAACTCACAGAGAATCACCATCTAAAGGTGACCCATCCTTCAATAACAGATAGTTTCCAAATTTCTGTTTTTTGAAACTAGAAAACTAAGAACATAAACATGTAACTGTTTTTATCCTGCTCTCAAATTTCAAGGACAGAAAGATACAGGATTGTTCTCCGATTTTAGTTTCGAATCCAAATTCTAGGAACAGAAACACTAATAAATGCCAACAATGTCAAAAAAATTCAGCACCACCAACTCATCCAAAATATATCACTAGAGCATATATATATATATATAGCGGAACAGAAACATATATATGTGCATCCAGAAAATGTATCCAAAATATATCACTAAAGTATATGTATATGTGCATCCAGAAAACTTGGAACAGAAACAGAGATAGCAGAACAATTTTGGTTTTGTTCCCAGAAATTGGTTCTAAGAGTTAGAGAGAATAACCAAAAACAATGAGAAGGATGTGTATACAGATATTTTAGCTTAAGAATAGTAACACTAATAGAAATATGGGAACAAAAACACAAAATCAATGAATTGTTTCCCTAATTATATGAATGTATGCTTTTTTCTTCAAGAATATATGATCAAAATTGAGAAAATTAAGAAACAGGTATTGAGAGAAACAACAAACCTTGATCTTAAACTTGGTTTTGGGAATAAATCCACTCATCCCAATCTCATCGGTGACAAACTAATAATTGTTGTGCCGCTTGAACAAATCCGCTCAGGACAATTCCATTGATTTGGATCCCAAAACCAGATTCAATAGAGAAACGACGACCAAACGAGCCTGTAAGTCTCCGGCGACGACGACCCACGATCCATTGGGCAGATCTGAGGCGTTGAACCAGTCCAATTTCTAGAACCCACACGCAGTTAGAGGTTCAAATTTGACCCAACTGCAAGAACTATCGTAATTCGACAACGAATCGGAAACTTCGCGACTGGTGTTCAACCTCACGTCGAATTCGACTTCATAGAGCAATGAAATGCAGGAATCGTGACTCTCCATAACTAAAATTGGGTCTGAGGAGAGAGAGGAGACGAAATTAAATATGGATGAGAAGTAAGGAGTCAAATGAACGCAAACCGCAAGGGTGATGAAGAGACGGGCCTGATTAATGAAATCCCAAACCATTTAAAGCTAAATCGAAGCCTTAACTACTCACCGAATGAGGACGATCGCGTCAGCCATTGCAACCAGATTCGACCTTGGTGAAATCGGTGACAGGTCGTGTAGATCCGACCATCGCCGTCCTTGGCCATCCAAATTGGACCTCGCCGCAACCATCGCCGACCACGTTTTCTAGATTCGAGAGTGAGGGAGAGAAGGGAGAAGGAGTACAAACTGAAGGCTGGAAAGACAAAGAGAAAAAGATAGGAGAGAGGAATAATGGTTGAAAGGGTTAATTACACTTTATACCCCAATAATTGTGAATAATTACAAAAGGGCAAAATCAACATTCCACGTTTTCCGTTAACGGAGTTAGCGTTTCACTTAGGTCCACAAACCACAGGGGAGTAAGCGGCGACGTTTAAACACAAGGAATAAAGTACAAATGGGCCAAACCACAATGAGATAAAGTGTAATTAACCCTTATTATTATTATTATTATTATTATTATTATTATTATTAACTCACAACACAACACGTGTTGACCCTATAATTATATATAAGTTTGTGGTGTCTTCATTTTATGAAGACACATTATTATTTTTATTTTTTACACAAATACCCGTTTAAAATAAATAAAATATTAGTTATATTCCAAAACTCTTAAAAGTATATTTTAAATAACACAGTAGTCACAAACTTTTAAAAAATCAATTTAAAATTAGCATTCTACCCCCAAAATTATCAAATATTATTTATACTATAAATTTGCCAAATAATCCCAAAATATTAAATTTATATAAAATGATATTTTTAAAAATATAAATTTTTGGGGTATTACATATATATATATAGTTAATCTCTCATAGCTTGGATTACTACCACAACTTAGGTTCTCACAAAACAATACACCGCAGGTAGACATGCCAATGTTGCACTTCTGATGTGAGAATAAGTCGAGAGCTCTAAGAAAAATTGGGTAGAGTATAGGCTAGAAAAAGATACCGTACTTGGTAAGACCCACTTTTGGTATTTATAGACATGGGAAGACTTATTCGTAAAGTCTTCCCTGAATCGCTGCCTATTATCATTAATGTGGCGATAATCACAGAGCTGGGAGTTAAGGCGTTGTTACTTTTGGAGTGTAACAGTTATTTCCTGAATAAGTGGATAATGTTATAAATGCTCCTGGGTAGGGGTAGCAACGACCCCATGTCTCGAGGTCGTAACTCTGGTCGGGTGAGGAGTTAAGGCCGAAGAGCTAATCTCTCCTAGCCAGGTTGATGTTGTAGTAGACTCGTTCGGGGTGAAGTGTTACTCGAGATGGTGCTCATTCTGAGGTAGCATGTTGGTTATTTCATACTTTGTTGTAGTTTCTCATGCCTTTTACTTTTCTATAAACACGTGGAGATTATTTGGGTTTTGCCTAATTTTTCCACTTCAGATGTCCCCATGTTCCAAAGTAGTCAAGAAGGCATGTCTTAGGAATACGAAGACGGTTGATCTCGGGACGAGACTCGGAATGAGATCGGAACCAAGTTATGTTAATGGTTATGCCCAATGGGCACTTTGACAGTACGATGCCTCGAGTTTTGCGCCTTCAGTATGACAAGCATTTAATGTTCCTAGATTGATCAAATGATGTGACGTTTTGCCTTCCTAGGTGACGATTGAAGTGACTCCTATGCGGACACCCTTATATAAGAGGTTCAGGCTTCTACACTTTGGGTTTTTTGAAATCCTTTTGCAATCAAGCTTCTGTTGGCATTTGTCTGTGATTCCCCTACGACCATCTGTCTTTTTCTTCTTCATCTTTAGTAAGTCTTATTTTGTCGCATAAACTTAGTTGCTTGTCTATTTCTTGTTTGTTTCGTTCATGTCGAGTAGTGTTTCTCTTCCTCCCTCTATCCTTAGTCGTATAGCCACTGTGTCGTCTGATGGTCTTCAGTCTTCTTCTTCTATTTGCCTATCCTCTTTTATTTTTGTTTATATACTTTTCTTGTAATGTCAAGTTGTAGCGAGTATATCTCTTACTCAGGGTGGTTCATTACCTCTGCCAGTGATGGTGACAATGAGGTTAGCCATCTACGGAGCCTAGGCTAACCCTAGTACTACACTTCCAGGAGCCCAGGCTAGACCAAGGGTTGGGCCTTCTGATAGGCTTGACTCTGGTGTCGGTAGAACGAAGTTTGGGCCTTTTTGTAGGCCGACCCTAAGGAGGTATTTGAGTTTGCTCGGATACCGCCGTAAACTCTCTTTGTCATCATAGTCGACAATCCCATTGCTACTGGCCTCAAGCTGAAGGCAATCAAGGCCTCGGGAAGTGTCGTTAAAAATATCCAACTCTATAACATATATGATTGATACTCTATTCCCATTGGAATAGTGTTATCTCTTCCCAAGGTGAGGTACCGGTCACATGGCCATTTGCCTAGGTTTATATCCTTCTATACTAATGCCCTTCTCGGTAGGGTGCGATTTTCTCTTCACCCATTCATTCGAGAGGTTCTCAATAGATTGAACCTTTATCCTATCCAAATCATTCCTAACGTTTCAAGGATAATGTTCGATTTTATTATCCGCTGTCTTAAGAATGGTATCACTCCTACATTCTCCCTATTCTTCCAATTCCATATGGTTGGGAGAAACGTGAAACCCAACAACAATTATTTTTTATCCATACTCGGTAGGAGATACCGAATCATGTAATTGGGATCCCTAAGAACAACAACGGGTGGAAGAATAGGTGGATCCTTGTAAGTTGGCATTGAGAGCAATCTGCTTAGCAGAAAGGGCCCTTTCTAATCCCTACTCGATGGAAAAAACCAAGTAAGCTCACCATGCATGATATTTTCTTTTGATTGATATATCCTTTGTTGGTTTTTGTATTTATTGCATCGAATCTTTTTCTTCATAGTGTTTTGCATAAATCTCTAGCCAAGTTCTGCAATTTAGTAACGTTAAGGCAGTCATAGCCACTACTCTAGATCCAGTCCCAGAAGAAAATAGGGATTTCAATCACATCAGGGACATTGCCTTTGAATTCTACTTCATGGAACTCACCCTACTTGCTTGAGTCTTGAAGACGGCAGTGCTTGACCGAGAAATTGATGAGTGTACAACGTATGTAGAGCCGTCAACTTCAACCAAAATGACTGAAGAGGAAGGTAAGATCTCAACCTCTCATCTTGTCAATCCATTACTATCTTCTCATCCCTTATGTACTAAAGTTTTTTACGGAAAGATATGTCAAAGCACAATATAGACGATGAAACCATGGAGGTATTGCGTTGCTATTGCTAAGCTGCTAGGGCAACCATTATTGCTACTATTATCGTGAATGCTCCTGCTAGCATTGTTGCGATCGCTCCGCCAGCTACTACAACTGTTGCTTTGGTTTTGGCACCTGCCACCATTGTAACAACCACTCCTCATGAAGCTACTGGTTAGTTGTCCTCGAACAACATAGAGGCCAACCCAACTTCTAAGCCAACCAAGAAATAAAACCCATATGCTCCCACGGTGGTTATCTGTGATGAATTAGATCCCAAAAGGGTGAAATAAGCACTACTATCAGTCTCTGGGAAAGAAAAAGAGAAGATGGATGAGCCTTCCCTAGGTCGTTCACTCAGTTTCCCAGCTTAGCAGGAGCAACAAGAGTGGGCTCCCCAAGTTGAGAGACTCACCATAGAATCATGGGTCATTACCAATCTTGAGAATGCGGCTTGATGGACCTAGACTATAGTGTTTTCTAGAGACATCGAGACGGCGATTGCTGAGCAAAGGAATAACCCCATCTTGAGTCTGATCCAGCTGAGTACAATAGTAAGTATTTGTGTACCTTATTGCCTGTTTGTACCTTTTTTTATTTTTTCTCTTGAGATTTTCTAACCCTTATTATTTGTTTCCTTAATAGATGACAGTCTACTTCCTTACCCCGACGGAAGGGCGGTGGTCCATTATTACCCGGCTCTAGAATCTCAAATAATATAGGGACAAAGCCAAGTCCTAACTGGGTTAGAGGAAACAGTAAGCCCCTGAGGCCATAAAGAAGGTTGTCGAGGTGACACTCTATGTGGAGAAGACTGCCAAAGTTAGATGCCAAGAAACAAAGGTTGAGAAGAGCATGGTGGAGGTAGCATAGAAGGTAGCTGAGACAACCTTCTTTTTGGAAGATGTATTTGATTAAGTATAATTATAACCTATTACTGTTTTATTTTTATTTTTTATAAGGATAGATCTGACTTTAAGGAACATGATATTAAATGCGATTTATTTATTTTTAATATATCGATGCATAAATCTTGTCATTTCAATATCCAATTCTTTTACTAAAGATTGCAAAGAACAACTAAGTAGTGAGTGGTCTGTGGGGCAAACAAGAACTAGATGACTTTATGGACAACATAAGCAATGTTTGGGTGAGTAACGGTGAGATATACCAAACTTACAATTGGTTGATGATAGAGAGCATTAGTGAGGGGTGATCTCTCTAGTGGAGTAAGTCTGATATTATGCTCTAAATGAATGTTGGTAGTGGTGGAGTCGGAGATGTCAGTCTTGGAAAGAAGATCATCGGCATTTTAGCCTAATAAGGAAAGTATCCATCTGAATCAAATAAAAATTTGAGGCTTAGGAAATAGGTAAGCATGCCAAGATTTTTTATCTCGAATTAACCGCTGAGAATTTTTTTGAGTTTGAAAATACCACGTAGGCCATCCCATATAACGATCATATAATCCACATACAATAAAAAAAGGATAATGTCATTGTCTATTTGGCAAAGAAACATGGTAGAATTATAAGCATTGGGCATAAAACCAAACTAGTAGAAGGGTGTTGAATTTTGTAAACCAAATACATGAAGTTCGTTTAAGACCATATAAAGAATGATGAATAGGGTTGGTCATGGGCTAGGCTGTGCTGGGCTCAGGCCGGGCTTTAGCTAGGGTATTACAAAAATAGACAAGGCCCTAGCCCGGCCTAGTCCTATAGTCGAGCCTTGTTTTCAATCCCAAGCCCGGCCCTATCAAAATAATAAGGGTCCAAGTTCGGCCTCGGGCTGGCCCGACCCTAGATTTTTTTTTTTAAATTTAAAAATTAAACAAAAAGAAAAACCATTCATTTCTACCATAATAATAATAATAATAATAATAATAATAATAATAATAATAATAATAATAATTCCTACAATGAATAATATACTCGCCAAACAATGAATCATGAATCTGAAGTATGAACATAAACAGATTTAGGGATATGTGCTTACCTAAACTTCGTCGTGACGAAACCTTGAATGATAAGATTGAGCTGTCAGCGGTGCAAATGGCTAGGCGAGACAAGACAAGAGGCAGGGATTGATAGTGAGAGTAGACGAGGCAACAATCGGCAATGAGCAACTGAGTGGCAACGAGGCAAGACAAGGATAAGGGCAAGCATGGAGGGAGATAGCATATAGTTTCTTTCTCTTTCAAGACTGAGGCGGGGATTCTAGGAAGTTGGAAGTAGGAGTAGACTAGTTTGACCGGTGAAGATAAGAAAATGGTTATCGGTTGGTGGTGGAAATTGGTTAAAGTCCAACAATGATGACAAGCTGTATGGGGTTGAATTGGGGGTGACTTGGAGCGGAGAAAATTGGAATCCGTGAGAGAGAAAAAAAGAAAAAAGTGAGACAATGATCACGTGAATTGGGGGGGTGAAAAGAGACTTTGTTGATTTGATAGAGTGGGTGAATAAAAAAAAGATAAAGTGATGAAAATGATCACATGACCTTAATTGTCCAATAGGGCCCTTAATGCACAGCTTATATTTTAACCTAATTTAGTGTTAGACAACTTATATATAAAAAAATAAAAAAAAATAAAAAAAAATACTCGAGTCGGCCCTAAATTTTTTTACCTAGCTCAAGCCCGGCCCTAGATTTCGTCGGGCCTCAAAGCTTGAGCCCAAGCCCTATAAAAATAGGGTCGGACTGGGCAGGCTTAACGGGCCCCCAAGCCCAAGACCATCCCTAATGACGAAGGTGACAGACTTTGTGTTAAGGAACAGTTAGGCCAGGAGAGGTATGCATGTAAACTATCTCAATGAGATCGTCGTTAAGGAGGCATTCTTGACATCAATTTGAAAAAAGGTCCATTTGCAAATGAAAAAGACGCAAGGAAATTCTAACAGATGTGAGTCTAGTCATTAGGGAAAGTGTCATTTCGTAGTAATGTCATATTCCTGATTAAATTCTTTTGCAATAAGTTGGGCTTTATAGCATTCAATAGAGCCATCATAAATTGTTTTGATTTTAAAAATCCACCTGTATCTAATATAAGGTTTACGAAGAGGGAGGTCAATGAGATCCCAAGTGTTAGTTTTGGCTAAGGCACAAAGTTCATCTTCTATTTCTTTCTGCCAAAGAGGGTTAGTACTGACCTTCTTATAAATTTAAGGCTCATGTATATTAAGTATGGTAGAAAAATAATGATAATCATTGAGATAAGAAGGATGATGAGTTCCTTACTAGAGCGACATAAGTGATATGATGTCATGGGAAGGTAGGTCTTTGAAGGAGTCGGGGTAGGATCATTAGACATAGGAAAAGATTCAGGGACTTTCGGTAGAGCTAGAGGGGATAGATTATTTGGTGATTTTGGAGTGGGCTCAAATGTACCAAGAACAACATTCTCAAGGAACAACTCAAGAGATGGATCAGTAAAGAATCTAAAGTTAATAATAGATTATGTATCAAATGAGAGCATGTAATAAAACATTTGATGTTCTCAAAAGACAATATAACGAGATATATAAAGGGTTTTATAAAGGGGGTCCCAATACTGATACACTTTATGTTCAACGCCATGTTGAATAAAACAATATAGAAAAGCCCTTAGTTCAAACTTGTGGTGTTCATGTGGTTTAAGAAGAACAAAACGAGCACAATCAAAGACTTTGAAAGAAAAGTAAGCTGGAGGGTTACTAAAAAGACACTCACATGGTAACTTTAGCTTAATTATAGTGGAAGAGACATGATGTATAGTGTATACTATTGGGGATAATCCATATAGACAATCTTAGGCAGGCTTGTTTCAAGTAATAATCTCAAGTAAATAATAAAAGTTTTTTTTCTTCATATTATTATTTATCAATTTGATATAGACTTTAGATATAAATTTAAAGTGACTTGGCTATTTAATATGATTGAAAGGAGGAGACTGAAGATATTTGGTAACTTGATATTCTTAATTTCAGGTAGTATTGGATTGTTGAAAATGGCCTTTAACAATATGGGTTAGCTTATTCCTCTATTGTCTTTGAGAATAATAAGTTTCAAACCACTAGTATGAGATATTAGAACAACTACAATGGGACTTACTAATATAGTAGGGAACCGAACATGATTATTCTTGATATCCTACATGGTAGCTTTGGTCAATATCAAAATAGGATGTCTAATTTATGATTGTATTCGTGATAATCTAACTTGCACTGATGTATATTACACATATGGATTTTTGTACTTTGGTAATTATAAGTTTTGTATTCTAGACGTGAACCTTCAAAGATATTCATTGCGTACAGTGGGACATATATTTGAATATAAGAATATGCAAGATATAATCTATCCTCTTATAAAAAGAGACGTATCCGATGTGATTCGGTTTATTATAATTCACTCAAGTCTCTAGCCAGAGTAGTGTGGTTATTAAGACGAGATTTCAATCAGTATCACAAGAAATATATTATCAATCAAAATACATATTGATTGGAGTAAGGGTTTCTAATTTAACCATACCCTGTTGGTACCTTTGGGTACACAGATAGAGATATTGTATAATACGCTAATCATATCTGGGGAGTTTATCTTAGTTAAATTGCTTTCAACTGGATATGGTTGTAATATATGGATAGACGTGACTCACAATCAAAGAAAATGCCTTAAGGGGAGAAAAATATTTTTTTATAGAAAGGCAAAATTGGATTTTTTTTTTAAAATTTTATTGATTAATTGATTAGTAAAATAAATACATAATTAATTATTTTCACCATACAACTTTTGGTATGAATATAATAGGTCACACACAATATAAAATTGAAGATAGAATAGTCCTTAAAAAAGAAACAGGTAGTAATCATGAACTTAAGAAGTTTTGGGGGTCAAAGTGCAAGTATAGAAAAGAGGGGGACCAAGGTTTTGAACCTTGGACAGTCTTTAGAAAGTGGAAGATCATAATAGCCATACACCTTAAGGAAAAAATTTCCTACTCCTTTTCAGTTTCGAACACCCTGTTCTCTTTCAGACAATTAACTTATTTTGTCAGTAAGATTTTGCTTTTCATATTTCACCTACTGATTTGAATCTTACCACTCCCTAAATTCAAATTAGAGCTATCTTAAAGTCTTGTGAGTATATTTGATGTTCCCCGAGAACATTTGTCTATCATAAATCCTTTATGTGGATATTGTTAGAGATGATATATTTGTGTCACTTCTGAGAAGATCGATTCTCCCATGCTAATACTGTTCGTGTTCTGACATTCTTAGAAGAGATTTCTCAGATTAGGCATTGGGAACCACCATGTTTGAGGCAGAAGCAACGGAAGAGGTAATCAATGTGTTAAAAATGAAATAATATTATTTGGTTTATTGTTTTAATTTTAATATGGTTAGATCTATCTTTAAGGTATTGGAATTAATTGTCATTTAAATTTTTTATATTCTATTTCATAAATTTATTGTTTTTAATATTCGATCCCTCCAAGTGGTATCAAAACCACCTTATTAATTAGCTTGAAGCATTTCTTGGTTTTGTTTTGTAAATTGTTGGATCGTAGGAATATTGCCGATATGTCAATTGCATGTAAATTTGAAAGAGGTTTTAGAAAATTGTTTTTGAAAATAACTTTAAAAATTAGAAATCAAATAAATTGAGGGAACGACATCGCGGTTAAAACCACGACACCCGTGGGAGCCAAATAGAGTCAAACAATAGTGGTGCCCCTCTGTAGGGGCACTACCAGTGCAGTCAAGCTACACGTTGCCTACTAGGTCATGTGTGCATTGTCGCGACGCCCCGACAACACCGTAGCATAGTTGTAGTGGTGTGAACCATCACGTTGGCATGACAATGCAATGGATCGGTGGTTGTTCATGGCATGATGGTTTGGTTTTCATTCCTCTAGAATTCGAATTGCCTGTGATTCTGTAGATTTTATTGTTTGGATATCTGGGAAGACAAGTCAAACTTTGACTATACAAAATTGATTTGAATTCTAACCTATGCTTGTATTAGATTTGATATCTCTTGAAATTTTATTTTTAAAAAACTATTAAAACCATATTTGGTATCTTATTTAAATTTTAAATTTTAAATTTTAAACTTTAAACTTTCTAAATTAAATATTTAATTAATCATTTTAAATTATTTTTATTAGATATTAATTTATAGATAATGATTATAATTAATTATTTAAGTTTGATATTAAGTGATGTTTAATTAAATGTTATTTTAAGTAAAAGTCTATTTTAGTTATTATTTGATAAAAGTTAATAGACATAAATTTTTAATTAAAAGTTTAGTCATGTTTTAATTAAAAACAAATATTATAATTATTGTTAGATAATGATTAATAGACGTATATTTTTAATTTAAATATTATAATTTTAATTTAAATAGAATCTCTACTTTAATTATCTTACGAACATTTATTAGACATAGAAGTTTTATAGGAGGGTATTGATCCTAAGATTTTGATGAATAATTAAATGTGGATGTTTTTTGTGGAACTAACGATTTTATTGAGTGTTTCAGTTTATTAGTTCTAGTGATGAAAATGATCATGAAGATATTATGACAATGCTAAAGATGATGATAAATATGATGGAAGATTACGAGTTTGAAGAAATTGAAGACTTAGGAAAAATAACTCAGGTTAAATTTTAACTCTTAATGTATCCCGATTAGGATCACACACGACACAAAATATTTTTCAAAATTATGTGTGTTGTTATAGGATCCTAATTAGTTAACTTATTTGCTCCTATGCGTAATTGAAAAAGATATAAGGATAATTAATTAAAATTGAATTTAAAGATTTAGTGGAGCTAACCGAGAAAAAAATCGGTTAAAGGGGTGAAAACGTAGAAGAAAATGAATTAAAATTGAATTAAGGAGAAATTTTCCAGCTTGGGCAATCAGTTGGTCAGTCAACAGATGCTTAAAAGGAGAAGTTGTTGAATTGTTCGGTCGAGAGGTAAGTTGACCTATGGCCAAAAGATGAAGTCTCTTAATCTTCCGGTCGACAGGTGAGTCGACTTGTGTAACTCTCTAAATCATCAGGTCGACAGATAAAGTATGGGCGGTCGACCGATGGGCAAAAGATTTTTGGCTTGGCTACATCCTGAATCGAGCGATCAATAGATAGATCTGTTTCAGGATTTATGGAATTTCAAATTTAATTCAAACAGTAATTGTTACTAGCCGTTTATACTTAATATATGTGAGATATTGTAGGTATTTGTACTTAATTGAGATATGATCTATATATTTTATTATTTGGTCTATTTAATTAAATGTTCTTTTAATTAAAGTGCTTTAATACTTTCTATTTTGATGAATTTCAATTTAAAAATGTTTAAGGACCAAAATGAGATTTCCCAAGAATATTTTTAAAAGAAAAAGATCTATTTTGATTATATATGATGTATGGGGTCTTGGGATGTTATTTAATGACATAATATTTGAAAAGTAGTTATTATAAGATATCTTTGAAATTCCTATATTTAAACCTGCGAATTTTGAGTTTAAATATTGCTATTTTGGTGGAGAATATTTTGAGCCTAAAATATGGGAGATATTTAAGAGATTTTATTTTGATCTTATGATTTAGTTCATATATTTAAATATAATTCTTTATATACTTTCATTAATTAAGATCAACTTCTTTTGGGGACTAAATTGAGAGTTTTAGAAGTTATATTATTAAGTTAAATATACCAGGATTGAAATGAGTCAATATATGGGGTCTATATGTGATTTTAAATGACAATCTTGTGGAAATTAGCCATTATAGAGCTTGTTCCAAGTGACTTTAAATAGATCTGCGGATTTCACATGTTAACATATCAATATCAAGAACTATTATGTTCCTGAGCTTTCTGAGAGTTATCATTATGATATTTTGCTGAAAAATATTGTGAGATTATTCTGGAGTTAAAGTTCTTGAGTTAAAGAGCTAATTTATTTGGTGTCATCAATATGAGTTGTCTAGTGATCTGTTTTGCAATCCGTTGGTGTTTTTATGGTGAAATCATTCCAAACTTATCTTTAATTGATTATTTTATCATTATTATTTGCTTGGTGAATTGATCTTTTTGAGAAATTATTTTTGAACTTTAAAAGTATAAAAATCTTTTAAAAACGATTTGTGTGTTAATCTAATTACGTGTTTAATTGTGCTACCCATATTCTTTGTTATAATCATATTTAGTTTCCTCACTTTATTTCTACCACTAGTATCGGGACATTAATTGAGTATTAATTAATCTGAGGTGGTTGAAGCTCTGAGTAGAAAAAAATTTATCAATTTTGTAATTGGTGAGTTGTGTGCGGATTAGATATTATTGGGAATATCTAATAAGGGGTAACTTTGGGTTTCGATCTCTTCCTATAAAAAGATTGAGGTTTGATCTTTGCCTAAAATACAAAAAGGTTAGATTACTCTTTTCCCTTGAAAAGAGTTTAGGTGTGATTCTTCTTGATTAGGATCAATTGTGAGTGAATTGTAAATGTTCCATCCTTACTTGGGAAAAGGATACTTGGAGTGATTGTGATGTTTAATTCTTGAGCCTAAGGTATAAAAAGAATTAAATCCTGATTCTCCCTGTAATAGAATTAGATTAATCCTTAACTTGTAAAAGGATTAGGTTAATCTTGAACCTGGGAAAAAGATAAGGTTATTCTTGAGCCTGTGAAAAGGGATTGTAAAGATTGATTCTAAGCTTACGAAAAGAATCATTGTGAGGGTTTGGTTCCTATCTATAAAGTAATCTTGAGTTTAGTGAGTGCGAATCTCTGTGGAGCTTGAAGGACTAGATTAGCCAAGAGTAGCTTGGTGAATCAGGATATATCGTGGTGTTCTGATTTGTTTCTTTATATTATTTATATTTTGTTGTTTGGGTGTGCACCTAGTTGATAACACATATCCACTGCTACAAAGATAATAATTAATTTTAGGATAACATTAGTTGTTTGATTTTTGAAGTATTAAATTCTGATAATTTTTAATACTACCTAATTCACCCCACCTCTTGGGTAGCTTATTGGGCCAACAATTGGCATCAGAGATTATTTTTGCTCGATTAGGCTTAACATCCTAACTAAACCGATCACGTGCACACACCATGAATGATATTTTTTGTGTATCCTCTCTTGCTAGTGATAGATCCTTATATAACAATGTGATGTATAATTCCTGTTATTTTAGTAGTAGTGATGGAGATGATGATAATGAAAATATCCATATTGTTATGGAAAAATTATTTTCTTTCATACTACTTTTTGCTAAAGAGAGTTTGAGTTTAAAAAGAAAAATTGATTCTTTTGAAAATGGTGGAAAAAGTGTCCAAAAATCTAAAGTGCATTAGGATGATTATTGTGGTACAAAAGAATTTTCGGACGTTGTTTTTGAAATTAATAATTTGCTCTCTAAAGTGAATTCTCTTGAAAAGGAAAACAGAGTTTTAAAAAATAATTTTGATATGATTTCGAGACAAAGGTCAGATCTTGTCTCTAAAATTGATTTACTTAAGAAAAATTTTGAAAAATCAAAATCCAACCTTAAGTCTGTTTCAAGAGATTCTGAAAATAATTTTTCTAAACAAAGTGGATATGCTTCATCGTCTCATCCTTCATCACAATCCAGTGATAGTTTTGTTGGTATTGTTAGAAATAATTCTTGTTTTACATCTCGTACTTTCTATTGTAAATTGGATTTGAGATGTTATTATTGTAATAGGGTTGAGCATTTTAAAGTATCATGTCTGTTTTGGAACCCTAAGTTTATGTCTACCAAGGACGGATCCAAAATAAAATGGATACTGAAAAGAACTATTGAAATGTCTTGTACAGAATTACATAATGTCGGAAGTAGACTTGAATGAAAAAACAAAGAAATTATATCAAAGCTAAAACAGGAAGTCACCAAAGATCTACAAGCGACGCGTGCAAAGCAAAAAGATGCATCAAAGACAGAATGTGAAATTACAAAGAAGCCACAAACGAAACGTGCAATTAGAAAAGGATTGTCAAAGCCAAGATGGGATATCACCAGGAAGCCACAAGTGACATAAGCAAAGAGAATCAGTGAATCAAATAGCAAAAATCAAAGACTGAGAGGATACGGACAAGTTAAGAAGAATGATGCACCCAAATCAATCATGAGTACCAATGAGGTAAAAAGTAAAATCGTCCCGAAAGATATAAAAGGTACTCCTAATCCCTTGCGGTTTAAATTTATTAAATTTGTTAAAGGGAGAAATTCTCGACTTGCCAAATAGGTAAGTTGGTAATGGTTTCTAAGACTTCTTTTAAATGATCCATTCACTTGTTGTCTTAGAAACATTATATGGTGATTATGAAAATCATATTTAATTAAATTGTATTTACATGTTTTTATAATATGCTTATATCGAGTAGTTATTATATGTTTGATTTTGAAACATGTTATGTGATTTAGAAAATGAATTAAGTTGAATTGAGCTCACCTCGAATTATTAAAATGCATGATAGTGTATAATGATTTATTTGATCTGGACTAATCATGCTCTGATTATATGCTTACATGGAATTATATTTTTAGTTAATACTGGTTTATTGATGAAATATTTATCACTAAGAAATGCTTAATAAAATCAGTATTAATCATGATCTTATCAGTTGGCATCCCATATGAATTTAAGCTTACATGATTGGTATCATTTTATGAGATCGTATTAATCTACTTTTGATACCATATATACGATCACCAGAATGTATATGACATTTTAATTTATCGCATGTGGATATATAAGCATTAAGTGTTTGGTATACAACTAATATCTTTTGTTCTGTAAAATGATTATTATTCTAAAAGAGAGTTGAAATTTTATGAGAGAAATATGCACTTATCCATATTTATGCGTGCACTAGATTTATGTTGGTAAATTTTCATTGAGATATACTTCATATTCTAGTGCATTAAAGATTATATGGCTTGATTCTATCAAATAGGAAGACATTTTTGGTATCATGAGTAAGGCATGTGGACTTAACTGAAACTATATAATTACATGCTATATTGTTAAAACAATTTGATTGTCTCAAGTTTATTCTCCTAAGCATGAATCTGATTGTGTAAAATTATATATGGTGAGAAGTGTTCATAAGCGAGGCAATATTATGTAATGCTTAAATTCAAAAATTTGATATTGAAGATTTTGATAGTTTCAATTAGCTTGTTGATATACTCACTAAATCTCTAGCGGAAAATTAAAGTTCATGACATGTGCCTAGAGTAGTGATATTTTTGGTTCCCCTTCCCCATTTTTTTTAGATGACAAAGGAGGAGAATTAGTTGATGCTTTAATGAATATCTTAAGGGGGAGCTTGAATTATTTTGTTGAATATCTTAAGGAGGCGTTTATTATATATTGAAATTTGTTCTTTATTGAAAATCTTACGATTATCTTCATTACTTTATTTTAATGAATTAAAGAACCCGTCCTCGGATTTAGGGGGAGTGTGGTTACATTTTTGTTTCGAAGAAAACATCAAAGTTAATTGTCATCATAAAAAAGGGGGAGATTATTAATCTTAAGATTTTGATGAACAATTAAATGTTGACATTTTTGGTGGAACTAACGATTTTATTGAGTGTTTCAGTTTATTAGTTCCAGTGATGAAAATGATCATGAAGATATTGTGACAATGCTAAATATGATGAAAAAAATGATGGAAGATTAAAAGTTTGAAGAAATTGAAAAACCTAAGGAAAATAACTCAGATTAAATTTTAACTCTTAATATATTCCGGTTAAGATCACACACGACACAAAATATTTTTCAAAATTATGTATGTTTTTATTGGATCCTAATTAGTTAAATTATTTGCTCCTATGTGTAATTGAAAAAGAAATAAGGATAATTGATTAAAATTGAATTTAAGATTTTAATAGAGCTGACCGAGAAAAGAAATCAGTTAAAGGTGTGAAAAAGTCAAAGAAAATGAATTAAAAATGGATTAAGGAGAGATATTCCAGCTTGAGCAGTCGACTGGTCGGTCGACAAATGCTTAAAATGAGAAGTTGTTGGTTCGTTCAGTCGACAGGTAAGTCAACCTATGGCCAAAAAAGGAAGTCTCTAAATCTTCCGGTCAACAAGTGAGTCGACTTGTGTAACTCTCTGAATCGTCAAGTCGACAGATGAAGTATGGGCGGCCGACCGATGGGCGAAGGATTTTTGGCTTAACTACATCCTGAATCGGGCGGTCGATAGATAGATCTATTTCAAGATTTATGGAATTTCAGATTTAATTCAAACAGTAGCTGTTACTAACCGTTTATGCTTAAGATATGGGAGATATTGTAGGGATTTGTACTTAATTGAGATATGACCTATATATTTTATTATCCTATTAATTTGGTTTATTTAATTAAATGTTCTTTTAATTAAAGTGCTTTAATACTTTCTATTTTGATGAATTTCGATTTAAAAATGTTTTAGGACCAAAATGAGATTTTTCAAGAATATTTTTAAAAGAAAAAGATATATTTTGATTATATATGATGTATGGGGTCTTGGGGTGTCATTTAATGACATAATATTTGAAAAGTAGTTATTATAAGATATCTTTGAAATTCCTACATTTAAGCTTGCAAATTTTAAGTTTAAATATTGCTATTTTGGTGGAGAATTTTTTGGGCCTAAAATATAGGAAAGATTTAAGAGATTTTATTTTGATCTTACGATTTAGTCCATATATTTAAACATAATTCTTTGTATACTTTCATTGATTAAGATCAAATTCTTTTGGGGACTAAATTGATAGCTTTAAAAGTTATATTATTAAGTTAAATATACCAGGATTGAAAGGAATCAATAAATGAGGTCTATAGGTGATTTTAAATGACATACTGTGGAAACTAGCTGTTATAGGGTTTGTTTCAAGTGGCTTTAAATTGACCTGCGGATTTCACATATTGACATATCAATATCAAGAACGATTATGTTCTTGAGCTTTCTGAGAGTTATCATTCTGATATTATACTGAAAAATATTGTAAGATTATTCTAGAGTTAAAATTCTTGAGTTAAAGAGCTAATTTATTTGGCGTCACCAATCTGAGCTATCTAGCGATCTGTTTTGCAATCCATTGGTGTTTTTCTGGTGAGATCGTTCCAAACTTATTCTTTAATTGAGTATTTTATTATTATTATTTGCTTGGTGAATTAATCTTTTTGAGAAATTATTTTTTATCTTTAAAAGCATAAAAAAAATTTAAAAACGATTTGTGTGTTAATCTGAATATGTGCTTAATTGTGCTACCCGCATTATTTGTTATATTCAGATTTTGTTTTCTAACTTTATTTCTATCACTAGTATCAGGACAATAATTGAGTATTAATTAATCTGGGGTGGTTGAAACTCTGAGTGGGAAAAAACTTATCAATTTTGTAATTGGTGAGTTGTGTGCAGATTAGATATTATTGGGAATATCTAATCATGGGTAGTTTTAGGTTTCGATCTCTTCATGTAAAGAGATTGGGGTTTGATCTTTGCCTAGAGTACAAAAAGGTTAGGTTACTCTTTTCCCTTGAAAAGAGCTTAGGTATGATTCTTCCTGATTAGGATCAATTGTGAGTGAATTGTAAATGTTTCATCCTTACCTGAGAAAATGATACTTGGAGTGATTGTGAGATTTAATTCTTGAGCTTAAGTTATAAAAAAAATTAGGTCGTGATTCTCCCTATAATAGAATTAAGTTAATCATTAGTCTGTGAAAGGATTAGGTTAGTTTTGAGCCTGAGAAAAAGATAAAGTTATTCCTGAGCCTGTGAAAAGGGATTGTAAAGGTTTATTCTGAGCCTGCGAAAAGAATCATTGCAAGAGTTTGGTTCCTACCTGTAAAGGAATCTTGAGTTTAGTGGGTGCGAATCTCCGTAGGACTCGGAGGACTGGATTAGCCAAGAGTAGTTTAGTGAAACAGGATATATCGTGGTATTCTGCTTATTTCTTTATATTATTTATATTCTGTTGTTTGGGTGTACACCTAGTTGATAACACATATCCGCTGCTATAAAGATGATAATTAATTTTAGGATAAAATTAATTGTTTAATTTTTTAAGTGTTATATTATGATAATTTTTAATACTACCCAATTTACTTCGCCTTTTGGATAGCTCACTGGGCCAACACAGGGCTTAGACAAAGCTAATATTTTATAAAATTTTATTTTATTATTATGAGATAATTTTAATGGATATAGAATTTTTGTAGTTCAAAATTAAATTGGATTCTATTTCAATTATTATGAAATAATTTTTAACAAATATAAAATCTAATTTATTTTGGACTAACATTCTAATTAGATTGGAATTATTCTTATGAGATAAGAATAATTTTCTAATTAGAATTAGGAGTGTGGGGTAATTTTTAAAAGTTTACACATTTATCCATTAATTTTATTTTAATTTTATGAGATAATTTTAATAGATATGGAATTTGGATTTAATTCAAAATTTAAATTGAATTATATTTTACTAATTATGAGATAATTTTCTAATAGTGGTATAGTTTAATTTAATTTAAATTAATACTCTTATATGATAAGAATTATTTCTTAATTTTATTAGAAAAAGTCAATATTTATCGATCCAACTAGATTTCATAATAGGATTAATCAGTTTTTGTATATCTTAAATGCGATGTATTATATATGTTAGTTATGGGATGATCGTAGACAAAAATTGTTTGAGCTATGTGATTAGTTTGCGGATTCATCATAATTTTGTAGCTTGGTCTTTAATTCCAATTAGGGTTGTAATTAATTTTTTTATGCTTTTTTAAGAGCTTACATGCTCTGCCTCATTTATTATTATTTTTTGTATTGATTCCCTTTTGATACCTCTTTCTCGCTCTGAAATGTTTCCCCTTCTTGATTTTATATTTATTTGTATTTATAATTTTGAGAAGAAGAAGCGGAGGCCCAACGATGACGATAATAATAATAATAATAATAATAATAATAATAATAATAATAATAATAATAATAATAATAAAAGAAAGAAAGAAAGAAAGAAAGAAAAAATAAGGAGCCCAATTTGGAGCATGTTGAAATGGAGGCCAAGAAGTTGAAAACTCAAGATGGAGGCCCATTTGATGAGTCATCTTCAGTGTAACTAATTAAATAAGTAAAGTGAACACAAATATTTGGCCGAGTAGGTCTTAACAAATCGAACTACAAGTTCATGATCATCCTAGAACATTTATATGCGTGTATGGGGTAATTTATTTTATATTATTTTATTTTGGCCCAATTAGCATGCATGTATAAATTATTTATGAAATTTGACATTAATCATTAATGATTGTTTGGAATTCAATATGATAAGTTAATTAGAAAAGTTTTGCTACTGGAATTCGAAAATTGTGTTGAATTCCACACGCGTAAAATCGTCGTATTTTATTGGATAGCAAACTAAAGACAAATGAAAAGATATAGTGTTATATTAAAAATGATAATATTATGTTTCGTATTACATGTTGTTGAATCTAAGATTTTGATGAACAATTAAGTATTGATGTTTTTGATAGAACTAATGGTTTTATCGGGCGTTTCAGATTTATAGTTCGATGCGTGAGATTAAGAAAAAGACCTAAAGAAGAAAACATAAAGGGTGTAAGATCAACATAATGAAGATGTGAAGTGGTTTGAAGATTTTGAAGAAAAATAGGTGAAAATAACTCTTTGCTTATATACTCTTAATGTAATCTAAATTAAGATCACACACGACACTTAAAATGAGTTAATTCTATGAGTGTCATGATAAGAAGTGATAAGTTTATAATCCAAAACTGAGATATTGTATGTGCTTCTTATGTGAAATGAATTTGATAATTGACTTAATTCAAAAATATGCTTTAAAGTATAAAAAGTTGAGTTTTTTGGTCAATTCGGTCAACAGAGAAAAGCAATCGATCAACTGAATCAAACAATGAGTTTTAGAGTTGAAACAAAGTGTTGTTGATCCAGTCGGTCAATCGAATGAACATGGTCGATGAACCATTTGAAACAATAGCTGAAATGGGTAAGGAAATAAGCACACTAATCCAATCAGTTAATCGAATGAAGAGAGTCGGTCAACCATTTGAGTCAGTAGATGAAATGGTGAAAAAGTGGAAGACACTGATCTAATCGTTCAACCGACTGGGAGTAGTCGATTAACCGACTAGTATAGTGCCAACGGCTAATTGGAAGCTGGCATAGGTCGTTCAACCGACTGTAAGGATTAGTCAACCAACTAATTCAGTTGGGATGTCAGCTGATTTGATCTCTTGGTAAAAAACTATCCGTTTTTTTATGATTCCAAGAGAGAGATTTGGGAGATTTGAATATAATTGAGATATTAACAACCTATTATGTGATCCCTATTGATATGGTCCACAAATTTTGAGATTCTCCTATAATACTTCATATTTCTATAATTTTAAATTGAGAATAGTTTTATGGACTTAAATGAGATATTTGAAAGTTATTTTTAAGTGGAATATACCTTAAATGAAAGGTGATGATATATGGGGTCTTAGAGTGTCATTTTATGGTATATTTTTGAAAAATTAACCGTTGGAGGGCTAGTTATTGGTTTATTAATATAGACCTGCAAGAATTGAGTTTGGTACACCAATAACAATTAGTTTAAGCTTTTATAAGAGTGAGATTTACGCTGAGATTTTTACAAGAGATTTGTTATAAGTTCTTGATCTAAAACGCATGTTGTTTGGTGTCACCGATTTGAGTTCTACTTGTTACATTGTCATTGCTTTCGATGTTTTCTTGGTGAGATCTATCCAAGCTTTTTAATTCACTTTAAAGTTTTATTTATATTGATTGTTTGGCATAGGATTGTTAGAAAAATCATTTTTGAACTTAAAAGCCTGTAAATCTTTTTAAGCGATTTTTGTTTGTTTATCTGATTACGTGCTAAATTTGTACTACTCAAATTATTTAGTAATCAGATTTGAATTGTCTTACATTGTATTTATCACGTTGTAATTATTCGATATATTGATTGAGTATATTCATATTGAGGTGGTAGAAACTCCTTATGGAAAAAAACTCATATTTTTTTTATATTTGTGAGTTTGAGTGGATTAGACACGTTTAGGACAGTATCTAATCAGGGTAGCTAGGTTTCAATCTTTTTTCTGTGAAAAAATTTAGGATTTGATCTTTATCCTGATAAAAAAGTTAGGTTATTATTTTATCTTGAAAAGAATTAGGTTTTGATTCATCCTGCAATTGAATTATTTTTTTAGTGATTTATAATGGTTCATCTTTCCCTATAAAAAGGATAAGTGAGAGAAAATTAAGTTTATCTTTAGCATGGTAAAAAGATAAGGTTCATCCTGGACCCGTGGAAATGGTAAATTGTAAAGGTGAATTTTGTACTTGTAAAAGAATCATGAAATTTAAGAGTTTAGTTCCTATCTAGTAAAGAAATCAATGGGCTTAGTGGATTGTGAATTTCTGTGGAGCTCGAAGAACTAGACGTAAGCAAAACTAATTTAACCGAACTAGGATAAAATCTTATGTGTTGCATTAATTTATTTTATATTTTGTGCTTGAGTGTGCACTTAGTATTAAACACATATCCGCTTCGTATAAAGATAATAATTTATTTAGAAAAATTACTTATTTGTGTTTAAGTGTTTAATTGTTAAATTTCGGTAACTACCCAATTCACCCTCCTCTTGGGTAGCTCTTTGGGTCAACACATGTTCATTGTGTTTCAATATTATATTCAACACATTGGTGTCCAGAAACTCAGTCACATTCCAGATAAATACAAATCTTATGTAAATTTGAGCTAACACGGGGAATTCAACACAACTGGATTCAACAACTAAAACAAATACATTGTGTTGAATTCAATATGAACGTTTTTTTTTTTCTTTGATACAAAATACACGATCAAGATATCATTTTAAATATACAAAACAAACGATTATTCCAGTATAATTTGTTGATGAAAAGAAAAAATATAAAATGATTAATTGGTTGGTTTTATAATATAGGTTTTAAATTGGTCAATTATGGTAACCGTCCTTTCATAATATCTATTTGCGAAATTGGAGCTGTAAATATGGAATATAATTGATGACCAAAGGAGCCGATATGTCCATATATTCCAAAAGGGTTGCTTGGTTCATGGAAAAAAAATTGGGGATCATTTGGCAGCTTTGGGTCCAAAAAGGACCCTGATAAACTCCCATTTAATTATTTTGTTATATAATATGATGCATGTTAAACAGACTAAATAAGTTAAAGATGATATTTAAATAAATATCCCTCATAATAAATATTAAGTTATAAACAAGAGCATAAGAGATATGCGTTTTCGTGGTCTTCCAACAGAGGGATTTGTTCGGGTAGTGTTCCATAAGCCTAAAGTCAGTACTTAGCTATCAAGCGGTATCGTGTCCTTAAAATCAAGCTCAAAATGAACTTATCTTTATTTATAACATGCAAAAAGTAGACTAGTATGTTCATTTAGCTGTCAGACAGTGTGCACATTAGGCTTAGTTTAAACCATACTAAGTGGGTGTAACTTAACTAGGGATATATATCCTTAGCTCTCCAGCGGGCTATGATCAAACTAGAGACGAAATCTTAATTGAATCTCACCCAAAAGATAAAAGGGAAGAGTTTCCTATCTGCAAGAGCGGTAGTTCCTTAGTTGTCAGACAAACGCTATCAATGGGTAGGGATTATTCAATTGTCTACCATAAACATTTGAAATGTAACCCTTTCTCCAGAGGAAAGTGAGAGTAGAAAAATTTAGTGGGAGTCTATTTAAATTCATAAAAGACATTTGATCTAAAATTAAATATTCTATTCTTTTATATTCTTATTTGTTTGTTGGTTATACTTTTTTGTATAGATATTAATGAACTAAACCACTACTAAAGTTCTTTACAAAACTATTTAACCAATCCCAAATTATCAAATTTATTTTGGAAACTAAAATTTGTTTTAACTTCTAAAAGGTTGGGCTAAGTTCCTAATGATCTAGTTGTCTTAAAGGACAAACATTGGATAGGAACATGTAAGTATTTAATATTAATAATAAGATTATTAACAAGATCGACATTATTAGATAACATCAAGAATGAGTTCAGCAGTCTGTTAAACATGTATGCAATAGTGAATGCCTGGAACCTCTCTATGGCAAACACAATTGCATTGCAAGATATAACACCTCAAAAGTAGTTCTTTCGAGCAGAAGGGCAGTAGGATCATCTGTTGGTGGACTTTCGGCCCATGATGATTGGCCATAACTAAGACCTGAAGGATTTGGGATCCCTTAAGACCTTGAAATTGGTAGTGAATTAATTTCTACAAGACATGTCAGACTCATTCTCTTAGTTTTTGGTGAACTTAGGCATAAGCAATTTCGAAATTGTTCTTCCTGTACTTCTAAATTTGTTGAAGATAACCATATGATCTTGAAAAGAAAAAGTGATCATTTCTCATTTTTGAATGAGAATTCTTCCCCCGAGAAGAAGTAAGAGACGAAATTGTTTGTCACACCCCACCCCGGACACCCTTCATTGTGGGGCCGACGTGACGTCGACACGACCTCCCCTGAAAGACAATCACTATAGACAACAGCATACACGCATAAATACATAATCACAAAAGCCAACCAAATATATATACATTCTCTACTCGGGGACACTCTTGTCCCTACAAAATTCTCAATAACATCCAAGATACAAAACCCAAAATCTCTCATTTGATTCGCTTTAAATGATACCCCTAAGAAACTCCTTCCTTATCGCACCTCCGGATCTGACCTAATGCCAGTAGGGGACAAACGCCTATCTACAGCACCTGCGAGTGTACTGGCTTCTTAATAAAAATATTTTAAAATAATAATACATTCTAAATAATACAACATTTAAATATGGATCAAGCATAAGTATACAAGCATCACATTTCTAATAAAAATCACCATAATATAACCAGTGAAAAGTAAATCAATATATAAGTTCCATTCAACTCATCCAGTATAAAATAATACCAATCACCATATAATAAATCACCAAATATAAGTAAAACACCACACCACCACACCACTCCCTGGCTAGCCATAGTGATCGTTTTAACCTCACGATCGAGAGCTACAACGGTACCGTAACGTCCGTAGGAATGCCTTCTTACGAAATATCCACACCCCCTTTTGGAGAGAAATATAATCTACACCCCTTACGAGGAGAACTATCCACATCCCATGGGAAGAATCCACACTTCTTACGGGGAGAAATATAATCCACACCCCTTTCGGGGAGAACAACTATGGCATCGTCAAAATCATCAGTATTTTTAGAAATCCACATCCCTTACGGGAAGAAATAATTTTTTTTTTACACCACATCGTCAAAAATCCACACCCCTTTCGGGGAAAATTTCCAAAAATCACGTTTTTCACTTTCCTTTTTAAAAGTACCACCAATCTCAGTAAAAACTGTTTCTCCACCTTTGTTTTTAGAAAACCAAGCATTTTTAGAAAACCATATATTTTTCACTCTCTTTTCAAAACCACCCATATCCAACGAAAATTATTTTTAATCTTTCTTTTTAGAAACCAACACAATTCACCGGAAATTCATTTTACCAACTCACCCCAAAAACCTGCTTGATCCATATCATTTATGAAATCGTACAGTGTAAGTAAACACATATGTCATCATATATATACGTAGAAAATAGTTTGGCAAGAAGACAGTACACTTACCTGGCTATCCGCTCTGCAAAACTTCTACTGACTACTCTCTCCGAGATTCCGGTGCCTGCGAACCTAATAGTGACATGGCCTAAATAAATATTTTATGAAAAATAAATTAATCATGCAATGCAGGCCCTAAGTTTCGTTATTTCCCCATTCCCACATTTTATTATGTAAAATTATTATTCGGTTAATTTTCATTTCGTTAAAAATTCCTACATAAAATTTAGTAATTCGCGGTCCCAAATTTATTAATCCGATTACAAAATTTTAATGCTAGAATTTGATTTAATAAACTAAAATAAGCTTAACAAAAAACATTACCCATTCCGAACCGTTCACGGGTCGCAAGATGGATTTTTAAATTTTGATAGGGTTATTTGTGCAATTTTCCTTTTTTTTTTTTTTTCTTCTTATTTCTTTTTCAGTTCCGGTTTCCTGTTTCTGTCTTGTTCTGGTTTTTAGCCAACACACACCTTCAACCACTCTTTCTCCCTCCATAAGGACCAAACATTGATCACACACCCACCAACCTGAAACCGACGATCACACATACACCAACCATGAAAACCGAATGGCACACCCATGCACACACAACTGATTTAAACACACACCCACATGCACGTGAAAATTAGAACACCCACTTGCACACACACACGAACGGTGCCTGAGGATCGGCAACCATTCACCATCGTAAAGTTGGAGCACACACATATCCACATGCATGGAAAGAACTTAACGGTTGATCATATACATACACACAACCAACCAAACATTTCACTGTCAACTAGCCAACCACACGCTCCATTATTGGATCCGACACACACACACTGATATACCCAGAAGCGAAAACAGAGCACACACAATGTCTTACACACCCCTGCTGTTGGACAAAACAAATGAATGACACACGCACATGCAACGGAACACACACCGCAACAGTAGCAGCAACACACACACTATCGGCACGAAACAGAAAAACAGAACACATCGCCGGAAATGTTTACCGATCCATACCCGAGACACACATGCATGCGCACACCCACCAAAATGATCAAGAATTTACACACAATTACTCACCATGTCGACGACGACGAATGACAACAATTACAGGGTTGACGATCTCACTCTTCGACCGTCAATCCAGCACCGAACCGAACGGAAACGATCAATCCATCCTACGATCACCGGAGAGTAGTCGAAGAACGGAGAGCAAGACACACTCAAACTACCCCACACATATGCACGCTAATTCTCCCCACCCATCACCAGAGGAACGCCCATTCAAGGAAGTTCGATGACCCCCCTTGCTCCAGTCCCCCCTCTCTCTCTCTCTAGAATTTCTTAAATTTTCAGATTTGATGGAGATTTTTTATCATTACACATGCATGAGTGAGTATATATTGCATAAAATAAGTAGTAGAAATCGGTCCTAGCTTGCCACGTTGTCTCTCACATTCTCGCCCTTCTGGCGGTCTCAGTACACACACGCACGTCGTATATATATGTGTGTGTGTGTGTGTGTGTGTGTGTGTGTATGTGTGTGTATGTGTGTGTGTGTTAAAAAAAAAAAAAAAACTTTTGTTAAATTACTCTTTTCTCCCTCTAATTTCTTAAAATCTTATTTCTAGTTAAATTTTCATTTTTAAGATTTTTCTAAATTTGTAATTTGGTCCCTAATAGTTAAACTTTTATAAATTGAATGGAAAATTTGAATCCCAATTTAAATTTAATGTTTCTAAATTTCTAATTTTACCCCTAAACTTTTTATTTGGACTTTAAATTAACAAAAAATTTCCCCTACTTTCCCAATGCTCTAAAATACACCTATTAATGACGTATGTGTTACAATTTAGGTCTTACATTGTTTCTTCTCAAAGAGCCGAAAGGTTAGATCCGAAAAAGAAATAAATCCAAGAAAGAAAAATACTCTTACTACATTCAAATTGAGCATTGAAAAAGGATATTTTGAAGTTCTTGGATTCCAAAGACTTTTAGAACAAATGTCACCAAGTATAAATGATTAATAAATGAACCTACAAGGTGCTCGGTACATACTAACGTGTGTGAGCCCATAGGCTTTGAAAGCATAAGATATTTTTCAAATTTCACAACTCTTACTTTAACTTGGGATTTATGCATCTATTAATATATAAATTTGAATATGTGATACGAATTAAAAGTAGAGAAAAAAAAAAAAAAAAAAAAAAAAAAAAAGATGAAATGTATTAAAACTCTACGATTAGCTTGTGGAGGTAAACATTTTTCCATTTAGGATCATTTAAAGATTACTGTAGATTTTTCAGTAGACTCCTCCTGATAAATCATAATTTCAAGGTATATCATAAAAGTAGAATATATGACCCTATTAGATATGATCAGATCAATAATGAGTCACATTGGTTTATCCATTTTGGAAAATTTTACTCTTTTACTGTAGCATGTATACTAAATAAGGTTCCTCCCAAATCCATTCCACAAACACTAGGAGATATGGTGCGTGCGAAAGTTGAGTCTCAAGTTGTTGAGATTTGGTTGGTCTAGCTCATAACTGACAAGTTGTAATCAAGAACTCTTAAATGTAGGTTTGGAAAGTACCTATAGAAACTACGGTACACCACTTCGATAATTCAAGTTAAAAAAATGTTATTTGTGGAAATGCCATCTTCTGAGAAAAATAGTTTCTCAAAACTTTTAACATTAATAAAATATAGTACACAAATTATTTGTATAGATGGTAAGACATCCGCGTCATCTAGTAGATGTTTGAGATATGTCAATCAAAATGATAGGGAGTTCCTTCCAGTGGAAGGTAATAGACCTACCAGTTATAAAGATGATGATGTTGGACATCATGAAAGAAAAATGACTATAAAATCATAGATAGGTTGTATGTACAACTAACCAAGCTTAAGATCAGATGGTAAAGTGACGTATGCAAAGAAAGGTTAAAGGAGATGAGGTGTTACAACTTACAACATCAAGAAATTGATGTTGTACGGAACCTTAACACCGATAACCATGCTAAGGGCCATCAAGGATTATGAAATCTAGTAGATTAATGTAGAAATCTCAATGGAAATATTGTAGACGATATTTATATAAATCAGCTAAAGCACTTCATAATGGTTGATAAAGGTCAAGAAGTTTACAAGTTTCAAATGTTTATTTATGGACTAAGGTAAAGTTTCCCTAATTTGGAACATTCATTTTTAATAAGGAAGTCAAAATCTTTTGACTATGTTAAGAACGAGGAATGATCCGAGTATGTACACTAATAGGATGGATAAGCATAAACTTCTAATTTATATACAACACTCCAATTTTGTAATATTATCTCTAGTTATAGTATAATTTTTAATAAAGGTTTTCTATATAGATTCGAAAAGAGTTCTATTGGCCCAGTGATCTACCCAAGATGGGGGTGAATTGAGTAGTTATAAAAATTAAAATAAATTATCAACTTATAACACTTGAAAATTCAAATAATTAATTTTATCCTAAATTAAGTATTAGCTTTTATAGCAACAGATATGTGTTATTTAAACTAGGTGCACACCCAAACAACTAAAAATAAATAAAGTAAAATTGCAGCACACCACGATATATACTAGTTCACCAAGCTACTCTTGGCTAATCCAGTCATCCGAGCCCCACGGAGAGTCACACCCACTAAACCACTAAGATTCCTTTAAACAGGTAGGAACCAAATATTTACACAATGATTATTTTCACAGACTCAGAATCAACCTTTACAATCCATTTTCACAAGCTCGGGAATAACCTTTTCCTTTTACTAAGTTCAAGACTAACCTAATTCTATTTAGGAGGAATCACCACCTAATCCTTTTCCCAGATTCAAGAATAACCATATCTTTTTTTAGGCTCAAGACTAACCTAATCCTTTCACAGGCTAATGATCAAACCTAATTTTTTTATACCTTAGGCTAAGAATCAAATCTCACGAAAACCACTCAAAGTATTATTTTCACCAGTAAGGATGGAACCGTTACAATTCACACAATTTCAATTATAATCAGGAAGAATCACGCTTATCTTTTTTCACAGGAAAAGAGTAACATAAACATTTTGTACTTAGGTAATGATCAAACCTTAATCTCTTTATTGCAAGATATTGAAACCCAGCTACTCCTGATTAGATACTCCCAACAGTACCTAATCCGCACACAACTCACCAATTACACAAATTGATAAGGTTTTTTTTTTTTTTTTTTCACTCGGAGCTTCTACCACTTTAAATTAATTTAAACTCAATTAATGTCCTGAGAAATACTAGTGATAGAAATAAAGTGAGTATTTCAAAATCTTATTCTAAATAAATGGGTAGCACACAATGGAGCACGTAATCAAATTATCACCAAAATCGTTTTAAAATAATTTTTATACATTTTAAAAATCAAAAACGATTTCACAATATCTAAAAATCCAAGCAAGCAAAATAATATTTAATCACAACAAAGAATTAAAGCTTGGAACAACTCACCAGGATATCACCGAAAGAATGAAAATTGAATCACAACAAATCTTAGATCGGTGATGCCAAAATTCACAACACTTATTCTCAAGAACTTTTTCTCAAGAAAAATCTCACGATAATCGCTCAATATAATCTCAGAATGATAATCTCTCAAAAAGCTCACGAAATCAAGGTTCTTAATATAATGATAACTCTCAAAAAGCTCACGAACACTTAGTTCCTGATTGATTGGATTAATTGGGATCTCTCCAAATGAAAAAACGTAGGTCTATATGTAAGGATTTGAAACAGGCACTCCAACAACTAGTTTTCACATATCATGACACTTAATTACTTTTATAGACCCTTTATATTGATATGACTCAATCCTGGATCAATTCACTTAATTATAGCTTTTAAATTATTCAATTTAGTCCCTCAAATATTTCTCAATCTCAAATCGATAATATAGAAAGTATTAAACGTACTTAATTGAGAACCACATCAAATATATGTACCATATCTATAAAGATATTTAAATCACTATGTTATATCTAAAAAATATTCAAATTCCCAGAATCTCTCCAAGATATCAACCAAAAAAGGGCTAGTAATGACTATTTTTTGATTAAATCCACGAAATCCTCTAAACCTGAAACAGACCCATTGGTTGACCGACCAAATGTCATAAGTCGACCAATCGATTCAGGTTGTAGCCCAAGACAAAAATACTTGCCAGTAGGTCAATCAATCCTCCATGTATTGGTTGACCGATCAATTCAGAATGCTCTCCAATCCATTTCTCGGCTATGGTCGATCGACCGATCCTCCATGATCTGTCGACTAATCGATTCAGAGAGTTCATGTATCGACCATAGGTTGACTGATCGATCCAGAGACTACACCATTTTCCCAACATCTCTTCATTAGTTGACTGATCCACATTGGTCGGTTGATCGATCCCTACTATAACTCTTTCTCCATAGTTAATTTTAACTCCAATCTTTGACGTTTTTGCCCTTTTAACCGATTTCTTTTCTGGCTAACTTAATTAACACTTATTAATCAATTTTAAGCACTAATATTTCTTAAGTCAATATTTCTTCTTCAATTTCAAATCGGAGCAAATATGTTAACTAATTAAAATCCTAATAAAAACACACATAGATATAAATATTCATTTTTGTGTCATGTGTGATCTTAATCGGTATACATTAAGAGTCAAAATTAACATGAGTTGTTTTCACCTAGATTCTTCAAAATCTTCATTCTTTTCATGCTTGTTTTTTTATCAGTCTCTTGCATCATTAACCATCTTCAACAATTTCTTCATGATAATCATCAATGAAACTTTTACACTGAAACACTCAATGAACTCATTAGTTCTACCAAAAACATCAATATTTAATTGTCCATCAAAATCTTAGGATCAACAAGCTCCCTTAATAATAGGTAAAAAGGTATGTAAGATAGATCAAATTATTCTTAATTTTCAAATCTCAGTACATATGGTTGGCGCAACAAATTGCTAATGAAGACCTCTACCAGTCCATCATGGATTTGTCTCTTAATGGTGTGAGTCCAAAATATACTATAGTTAAGAGAGGTGTGATTAATAAGATTTCATATGTTTCTTCAATTGGAAGTATCTTGTATTTTGTAATATGTACTAAGAATTAATGCCAAACACACTATTAGCTTGACCAACAGATATTAATTTTATTCAGACTAAGGGTTTGTTTGGTTGGGTGGAAAATAGGGTGGATGGGAAAATGGAAAAGAAAAAGAGGTGAAAAAAAATTGTGTTTGATAAAGAAGGAAAATGGAATGGAAAAAAAAAAAAAAAACTCATTTTCCTTCTCTTTTTTACCTCTCAAATTTGGGATGAAAATGGAGGGAAAATGATTGAAGTTTGAGAAAAAAAAATATCAAAATTACAATTATACCCTTAACAATAATTTTTTTTTTTTAATTTATAAGGTAAAATAGTAAATTACATTAAAGTAGATTATTTTCCCTCCTTTCATTTTCTTTCCTAACCAAACAACACCAAGAAAATTTATTTTTCTTTCAGAATGGATAAAAATAGTATTTTCTTATTTTCTTTTTCCTTTTCCTTTTCCATTTTTCCAACCAAATGTATCCTCAAAGTATTGGATGGTAAGAAAATATATCCTAAAGTACTTTAGTGGAACTAAGGATATATTTCTATGATATGAGAATAAGAACATTAGATTGATGAATTCATGGTATCAAATTTCAAATTCGATGTGAATAATTATTAGTCATTTTTCAGGATATTCTTATATTTTGATAGGTAGGATCGTTAATGGGAGAAGTTATGTATGAGATCCAAAATTTTATATTCTACTATGGATACCAAGTTTATAGTGGTATAAGATGCAACTAATGAACGTCTAAGGATTTGAAAATTCATTTGACGAACTTAGTTCCAACCATTAAGTCACAATATCTCAGTATTGTGACAACAATGGGACTATAGCTCAAGACAAGAAACCTATATCTCATCAATATCCAAACATAAGGTATAGGGATTTCATGTATTAATTGAAAGTCAATATATCTAAAAGAGAGTATACACAGCGGACAAACATGACCAATCCACTAAGGCCTTAACTTTACATCGATTAACCAGACAAAGTATTAAATACTTTACTTGATTGGCTATAGTACTAGTGGGAGATTGCTGGGAATAAGCACCATAGATAATATTAGGCGAGCCTATTTCCAGTAATAATCTCAAGTAGATAATAAAAAGTATTTTGATATTATTATTTAATTGTATAAATATTGTTGTAGACCTTGGATATAAAGTACAAGTGTCTTGGTTGATTAATGATTAAAATAAGACTGAAGATATTTGGTAACTTAATATTATAAATTGTTCCTAGTCAGTATTGGACTATTAAAAATGGTCTTCAACAATCTAGGCTTGCTTGTTCCGTTGTTTTCTCTTGGAGAATAGTGAGTCTCAAACCATTAGCATGAGATACTAGAATAACTACAAGGGGACTTCAAATGTAGTATAGGCCACAACGTGATCATCCTTGATAACTTACGTGGTAGATTAGTTCAATATCAAAATAAAATGTCTGAAGTGTGATTGTATTTGTGATCTTCTGACTTGTGCTATTGTATATTATATGTATGGGTTGCTATACTTTGATAATACTAAGATTTTTTCTCTAGCCAGAAGCCTTTAAAGACATTCATTGGATATAATGGGACATACATATAAATATATGAGCATGCAAGATATAATTTATTACTCTTGGTAAAAGATACATGTTATGCAAGATAGAATCTATCCCTCGTAGTAAAAGAGACGTGCCCTATGTAAATCGACTTATAATTCATCCAAACCTCTAGTCAGAGTAGTTTGATGATTAGTATGAGATTCCCATCTGTATCACAAGAAATTATATTATCAATCAGAATACATATGATTGGAATAGAGGTTTTTGACTTAACTATACTCTATTGGTCATTTCGGGTATACTAGAGAGATCGTATAATACGCTAATCATACCTGGGGAGATTCTTTTCATTACATTCATTTTAACTGGAGATGGATGTGACATATGGATAAACGTGATTGAAAGTCGAAAGAAATGCCTTAAGCAGAAAAATATTTTTTTCTAAAATGGTAAACTTAGAATTGTTTAAATTTGTATTGATCAATTGATTAGTAAAATAATATATTAATTATTTATTTTCACTATCCAATTTTTGGTATAAACTCAATAGGTCACACAAAATAGAGAATTGAATATAGAAGAGTCCTTGAAAAAAGAACATGTAATAATGTTGAATTTAAGAAGTTCAATGGTTAAAGTTTAAATACGAAAAGAGGGGGTTCAAGGTTTTGAAACCTAGACATTATTTATAAGGTGGGAGACCATAATGGACGCTCACCCTAAGGAATAATTCGACCACTCTTTTTCATTTTCGGCCACCCTATTCTCTCTAAGATATCTGTCTTATTTTGTCTATGAGATTTCATTTTTCGAATTTCACCCACTGATTAATCTTACTACCCCTAGATTCAAGTTAGAACTATCATGTGAATCTTGAGATTAGGTTTGATCTTAGAATTCCCAAGAACACTTTTCTATCCTAAATCCTTAGTGTGGATACCATTAGAGCTGTGACATTTGTGTCACCTCTAAGAAAATTGATTCTCCTATGCTAATAATGTTTGTGTTAAGATGCTCTCGGAATAGCATTCTTAGATCACGCCTTGAGAATGACCAATTTTGAGGCTGAAGCACCAGAATAGGTAATCAAATTATTAATTATGATTTAATATTGTCTGCTTTCTTGTTTTAATGTTAATAAGGTTAGATCCGGTTTTAAGGAATTAGATATTAATTGTGATTTAATTTTTTTATATTTCACTACATAAATATGTTATTTTAATATTCGATCTCTTCATGTAATGCGATTAGGGTAACCTCACCCCAAAAGCACTCAAGATACAACAAAGAATTGAGTAGGGAACGAACTGTGTTAAAATGTGTCTATGTTTGCGTTGGACTCATCTATTTTATTGGGAGGTTCATAAACACTAGCGATAAGGGAATATGTTATTTTTGTAAGCATGTTGAGGAAGAAATGAACATTCTACTCCGTTGCATTATTTGAACAAATTTTTTTAATACTGAGAAAATTAAGTTTTGATCATGCAAGAAAAATTAGAATAGAATTGGAATAGTTGATATCTATTTTTAATAAGAAACAACCATGTATATCAAGAGTAATTTTCCACAAATATGAAAAAATATCGAGAACCACCAATTGTTGCATGAGGAGAAAGGCCAAAAGGTGCAAGAGAAACAAATGGACTATCATAACAAGGTATAGTTATTTGTTTTGCAAGTTGACAATGAATACAATCAAATGAATCATGATGAACTGAACCTAACTGACCACTAAAAATAAGAGATTTAAGACAGTTAAATGAAGTATGACCTAACTGAGAGTGCCACAATGTCAAGCGTGAGGGTGATGAAATGGAGGCAACTAGTTGGTGATGTGATGTTGGTGCAGGTGGAACTTGGAGGTTGGTGAGTTCAAATAGGCATCCGACTTCATGACCAGTCCCAAGAAGCTTTTTTTGTTTGAGGGTCCTATACACAACAAGTAGAAGAGAAATTCAAGTCAAATCCAAGATCACCTAATTGACCAGCAGATATGAAATTAAGAGCAAAATTAGAGACCAAATATGTATCAAGGAGAGATAAATGAGAAACGTCAACATATCTAGTGTGTTTGGCTGATATGTTTAATCCATTGGTAGTACAAACAATGGGTACATGCTCATCACAAATTTTACAGTAGAAGATAGAGGCATCAAATTTTATAAGATTACAATAAGTAAAATGAAAATACCACCGAGACGTACATGGTGTAACTAGCATGGCTATATGGGTACCAATATTAAATAGAACATATTTGAGCATGGCCGCCTCGACGTTGCTCAGATTAACTGAAGATGAAGGAAAAGAAGGGACATTATCAGTTACTGCAACGATAGAGTTCTCTGACTTGTACTGTGATCGATTGTGAGAACCTCAAGAGCGGGACTAATTCTCTTTTGATTGGCCTCTATTGGATTGACTCCCAGATGATTGAGGTGGAAGTTTAAGGCAGTTTTCAAGGTAGTAACCTAATTCTTTTGCATAGCCTACAAAGACGAGAGGGGCATTTAAGCAATTCGTGTCTGTGCGAATCACAATACTTGCAATACAAGGGATGTGTTGATGAGTTTGACTTGCTAGCTAGTGTGGAAAAACAGACATTTGTACTTGGTCCTTGGAGAGTTGCAAGAAGTGTTTTCTCTCTCAACAGATTGGAAACGACATTTTTAAATAAAGATATCTTGCTCATGTGTAGTATTAAGGCACGAGTAGGATCAAATTTTAACCTGAAAGCAATTAGGAACAGCATTAGACACATATAATTTTGGTAGCTTGTGTAGAAAATGGCATCCTTAGAATTTTTCTAGAATGATTCAAAAAGAGCCAACTGATCCCTATGTAAAATATGGGTTTTGATATAGCGATAAGCGATGAGATCCCAAAGTTCTTTGGCCATCTCGAATCTACCAAACTAATTTTTTATAGATGGGATTATAGTAGAACAAAACCATGTGAAGATGTGATGATTTTTGCTATCTTAGTCTTTAAGACACTTAAACAAATTTCTTGGCATCTTCTGTGTATCCTCGAGTGAAGGCTCAGAGAGACAGTGAATAGAGGCTAGAAATGAAGCAAATGAATTTAAATAGCAAGAGTAAACAAAATCTGGTATGTGAGTGGATTTACGAATGCACTGAGAATAACGAGGAGGAGGATCCACAATCAAAGAAAAAACAGAAAAAGGATTTATGGAAATTTGCTGAAATTGTTGATGTTAGTTTCACGTAGATTGAATTCTATCTCTATCTCTCTCTTTCTCTCTCCTCTCTCTCTCTCTCTTTCTTTCTCACTCACACATTAACACAGTGAGAGAGAGAGAGTAGGGTGGTCTTGGGCCTCTCTCAACCTCAAAAGTTTGCTCATGAGGTGAGGTTTTCCCTCACACCTATAACCTGACTTTCTTAACCGTCCACATCCATATCTAATGTAGGATAAACCCAACAATGATACCAATGTATGGGTGCTCTTGGGCGTGTTAAATCTCACATCAATGTTAGACCCTCCCGATATTTGTTCGCAGTGATTTGTTAAAGTCCACCATATGCGTAAGGGGGGAATTGAATCTAACATTCATGTTGCGCCCTCGATATCCATTTGTAGTGATTTGGTAAAGTCCACTCTACACATGAAGAGGCGTGTTGCTCGTGTTATTTGAGCCCACAAGATATAGTTTGACGTACAGAGGATAATGGTAACAGCGTGTGATAAGTTTGATCGCTCCATGGGATAAAAAATGGAGTGTATGGGGTGAACCGAGGCAAAAACTACACAAATATAAGACAAATTATATTTTGTCAGCCGAGAATGATAAAACAATGACCGAAAATTAAATTAGGAGGTCCAAAAATTCTAGGAACCACTCCAGCCCAGTCAAAAACCGGTTAAAAACAAGATGAATTAGTCAAAAGAGAAATAATGAACTTGATCTATGACGTGGTGGCTGACTAAGTGTACATGCGAGGATTCACAACCATCCTCCTCGCGGTAATTGGATTACTCGCAAATGTACGAGGTCTAGTTTTAATATAATGGATCTTGCAAGATCGAATATCGTTCCACTGGGAATGGCAGGTAATTCGGTTGAGTATTGGGATTTCAATAGTTTCGTATTATCTCGACTAATCAAATTTTGTTTGTTTTCTAATTAATATACTAAGATAAACGACAACTATGAAGTTAGTTTTAATTACACTAATTACTTAGGCATTGATTTCTTTCACATAATGCATAATCGAAGTCATTAAGTTAGTTATAATGGTTTTCTATCTATTCCAACAATCTCTGTATCAATAACTCATCCGCTACCTCTCCCGAGTGTAAGAGGGAGGATTACACGACCTCGTGTCAACGAGGAAGTCCCCTTCAACGCCTTAACGACCCTAGGTCGCGTGAGTCTTTAGCCAACGTCATGGATTGCATATGTTCTAACGCCCTCCCGGGTCATTAGAACGTCACGTTGTATTTACTCTAGTCCGAATCCAGGGTTACCTCTCCCGAATGTCAAACCCCGTATTCGCAGTTTATCAATACAAGCATAATATCAAGAATAATGGTAAACACAATCGGATTTAGACAAATAACACATTAAAGTAACACTAATTCATTCAACTTAACAATTACATGATTTCAACTACACCTAAGTAACATTTAACTAATACTATAAGATATTAGCCATATACCATACAAAATAAGAGGGATTCAACATTTTTAGATATGAAAAAGTGATTACAAAGATAAAAAAACAAGAGAGAAACGATCAAATCTGGAAGTAAAACAGTTTACTGTCGCTAATGATCGATCCACAAGTGATTCCTCTTTATCCGAATGATGAACCTCCTTCTTGGTCTTCAAAATATAGCTTAAGAGCTTTCTACTAGGGTTAGGGTTTGTCAACTCCCTGTTTCAGATGTGGGAAAGGGATAAATATTGGCCTAAAGGTTCAAAAATATCTAAACATATATTTTGGGCTGTTCTGCGGATTTTGCCTAGGCGGTAGAATCTTCTCCTAGGCGGAGGTTAAGTCGGTTAGAATTCCGCTTAGGTGATGGTTTCTTCGCCTAGGCGGAGGACTAACTTCTTGGGCCCCCTATTCTTTCTAACGGATTTTCACCTAAGCGGTAGCTACTTCACCTAGGCAGATTTACAGCAGTGCGGCTCTTCCAACAATTCAGCACTTCCAGCGTTCTAATGGATTTCTGCTTAGGCGGTGGAAACTTCTCCTAGGCGGATTCAATACTTCAGCCCTTGTAACCTTCTGACGGATTTCCGCCTAGGCGGTGTAAACTTCGCCTAGGTGAATTTCCACTCTTCAACTTTTGCAACTTTATGATGAATTTCCTCCTAGGCGGTGGATACTTCGCCTAGGCGGAATTGCATTATTCTTTGAAACCTTCTTTTTTCACCTTTTTTGCTACTATTTTCTCCACCATATCGCTCGGTTTGCCGATTGTTGACGTCTCTTCTCCTGACTAATAAAAACAGATAAAAAGGTATTCAAACTCCAATAAAATACTCAAAAACTGGCAAATTCGGTTTAGAATTAGATAGGTATTTTACACCTATCAAATATCCCCAAACTTGGAATTTTGCTAGTTCTCGAGCAAAACACCCTAATGCTAAATAACACTAACTACACTAGTTAGCTACATTCTAAACTAAAAATATGTAATCATTAACAAATAAGAAGTACACACCTGTGAGATTTAAGTTTAGTCAAAGAAACCATGTTATTCTTCCCTCAACAACCCATAATCAGATCCGGTTAAGGAATAACACACACCACGTGGTGTTCCAGAATTTCAACACTCAATATCAGTTAAAATCATTTTAGATATTGAAATGTGTGTGTGTGAGAACTCGGATACATAACTAATCAAACATCGGATTGGATTATTCAATAAATAAGGTTATGACTTAAACTTGTTAAAACATTCAGGAAAGCCATATGCTTGACTGGGCTCAACTATCCACTACTGTAGGTTCAGACATTCACCGAGGTCAATAAGGCTTGGTTTGGCTTTGGAAAACGGCCAAGGGTATCGTAGAAATAGAAACTCCTTATAATTTTTAACGATACCCGAGGTACAAACGCTTGTCGCTACATCTCTCTCATAACCCCCTTATCTTTGAAGATATTATCCTGAACAAGATTTAGTAAACTTGTATTCACTTGTCACAACAACCAAATTTAAACACTATATTCACATTTATTTATTTTTTTTAACACATACCCCCAAACTTATTCAAATTTATACAATTTTAGGGGCATGTTAATACAACTAAAGGATTGACAAGTGAATACTCTTATACTTAACCAAAATTATTTTAAACTGAAACCCCGATTGCCCGCTTCAAGTTAGCATAATCTAATGCTACTTGTTTTCACTCAATTTTCACTTTTCTTCCTAGAGACAATGGTTCTAAAAGATTTACTTGGTTAAAGTATAGAAACAAGTTCAGAAGTGAAAAAAATTTATGGCTTCGACAGGAGAACGAGGGAATAACTTTTCAGGTTAGTTTCAAATGGTTCAAGCAATGAAAATGAAGGCCTATATCATGCCTGTGGAATTACCTTACCTATAATTTCGCCTCAAGCCTCCCCCAGTCAAGTTCTAAATTCCTCATTTCTGTCATGAACTTATTACTGAATAATTGACGTCAAATTGTTCAACTAGTTATACAATGAGTTTATGCGATCGTGCAATTTAGGATCACAACAATTTTCACCTAATCGACATGCTAAGCACACAAAACACATGTGAATGGAATTACCCCCGACCTTAATATGAAATTTAGGGTGTAAGTTTCATCATCGGGACATAGTTCAGACGAACTCAAAAACTCAGCATGCACGTACAACTATATTCATTAACAAATCTACTCTAATTTTACAAACTAACATTACTTATACTAATGATTCTTACACATGTATAGCTAAACATTACACATGCATAACAAAAAGAATTTCAAAATTTACAAAATATTTTAACATTAATATCATTATAAACTACAATTTGTACACAAAAAGAATTTTTGTCCCTTCTTACATCAAAAAATTTTCATCCTTCATATCCCCCCAAAAAAACAAAAAAACTATATGCTTGCGTTGCATATCATAGACCCCCAAACTTGAACAAGGCAGTGAACCCAATAGCAGAATAGACAAATATGTAAGGAAAACTGGGGTGGACACATACCTAGGAGGGAAGACATACAAGTCTAACCTCCTACCGTTCATTGTGGAGGAGATGGTAGCGGCAGCTCATTAGTCTCGGAAGGCGGCACCGGCGTATAAAGCGCCATGTCGATTCCAAGATGTTAGAATATAACTCTTTAGTTTTGATCTTGTTGCCAGATGTAGGAATCCATGTAGTTCTCCATCCGAGCCAAATTATCTTGAAGTTGGCTCATATCGGACTGGAGACTACGGACGTCTCGTGAAATCTGGATGATTTGGGCGCGGCTGGTTGATGGCGTCAGTGGTTCCGAAGGGCCGGCTTCTTCCTCTTCCTAACCCTCTTCTCCTTTACCTGGTCCGCCTTTCCATAACCTGTTAATCATTGCAAGATCCAGTGGCTTTACAGGTGGAAAAGGGCTTGTGGATGTGATACGAACTCTGGCTCGTTGAAAGAGCGCGGTGAGGAATGAAGGAAAAGGAAGGCCACCCTTCTTCGTCTTGGTAGTATGAATTATAGATGAATAAATATGCCAGTCGACATTGACGTGCGTCCCTCTATCAATGCCGTAGAGCATAAACGCTCGCTCTTTGGACACATCGGACACATGGGTGGTCAGGAGCAGATTGGCGTAGATAAATGAATGCAAAATCTTTGGGATCGATTTCAGAAATCAAGACTTGAAGATTGCCTGACCTTGCCATGTGTTCATCCATTGGTCATTTCCCGTCGTCAGGGTTTGAATCACTGCACTCATAGACAGTGTGGTGGCATCGGATAAATCTCTTGAGGCTTCGGGCCCCGTCAATCCCAGCAATTCATTAAAATGATCGGCACTGAATAGAACGGGAATGTTTCGGACCCATGTTTGAAACCCCTTGGCCTCTGCAATATTTGTATAAAATTCTCGAACAAGGGCCAACTCTCCTGTTGGGGGTGGAGCACAGAACTGTTCCCATCGTCTTTGTACGATAACAGTTCTGATTTCTTCCAAGAGTTCATTCAAAGGTCCGAACCCCATCTGACGGATGCCAGGCTGCTTACTTTCATGCTCTTTGTAGCGGTCCTTAGCCTGCTTTGAAACAAATTTGAGAGAATTGTAGTCCGAAGCAGGTGGAGGTTCGTCTGTTCTTGGTTGCTTGGCAGCACGGCGCTTTGCCCCCTGAAAATCAAAATCACAACACCAACCACAATAATAACAATAGAACAAGTAAATCAAACCCTTGTCAGCGAACACACAATGCCCTATTTTATCAAACATATGCCAACCAAAACCAAATAATACAAATCTCACAAAATATCCCACCAACCATAACCAAATCACATTTTTGCCGCAATGTAGCGCAAACTACATGATTCACATTGTATATCAACACAACAATATGATATGGTTTACCATTTAGCATTCCTCAATCCCAAATAGCATGAAAACCGCAACTTAGGGTTTAAAGGGGTTTAGGATTATAATCAAATCCAATGATTTTTTAAATAAATGAGCAAATGAAGCAAATAATTCAACAACTAAATGAAAAATAGGATCATTGACACTTACTTGTTGAAAATTTTTGATCAAATCAGTGGAGAATGGCGATTTCGCACTGTTTCACTGTTCAAGCCCTAATTTTCGAGAATGGGAAGAGAAATTCCATGTTTGGACGAAGATTCTTGGTGAAAATCTAAGTTTTTAGCACTATAGAATGAATCTTTAACGGGAGGAAGGAATTTGGGATGGTGAAGTTGAGAGGTTTCTTGAAATTTTTAGGAAGGAAATGCCGTTTGCGAAGTGGACTGTGCGTTTTAAAACAGGGTTCGCGTAAATTCGCCTAGGCAGTGGTTTTTCCGCCTGGGCGAAGTAGCGCCTTTTTGTTTTTAAAAACCTTCTGGTGTTAATTCGCCTAGGCAGTGGTTTTTTCGCCTGGGCGAGTTTACACCAGTGTGAAACCCCTGATTTCATGTAAATCCGCTTAGGTGGTGGGTTTTCCGCCTGAGTGAGTTTACACCAGTGTGAAACCCCTAATTTTGTTGTAAATCCTCTTAGGTGGTGGGTTTTCTGCCTGAGTGAATTTACACCAGTGTAGGAACTCAGCTTTTCTTCAATTTTCCGCCTAGGCGGTGGTTTTACCGCCTGGGCGAACTTGCGGCAGTGTAAAAATTCAAGCTTTTTGCTTCCTATTTCCGCCTAGACAAATTTACGCCAGTATGTTTCCTCAACCTTTTTGTCCAATTTTTGCCTAGGCGGTGGTTTTTCTGCCTAGGCGATTTTTTGCCAATGTGGACTTAAGCTGGATTCCTTCAAGTTTTCACATTGTTTCTCTACGCCTCTTATTTCCTCTTCATTCCTCAAATGAATTTTAGCATGCAAATCAATCCTAAGTGTTTAGCCTCATCAATTCACCACAAAAAATAGTATTACGAGATCAATACGATCTCCAAAAAGTAATTTATATAAAAGTTGGGAATATTCGTTACCCTCGATGATATATCAAAAGATGTTACTTAGTTTTACGTCCCTAGCATGGACGTTGATGAATTTCGGGAAAGAGTCTCAGCCTTGAGTTAAACAATAAAACCTGTTGGCCCGGACTGAACTCCCTCCGAACTATCATTTTATCATGCCACCTCTTCGTTTTGTCTTTGTAAAGCTTGGCATTCTCATAAGTCTCGTGCCGGAATTCCTCCATTTCATTCAATTGGAGGAGACGTTGCGCACCAGAAGCTTTTGTCAAAATTGAGTTTCTTAATCGCCTAGAATGCACGGTGCTCCAATTCAACAGGCAAATGACACGCTTTCCCAAACACCAATCGATACGGCGATATGTCGATCAGCGTCTTAAAAGCCATGCGATAAGCCCATAAAGCATCGTCAAGCTTCATTGCCCAATCCTTGCGATTAGTATGAACCGTTTTCTCCAGAATTAGCTTGATTTCTCGGTTTGAAACTTCAGCTTGGCCATTTGTCTGTGGGTGGTATGGTAGCGCCACCTTGTGTCTAACCCCATACTTTGCCAACAAAGCGTTTAGCATTTTGTTACAAAAGTGGGTTCCCTCATCACTGATTGAGGCTCGAGGTGTCCCGAACCGTGTCATGACATTGTGTTGAAGGAACTTCAAAACCACTTTGGCATCATTGGTAGGTGTTGTTACGGCCTCAACCCATTTAGACACATAGTCCACCGCTAACAGAATATACTCCTTACCAAATGATGGCAGAAATGGCCCCATGAAATCTACGCCCCACACATCAAATAGCTCAAGCTCAAGAGTTGACGTCAATGGAAATTCATGACTTCTCAATATGTTACACACCCTTTGACATCTATCACAGGTTTTCACAAGCGTATATGAATTTTTAAACAAAAAAGGCCAGTAAAAACCTGATTGAAGTACTTTCGATACTGTGCGAGTCGCACCAAAATGGCCGCCTCAAGGTGATGAATGACAATGGTAGAGAATACCAGCCATTTCCTCCTCCGGAACACATCTCCGGATCACCTGATCAGCACATTTCTTGAATAGTAATGGCTTATCCCACAAATAATACTTTGCATCAAAAAGAAATTTCTTCATTTGGGCTCCCGTCAACTCAGGTGGTAACACGTTACATGCAAGCTAATTAACAATGTCCGCATACCACGGAAGTGCATTTTCTACTGAAAATAATTGCTTATCAGGGAACACTTCCGTGATGCTAGACTCCTCACCAACGTCTTCTTGAATCAACCTCGACAAATGGTCGGCAACAATGTTCTTACTCCCTTTTTTGTCCCTGATTTCAGCATCAAATTCTTGCAATAGAAGAATCCACCTTATCAATATCGGCTTGGCATCTTTCTTTGTAAATAAGTACCGAATAGCCGCGTGATCCATGTAGACGATCACTTTTGACCCAATGATATAAGACCGGAACTTATCACAAGCAAAGACCACCGCTAGCATTTCTTTCTTAGTCGTGGTGTAATTCTCCTGGGCATCATTCAATGTCTTACTTGCATAATAGATTGAGCGGAAGATCTTCTCCTTCCGTTGGCCTAACACCGCGCCAACGACATAGTCACTCGCATCGCACATTATCTCAAATGGCATTTCCCAATCTGGAGCGACCATTATTGGAGCCGTGATCAACTTCTCTTTTATCACCTTGAAAGCCTCTATGCAAGCCTCATTGAATTCAAATAATGTATCCTTCTCAAGAAGGTGACATAACGGCTTCACTGTCTTCGAGAAGTCCTTAATAAAGCGCCGGTAAAAGCCAGTATGCCCCAAGAAACTTCGAACTCCTTTCACATTAATCGGTGGCGGAAGCTTCTCAATCGTTTCAATCTTTGCTCGATCCACCTCAATCCCCTTGGAAGAGACTCGATGACCTAAGACGATCCCCTCTTTAACTATAAAGTGGCACTTCTCCTAATTTAGAACCAAATTCTTCTCCTCACATCGGTCGAGAACAAGAGCCAGATTGTAGAGACAGTGATCAAAGGACGACCCAAAGACTGAGAAGTCATCCATGATGATTTCCATTTTCTCCTCCACCATATCAGAAAATATTGCCATCATACACCGTTGGAAAGTTGCCGGTGCATTGCAAAGGCCAAACGGCATTCGTCAATAAGCAAACGTTCCATACGGGCATGTGAAAGTAGTCTTCTCTTCGTCCTCCAGTGCAATGGCTATTTGATTGTAACCTGAATAGCCATCAAGAAAGCAATAGTACTCATATCCGGCTAATCGATCTAGCATTTGGTCAATGAAAGGAAGAGGAAAATGATCCTTCCTCGTCGCCTTATTCAATCTTCTATAATCAATGCATACACGCCATCCCGTGATGGTCCGTGTAGGAATAAGGTTGTCCTTCTCATTCTTCACCACTGTCATACCTCATTTCTTAGGCACCACTTGCACCGGGCTAACCCACTTACTAACGGATATAGCGTATATAATTCCTGCATTCAAAAGCTTCAACACCTCCACTCTCACCACTTCCTTTATAGCCAGATTTAGCCTCCGTTGATGTTCAATTGAGGGTTTGAACTCATCCTCCATCAAATCTTATGCATACAAACTGAGGGGCTAATTCCTTTTATATCCGAAATAGACCAAGAAAAAGCGGATCGGTGCCTCTTCAAGATTCTTAGCAACTTACTTTCCTCTTCTTCCGTCAGAGTTGATGAAATTATAACCGGATCGGTCAAATTCTCTCCCAAAAAGATATAACGAAGGTGTTCCGGTAATTGCTTGAGTAATAAGCCACCGTGAGGCGGATTTGATTCCTCGGGAGAGTTTTCAACTTCTTCAATCTTCGCCACATGAATAGGACCTTCTACATCTTTAGATTGAGCATCCAAAGTTAGCACGTAGTCCACAACCTCAAGTTCCGTGGTAGAGCCTTCTTCACCAAGATCCCCCATAGATAAGGAATTGGTGAGTGTATGCTCTAATAAATCCATCTCCATAGTTGCAAGAAAGAACTCCCTCACGTAAGAGTCCACAACGTCAACTCGATTGCAATTGAGAGGTTCATCCGAAAAGTTCATAGTTCTAAAGATGTTGAACCTTATCTCTTCATCATTGACTCTCAACGTTAGATTTCCGTTATGCACATCAATCAAGGTCTTTCCCGTTGCAAGGAAAGGTCTTCCCAGGATGATCGGGATTTCTCTATCTTCTTCCATTTCAAGCACAATGAAATCCACCGAAAATATGAATTTATCTACCTTCACTAGCACATCCTCAATGATTCCTTTTGGATAGGTTAATGAACGATCCGTCATTTGAAGAGAGATCGTTGTCAGCTTTGCACTTCCAAGTCCTAACTTCCGATAAATGGAAGAAGGCATCAAATTAATACTCGCCCCAAGATCACAAAGCGCCTTATCAAAATAATATTTCCCGATAGTACACGGAATTGTGAAACTACCGGGATCCTTCATTTTGGTAGGTAACTTTCTTTGTAGTATAGCACTACACTCCTCAGTTAGCTTCACCGTTTCGTAATCCTCCAACTTCCTCTTCTTTTTCATGATGTCCTTCAAGAACTTTCCATAGTTGGGCATTTGTTCCATTGCATCCGCAAAAGGTATGTTGATGTGGATTTTCTTGAAGATTTCAAGAAATTTCTCAAATTGGGCATCCAACTTCCTCTTTTGGAATCTTTGAGGATATGGCAATGGGGTTGTTAGAATCGGTGGATTCTCTGAAAATGTTACTCGCCCCGGTATCACCCTTTCATCTTTTCTTCTCTCCTCGACTTTCTCTTTGTTATTATCCCCATTCACGTCTTCACTCAGCTTCTCCTTTCCTTCATCGATTTTTGCTTTAACTTCCTCCTCCGCACTAGTTCTTGGTTCATCATCCGGAAACTCACGACTCACTCCCGGCTCGATTTCCATAGGCCTTCTCACTTCCACGTCTCTTCCGTTCCTCAACTTAATCGCCTTGCATTCCCGAGGGTTGGTTTCCGTGTTGCTTGGAAACTTCTCCTTTTGTTGTTCTTGAATGGCCCTAGCAAGCTGCGCGATTTGAGTCTCAAGAGCCTTCACCGTGGCATTAGTGTTTGTACAAGTGGTATCAATAGAGTCCAGCCATGTTTCATGTTTGTTCAGCCGATTATGCGTCTCACGCATCATAGTTTGCGTCTCCTTCATAAATGAACCCAAAACCTCATCCAAATTTGACTTCGGATTGTGCATTGGTAGTTGTTGCATTGGACGATTGGATTACATTGGATATCCCGAAGCTTGATTTCCATAACCCAGAGGTGGCCGCAAAGCGTTCTGATTATTCGCATATGAGAAGTTCTCATGGTTACGAAGTCCAGGATTGTAATAAATCGGAATGTTGGTAGCCGGCCTGAAAGTGTAGGCACGGTTATTCAGAAAATGGCATTCCTCAAACTCGTTATCCAATCTGGATTGAGAACAACTTGTTGCTATTTCCTCCCCTTGACTCGATAAAGCTCCTTTTGTAGACAAGGCGACTAATTGATCCGAGAGCTTGGACACTTGGGCCGATAACGTTGAAATATGGTCAGATTCTTGGATAGAAGCGATCCGTCTTCCCATGTTCCTCTCATTCAGCCATTGATAATTATTAGCCTCCATTTCTTCCAATAATGCATTTGCTTCGGTAGGGGTTTTGGACAACAACGATCCTCCTGAGGCTGCATCAACTATCGTTCTTGTTTGGCCATCCAACCCGTTATAAAATAATTGGGTTTGAAACCAATCTTGATAACCGTGTTGGGGGAACCTTCTCAATAAGTCTTTAAATCTCTCCCATGCCTCAAATAACGGCTCGAAATCTCTTTGGCGAAACTGCGCGATCTCGCCTCAGAGTTAAGAAGTCTTCGAGGGTGAAAAGAACTTAGTGAAGAACCTTTGTGCAAGGTCCTCCCAAGTATTAATGCTCCCTGGTTGAATCGATTGAAACCATCCCCTTGCTTTATCTCGTAAGGAAAACGGAAATAACCTCAACCTTATAACATCTTCGGCAACTCCGTTAATCTTGACGGTGTCACAGATCTCAAGAAAGGTTGCTAAGTGTACGTTGGGGTCTTCGTGAAGGTTCCCGCCATATTGGTTTTGCTGAACCATGTTGATTAGGGTGGGCTTCAATTCGAAGTTATTAGCTTGGATCGGCTGCCTTCGGATCCCTGAATAATTGTCCAACATGAGTGGCCGATAATAGTCCCGAAGGACTCGTTGTGGCCTCTCATGCTCCGGAGGCTGGAGTGCTTGCAGCTCCGGTGGTTGCGGAATATTCTCACGTCCCCCAGCCATTGCTGTAACTTTTTTCTATTTCTGTTTAGCAATACGTTGACTATGTCGCATGCACTGCTCAAATTCAATAGATAAATAAAATAAATTAATTAATTGAATAAAATTTAAAAGCAAAAGAATTATCATGATTAACATTCAACTACTTGATCACAATATCAACTTAATTAAAAAACACATTGCCTTCTCCGGCAACGGCGCCAAAAACTTGTACGCGCGAGGATTCACAACCATCCTCCTCGCGGTAATTAGACTACTCGCAAGTGTATGAGATCTAGTTTTAATATAATGGATCTTGTAAGATCGGATATCGTTCCACTGGGAATGGCAAGTAATTCGGTTGAGTATTGTGATTTCAATAGTTTCATATTATCTCGACTAATCAAATTTTGTTTGTTTTCTAATTAATATACTAAGATAAACGACAACTATGAATTTAGTTTTAATTACACTAATTACTTAGGCATTGATTTCTTTCACATAATGCATAATCGAAGTCATTAAGTTAGCTATAATGGTTTTCCATCTATTCCGACAATCTCTGTATCAATAACTCCTCCGCTACCTCTCTCGAGTGTAAGAGGGGGGATTACACGACTTCGTGTCAACGAGAAAGTTCCCTTCAACGCCTTAACGACCCTAGGTCGCGTGAGTCTTTAGCCAACGTCATGGATTGCATACGTTCTAACGCCCTCCCGAGTCATTAGAACATCACGTTGTATTTACCCTAGTCCGAATTCAGGGTTACCTCTCCCGAGTGTCAAACCACGTATTCTCAATTTATCAATACAAGCATAATATCAAGAATAATGGTAAACACAATCGGATTTAGACAAACAACACATTAAAGTAACACTAATTCATTCAACTTAACAATTACATGATTTCAACTACACCTAAGTAACATTTAACTAATACTATAAGATATTAGTCATATACCATACAAAATAAGAGGGATTCAACATTCTTATATATGAAAAAGTGATTACAAAGATAAAAACAAGAGAGAAACGATCAAATCTGGAAGTGAAACGGTTCACTGTCGCTAATGATAGATCCACAAGTGATTCTTCTTTATCCGAATTATGAACCTCCTTCTTGATCTTCAAAATATAGCTTAAGAGTTTTCTACTAGGGTTAGGGTTTGTCAACTCTCTATTTCAGACGTGGGAAAGAGGTATATATAGACCTAGGGGTTCAAAAATATCTAAACAGATATTTTGGGTTGTTCTGCCGATTCCGCCTAGGCGGAGGTTAAGTCGGTTAGAATTCCGCCTAGGCGATGGTTTCTTCGCCTAGGCGGAGGACTAACTTCTTGGGCCCCCTATTCTTTCTGACGGATTTCCGCCTAGGCGGTAGCTACTTCGCCTAGGCGGATTTACAGCAGTGCAGCTCTTCCAGCAATTCAGCACTTTCAGCGTTCTGATGGATTTTCGCCTAGGCAGTGGAAACTTCGCCTAGGCGAATTCAATACTTCAGCCCTTGCAACCTTCTGACGGATTTCTGCCTAGGCGGTGTAAACTTCGCCTAGGCGGATTTCCACTCTTCAACTTTTGCAACTTTCTGATGAATTTTCGCCTAGGCGGTGGATACTTCTCCACCATATCGCTCGGTTTGCCGATTGTTAATGTCCCTTCTCCTGACTAATAAAAACAGGTAAAAAGGTATTTAAACTCCAATAAAATACTCGAAAATTGGCAAATTCGGTTTAGAATTAGATAAGTATTTTACACCTATCACTAAGCAGGCGCATAGACGTGACAGTTAACAAGGACATACAAAAATTATATGGCACCGGTGTGGCAAGCTAACCCGACAAACAGTGGTGGTGTGTCAACTGATGTGTTCGATGATGTGGCATGGATTGCTAACATGGAAATATGGCGTTATAACTGACCAAATAAACAATGCTGACATTACAGTTGACATGTCTGATAACATGGCAGAGACTACTGACGTGGCAGAGAATTGCCGGCATGGCAAGGGATTGCTGACGTGGCATCAAAGTTGATGCTGACGTGTCAGACGACATAGCGTAGACATGGAAACACCAATGTTTAGAACCAATGATGGAGCAACAAAACGGTTGGAGCACGTATGTAGGCGCGTGGCATGTTAATTTGGATCACAGATTATATGGTTGTCTTCAACTTGGAAAGACGATTCCAATCATGTGGTCAATGTTGATGTTGCGTAACGTTGAATCTTGTAGGTGTCAACGAAGTTGACGGCATTTGTGAAACTGCTATAGGTGCGTTGTGTTGGGCTGGTTTGGCTTCTCCGTAATGGTGTTGAACTCGTCGTTTCGAGACAAGTTTGATGTAAGTGGCGGAGTTGATGTAGGGTTGGAGAAAGATGATATTCAGTGTCATAGGCAACGTCGCGGGGAAATGCCTTGAAAAAAAATGATTTTAGGGTTGCTCAATTATTTTAATATATATAAAAAATATATATTCATGAATAGTAACTTTCGGATTGGGGAAACAGTCCATTTACATTTAAGTTGATCTTTTATTTGTTGGTGGATTGATCATTTTTCAAAAACATCGATCAAATCTCAGTGATTTGTCCCTCAATGAAAATGTGCACTCTAAATTTATTGCTAGGGAAGTCCTATTTCAAAATCTCTCTTGAAAATACTAAATAATAAACTCAAATTATATATAAGCCCTTCAAAAAATAATTGCAAATGAGGAGATAATGAAAATAGATTGTAAACTAGAACTCAAAAAGGACAACTATTAAATTAGTTAATAATCAACTAGACAAAACTTTACAGACAAATTAAAAACTAAATTGTCCCCCAAGAGAAACTTGTCCTCGAAAACAAAAAATACTCTACTTTTTTTTTTCCTAGACAACCAAATTTCAACCACCATATCTAAAATCAACGTGTAGTACAGAGGAATAGAACAGAAGAACAGAAGAATACAATTAAAACTAAATTTAATTATATTCCTGTTATCATCTCATTCTATTCTCCCCTGCCAAACACATTGGATACATGGCTATATAATAGGATTGCACATATTGCTACTCTAATTTAGTAATTTACCATGTTGCCCTTCAATCCACAAGACAATTATGATCGAGGTTGGAGGACATCTGACGGTCGGTGAGCGGCCAATGGAGTGGCAGCCCATGGGTTGAAGGGAATGGGCCTGGGTGGGGCCTGGGCCATCGGGTGGGGCCTAGAATTGATGGTTGTAGTTGTGGTGGTGACGGGTGGAGCAGACGAAGAGGAAGGCTGTGACCCGACCCGTTCACATGAAGGGCACATGGTGAGGGTGGTGGGAGGGGTCATCTGCATGTAGAACTGTGGGGAAAGTTTCAGTGCTCTCAGCTCCTGGACCTCTTTCTGCAACCGCCTGTTCTCCTCCGTCAGATTCTCGCAGCACCTCTTCAAGAACTCGCAGTCCACCTCTGTTTGCTTCAATTTGGTCCTGTAATAAAAACAGTTTTTCAGTACACATCCCAACGGAACGTTTGGCTAACCATTTTCAAGCTCCAAACCGTATAGAAAGAATTAAAATTTATTGATTTGACATTTTTCAACGCAGTTAGATAAAATTTAGGGGGCGTTTGGTAGTGCATTAGTTTGGGCTTAATATTTTGTCTCCGTTTGTCTTTTTGGTTTTCAAAAAAAACAAAAAATCAATTATTTTTATATTTATACCAAAATGAGCTACAACAACTTGAATGAGCTAGAACAACTTGGTTGTCATTTATGTGATTTTGGCATATAAATACTCTGCGTGTGCCATATTTGACACAGGTAATACTTTGTGCCATATTTGAAAGACGATGGGTTGAAATAATCTTAGGTTATTTTAGAGTTCTAATTTATTTTAAATTTAAATTATTGTTATAATTGAATTTAAACTAAAAAAATCAAACTACATAATAATAATAATAAAAAAAAAAAAAAAAAAAAAAAATACCTAATATTAAATACTTTAAGTTAAGTTTTAATTTTAATATAAAAATATATTTAAAAAACTAAATTTATTCCTAATTTAATTTTTAGTTTTAGTTTTAATATCAAAATATTTTGAAAATAATGAACCAATTTTGAGACGGTGAGAGGATTCCTTCTAAATTAGGTACACCACAATACTATTCTTAATAAATATTTGATAAATGACGGACTAAAGTTGGCCTAACTTTTACATCCTATATCAGCTTATTAATTTTCAACCCTGCTATTTCTTTAATACCAAAAATGCCCCGTAATATCATGCAAAATTATCTCACCTTGCCCTTCTGTTCTGAAACCACACCTCCACTTGTCGAGGTCTCAAACCAAGCCTCTTGGCCAAAGCCTGTTTCTGTTTCTGCAGAAACAGAAAATACCCCAGCTCATTAGAATATTTACAAAAACTACCCCTCACGCCTCCATGGATGAGCTCACGAATCTATATGAATGAGTTATCAAGCACTTACGGGGTTGAGAGTGTTGTGTTCTTTGAAGCTCTCCTCGAGAATCGCCGACTGGTCCTTGGACAGCCTGAGCTTCTTCCGAGACCCGTCGCCGTCTTCCTCGTCGCTGATGCCGCGCGAGGAGGACCTCTCGATCTCGTGTTCGTCGCCGGTGGCTTCCCTCTCGCTCTTCTTCCCGCTCACGCTCGACACCGTACTGTTCGGCGACGAAACGCCGGCCTCTTCCTCAGCATCGGCCATCGCCGCTGGCAGACGGTTGACGTCAATCCCTCTCAGGAACGATCTCGTGTCGGTCCTGCACGCCTCCAAGTTCCGATCTGTACGTATTCACACGAACAAGTGAGAAATTTCGCGGCAAAATACAAAAATTGATCACAGTATTGAGATTTAGAATCTCTTGAAGTCTATCGCGTTCATGTATGAACGATATTAGTTACGTATCTCATCGATGGCATACGGAGATTCGATTGCCTCTTCTGAAATAAAGCATTTATGGAGTAATAAATGTTCAATGAAGTAACAGATCTGTTCATCAATTGTAAAGAGGCCGATTTCTCAATCAATGAACTTCAGCTTTTAGTAAATGAAGGTATATGCTATTTCGTCAATGTAGAGAGAGAGCAGAAAGCATCTTGAACAAGCCAAATGAAAAATCGATTCAGAAATTTTGAGAAATTAACAAAAGCACCAAAAAAGTGGTTTGAAAATGAGAAAAAGTGACGAAAAGCAAAACAAAATGGAATGCGTTTCTCCTTTTCGTAACAGAAAAACGTAAAAACCAAAAAAAAAAGGACTAGATTCGAGAATCATCAGATCTGATGCTTCGTGGTCACAACAGAGCAAAATCAAGACGCATGCAGATCGGAGAAAATCATACCGGACGAAGCGACGGTGTCGTTCCAGGAGCTTTTCCGGAGAAGGTCGATCGGCGAAACTGCCGAAGGAGGCGTCAGATTCAGCTGGAGCGACGATGATGCGCTCCGATTCGCCGGAAAGCTCAAGCTAAGGCTCAGCCCCAAATCCTCTTTATCAACCACCATATCTTCACCAAAAGAAACAGAAAAGAAAATTCTCAGCCTTCGGTTCGCTCCGCGTTCTCTGATAGATAGGAAAGCAGTGTAGAAGCTAGAGAGAGAGAGAGTGAGAGAGAGAGAGTTGAATATGGAAAGTGAAACGGAAGGGGGATTATATATAGAAAGAAGAGAATTGGGGGGATGGGGGTGTCAGGGAGAGAAGCATTTTTCGCAATCATGGCTTTCGGCCTCTTCCTTATTTTATTAGCCTTCACTCGTGGGTTGTTTCGTGTCCTGAGTTAACTACGGTCGCGTTTGGTAACCGTTTCTGTTTCAATTCCAGCAGTGGGATGGGAATGGGATGGGATGGGAATGGAATTTTGTTTTCTTTTTGGGAGTAGAATTGCATTTGGTAACGATAATTTTTTTTTTGTTTTGGAAAGGGAATTGTGTTTGGTAACGATTTTATCCTAAAATCTTTTTTTTTTTTTTTTTCTTTCTCTTTTCAGTTTTGGCCGGCCGGCGGCGACGCCGTCGCCGGCCGGCCGGCAACGGCCGGCGACGGTTCTCCGGCGTCGGAGACGGCGGTGCCCCCCGCCGGCGATGACCGGACGGCGGTGGCGCCGTCGCCGGCGACTGCCGGAAGTGGCCGGAAAAATTCCGGCCGGACGGTGACCGGCGACGGTCGCCGGAGATAACCGGCGGCGGCGGCGGGCGGCGGCGGCGGTGGACGGTGGCCGGCGGCGGCGGCGGACGGTGGCCGGCGGCGGTCGGCGGCGGCGGATGTCGGCCGGTAGGTGAATAGTGATCATGAGTTTTGGGAATGGAATGGGAATAATGAGAAACAATTTTTTTTTGTTTCTCATTTCTTAAGAAAAAAGTGGGCACAATTCTTAAATGGGAATAAAATGGAAACGGAAACAAAAATTACCAAACGCTATTCCCAAACAGAATTCCCAAAAATCTGGGAATGGAATGGGATGGAAATGGTTACCAAACGGGGCCTACATTTACTACCCCATTATTTTGACAAAACATAAAAAGGTTGTAATAACGTTTCTTTATTGCGAAGTGCCAACTTTTTTTGTTCGGAAAAAATGAAAGTAAAATAGAAATATATGAATAAAATATATTACATTTGTACTATATATATATATACCTAATTTAAATTTTATTTTAAAGATATATAATCATATTGTTAAGTTTATCCCACATCGAATATGGAAAGGACTGATGGTCAGCTTATAAGTGTGAGCAAATATCTTACTTCAAAAGTTAGTTTTTAGATTTTAAAGAAGTTCAAGACCACCCTACACTGATATCAGAGTTTAAATTGCAACAATTATAACCGAATAGCAACAAAATGGATAGATCGAGATTAGTCGACCAAAGACTCGATTTGTTATAAATGTAATAAAAAATCTCACCTCATAAGTTAATTTGGGGTTAAAAAAAGTCCAGGACCACCCTACACTACAAGCATGAAACATAAAATCCGGAGTTCTACAGGAAAAAAATAGGTATAAATACAAAGGGTAATTTATATGATCGGGATAACTACTACATTTACCTTTTTTCTCAAAATTTATTGACTTATTCTCATGTTAAAAGTTCTTTAGTTGACACCACTCCAATGGCATCCTTTGTCTTTGGTGTTGCAAGCTAGTAGGTTGATGAGAGTGGATTTATTGTCTACATCACATGCCACGTCATACTTTTTTAGAGGTGGCAAATCATATAAACAAGTCGTGTTTCGTGTCATATCATGGGCTGACACGAACACGATAACACAAAATACGAACACGACACGATAAGGTATCGTATCAGGTTACCTAAACACGACACGACACAATAATTTTTCGTGTCACACAATAACACGAAACCTATGAGGTAAAATACGACATAATAACATATCAAATTAAACACATGTTCTACTTATTACACATTAAAAACTTATTAACACATTTAAAAAAATAAAAATAATTATACAAGATTAACAAAAACAAACCCAAAAAAAAAATCCATCATTTCAATACATCAAAACAAAACAAAACAAAAATATTCATCAATATAAACATCATTCACATGAACACAAACAAATGTAAACTGTCAATAAATTCATAATATAAATCATAAACAACTTTCCAAGCAATTTACTCTTGAGGAGGAGGAGGCCGATTGATTTCATTTAGGTTTAGGGTTTGTAGAATACCTATATATATAATGGATTAAATTATAATATTAAATAATATTGGGGTAATGTGTGAATATATTTTAGTATATTTTTATTTTATAATAATTTATTGAATTATCGTTTGAACTATTAGATCTCAGGTTATCGTGTAACCTGGACACCCCATAATTATTATCATATCACTCGTGTCACCTATCAAGTTATCAGGTAAATCCGATAACCTGATCTGTTTCTTATTGTGCTTATCGGGTTAGACCCGATAATAATCCGTTACCCAATAAGCTAAACTCATACCTAATAATTTCGTGTCGGTCTTGTATCATGCTATCGTGTAAATACCCGTTTTGTCAGCCCTACTTTTTCTGTGGAAAACTCGGGATAAAAAAAAAAATCAAAATAATTGCACAAATATAGAAAAGTAAGCATCATGATTTATAAAAATAAAAGGGGTTCAATTGTATTTTGGTGAAAATGAGGGGGATATCATTGCCATAAATTCATGTTCTCTCGCTCACTTTCTTGCACGCACGTGCTACAGCACTAGTCTCTTTTTAACCATGGTTAAAAAAAAAAAGGACAACTTTGTCTAACCCATGATTATTATTGGGTTAGAATTCGGCTTAAGCTTTGAGATTGTGGCTGAGCCCAGCCAGCCGGTGAAAGCCGTAACACTTTCTTGGTAAAGTTGCACGTACTCATTTAAAGACTTAAGTAGATCTTGACCGTTGACTCTGTCAAAATAAGAGAAAATCCTCCGTAACAAAGATTTTCCCATCTATTTCTTTCGTTAATACGTGCAAAAATTTTAATAATTATTTTCATTATTAATTTTATTTTCAAATTTAAATTGGAGACATCTCATCTATAAATACCAAAAACAATTGCTAGTTATTTTCATAGTACATGAGAGATTCTATATTTTCAGCTTCTTTATTTAAAACACTCTTTGTCATATTTGTTAATAAAAATACTCTCCTAATATAATATTTTTTGTTATTTATTTTATATTTATATTCTCTATAACTATTTTATTTTTTATTTTTGCCTGTATTTTTTGTATCTTTTGTTTTAATTTTTTATTCTTTGATGTGGTATTTGTAAAAGAATAAAAAATGGAATGTAAAAATCTGAAAAAACAAAATAAAAAATAGATTTTGAAAAATAAAAAAAAAAGAATTGCAAAATGAGAAAAAAAAAAACAAAAAAAAAATTGTTTTTAAATTTAAAGTTTTATTTTGTTTTATTTGTTTTCTATTTTTTTTTATTATTTTCCTATAAATACCATATACACAAAATGAAGAAGTGAAAATACAACAAATAAAATAGAAATATGGAACAAATGCAAAAATTAAAAAAAAAACATAAAAAACAAAAAAAGAGAGAGAGAGAGTAAAAAATAGTAAAAACAAATATTACAAGGATATTTTTGCCGATAAAATATGATAAGAGATATTGTAAGTATTATGAATTTGTTATTTATTGAGATGATAGGGACGTTTCATGTATAAACTCTTTTTGTTTTCAATACCTGAGTTCCATACCACAACTATTATTTTGACAATATCTATAATTAATTTTATATATTTTTTAAAAAACAGAATGGAATTAAAACTAAAAATTGGCGTACTCCCTAATTTTGAACTTTGATATTCCTATATTTTTTTCCAAATGGGAGTGGGTCTAGAAACTTAAAATTCCTCAATCACAAATTTTTCATTAGGAGATTGATGACTAACTCGCTTAGAGTTAGATGGTCAAGTGATGTTTCTGCTATATGTGATTGTTGTAATGATGAATTGAGTCCATAGACCATGTTTTCAAATCTTGCCTAAAGACTTGGACTGTTTGGAATGTTTTCTTAGACAGGGATACTTTGAGGCGGGACCAAGGCATGAAGATTCCAGTCTGGATTGCTAAGTACATTAAAGGGAGATTCATCAAACCTTATCTCTTTATTTCTTTATTGCCACCTTATGAGAAATTTGGAAAGATAGAAACAAGGAAGTGGTTGAGGGAATTGTCCAAGATCATTTCTTTGTGGCTTCTAAAATTTCTCGGTTCACCAGAGAATTGATGGAACCCTTCTATCCGAATCAAATCCGGAATGGCTCTACGATTAATCTTATCCCTAACTGGCTTCCTCCTCCTGCAGGTTTCTTTAAACTTAATACTGATGGGAGTGCTCTTGGAAATCCGAAAAAAAATGGCATTGGAGGGATTATTAGACATGTAGATGGTTCGTGGAAGATTGTTTTCATTGGTCACCTCAATCTTGCATAAGTTTGGAGACGAAAATCACAAGCATCCATGCAGGGCTATGCTTGGCAATCAAAAGGGGATTTTCGAGGTTAGTGGTAGAATCGAATTCTGAGGAAGCGGTAAACTTCATCAGAGAGAGTTCCCCCAAAAGTCATATTTACAGAAGTTGGATCGTGGAATGTAAGCACATAATTGAGTCTCATAATTTCTGTATCCAAATGACTAAGAGGGTCAACAATAGGTGTGCTGACTACCTTGCTATGGTGAGATTAAACTGTGGATCAGAGATGCACTTCCTTGAAGACCTCCTGGAGAGAATGGAAAGACTCCTTATTACCGAGATGAAGAACAAAGCCTTTTTTTTTTTTTTTTCCGTAGTTTCTAGTTTTGTTGTTTTTGCCAATGTACCAAAAAAAAAAAAAAAAAAAAAAAAAAACCTGAATTAACGAGTTCAAGTTCTTTGTTTTAATGAGTAATGCCATGTTTTTTTTTTTCACAATAAAATGTGCCTAGATTAGTTTACACACACCTCGAATAATTATTTGCCTGGCGCGATATTAAAAGTGCACTATCTCATATCGGCATGAGGTATTCATAATTAAATTTAAAATTTAATTTCTGAAATGCCCTAAAAAAAAGAGAATATTTGATAATACAATTAAGTACTTAAAATTAATTATATTAAGTATTTATTTAATTAAATTTGTTTGATAATTTCAATTAAAATTTAACTAAACTCACATATTTTCAGCTCTTCAAATTTTAGTAATTAAAATTTTAACATTATCAAAAAGGTCCTAAGTCACATGAGTGCATTTTGTCGCAAATAAAATTTAATATAGTTATTAGTTTGTTATTTTTCTCTAGATTTTCTAACTTTATTTATTATATTATTAAATTTATTTTTGTAAATTTTGATTTTGACTAATATTTTTTATTTATTTATAATATTGTGTGCAATATATTATTTCTCTGTCAAAAATTATTATAGTTAAATGTTTTTTTTTTTTTTTTAATACAAGCTAGCAATTAATTTGTATAAAGTATCTACAACTTTGAATATCAATTGTTTGTAAAAAAAAAAAAAAATCTTGTTGAGAGGTCCTAAGACTCAAAAAATTATTTTTTAAGAATTATATTATATGTTAAAAAATTACTGCTATAGAATCCCGTAAAATTATAATTTTATTAAATGAGACCTTTCATCCAATTTTTACAAAAAAAAAAAAAATAAATATAGTTGAAGAAAATGGAGTGGAGCTATTGACAATTAAGGGAAAAAGTAGAGGAATAAATAAAATAATAATTTTCTAAAAAAAAATGCAGGGTACAAACTCTCTACAATAATGCAGTACGAGCCTAATGATTTAATTTTGATTGAAGTACATTGAAATGATGCAGCAAGTGTAGGAGTTACAGAAATTTGCTTGGATGGGGGCCCTGGAAAGACAGGGCACGTTGTGGGCCACCACATGATAAACACAGCTTGGCCTTGGGGGATTTTATTGGAAACCATGTTATACAAGTAACTATTGCCACCTCAAGAAAGGCTACGTATACTCCAATTACATTTTATCCATAAGAAACATAAATAGTAAAATTTTGGTGAAACTGAGCTTTTCAATAATGCTTCCTAGAATGAGAAAAGGAAATTACATGCAACCACTTTGGGCATGACTTTATCACAAAATAATTGAGTTTCATAATTGTTGGAGTTTTCAAAAACTGACTAACACTCGCAATAGACCCGGTCAGAGTTCACATGGAATTTTTTGCTGAGTTGGCATCTACTTGGTGCGCGGTGTTTGTTGCTTTGTGAACTATCATCAGTCAATGTATTCGGAGTTCGAGCAAGTACGTGCACAAAGACCCATCGAGATATGCCCAGCGAAGTTCCTCCCGACGTGAAAGTAAGAGCTCGGAGAATATGGAGTTCAAGTGTGTTAAGTAAGAACTTCTGGCGCTATTTATAGGAGATAGATTAGCCTCGTGAAATTAAGACCCAGATATCCATTAATTAGCGCAATTCGGAGCATGACCAATGAGGAGGCACGTGGCATGGTTTATGCCATTGGCCCTTTCATCTCGGCCCACTAGAAAAAGCCTATAGGCTGACCCAAATAGACAGAAGATAGAGCCCAGCCCACGGAGGTGCAAGAGCCTACTTAGAGGTCTGGAGGGTTTGTCCGATGGCAACTGGTTAGAGGTAGGACTGGAGCCCAACATAGTGTACCTCTTAGCTTTGGTCGTTGGACGATAATTGGCAATTGGGAGGTCAACGATGCCTTCAGCTTTGGTCACTGGGAGCGTCACAAACATGGTCAGTGATGCCCTATCTCTGGTCGTTGGGCAATGGTCGTCATGGGATAGGTGCCCTTTAACTCTTACTCGGTGAATAGGTCCAATCAGCATGTGTGGAGTATGGTTGTGATCTATCTTCGGGGTGTGACCGGAGAAGGTCCGAACCTTGGTCAGTGGGGCGATGAACGACCAATGTGGTCGAATTATTAACCTCCTCGATACTCGCTAATCGGTCATCGACCCAAGTAATGGTTATCATCGTATAATCTGAGTGGTAGTCAGTGATTGGTGTCTATCTGCTGTGGTCGGACAATGATGGGCGATCATAGGGGACTGCTTTGAACACCATGTTGCCACATATTGATCTGCAAGTCATCTGGGGTGCTTGGTGAAAATACCTTTCATTAGTTTTCCCCTACTCTTGAGCACCAAGTCCGAGGTGCTTGGGAGTATAGGTCGTCGTGCTTCTTGCCCATCAAATAAAGCTTGATGAGGGTATTTTTGGGCACCTCTGAGTCAGCACATGGGATCCAGCGACGTGTCAACCCTCACAATGACAGGGACATATTCCAGAATCCACAACTCCACGCTGGAGCGTACACCGACTACGGCTTTTCCCTGGAATCTCATTTGTACCCAAGGAAAAGCGAGGAGCCCCACAGGGACGTGCCGCTTTGAGCTCTGCGCCGTGCCATCGGTAATCAATTTCGGGGACTCAGCCGTTCATCTCGACTGGCTCCCTTTTTCACCTTGTTTCTTCTCCAAGACTACATGGATCTTTGCTCTCCTCCACTAGCTCACTGCCGAAGGCCTGACAAAGGCCCGCGGGCTTTGCCAAATGGGCCCAAAAGCCTAAGCCCAACGATTATCTCCTAAACGCCCTGGATTATCGGCTAAACACTGGGTTTCGACTAATTAATCGTGTTTAGGCCCGACTAATCATCTCCAACGCCTATATATATCGAGGGTTATGTAAGCCCGAGAGACGCTTGAATGCTTTACATTACGTGCGAGTTCAATTATTTACTTGCTATATTCTGTACATTTTCTCTCCGAGCACTGATTACCACGCCAGAGGGGCTTCATCGGGATAAACCCCGGTTTGAGCCTTTTGTAGATACACTCCCTGAGGAGCAGGACTCTGGACATAGCAGGTCAGTCCTCTCAGGACCCAGCACAGCTCACGCGAGGACTTTTCAACTAACGACTCCACCTCAGCAAGAGGACCCACCTGTCATCCGACTGGACCATACTCGAGGTGTGTACCAGTTTTATGCACCAACAGTTTGGCGCCGTCTGTGGGAACCGAACAAAAAGTCTTCCCCTGATCACTGCTCTCTGCTCAGCTGAGCTTGAGTGATCACAAGGTCCAGTTAGATAGATATAAAACTGAAGAACGAGAAGACATGTCGAAAAATCCAAGCGCATACCCACCAGCTCCCACCAACGAGGATAACTGCCCCCCCATGGTTAGGCAGGGCCATCCACTCTACCACCTAGAACTGCGAGACAAACCTCAGGAGCTGTGGACACATCTCAGTTTGATATCCTTTAACGCTAAATGCAAGAGTTCAAGTCAAGTATACGACTCCTTCTTGCGCGCTTGCCACCAACCCTTATTCAGGATGGACCGGCCCTCTAGCCCGTAACGCTTGAGGAGCCGCCCCGAAATCGCGATATTTTTATGGACACTCCGAATGGGCATCAGCCCGAGGGCCACCCTCTACCTCGCAACCCTGAGTTTGCGGGACAAGAGAGGCCCCCCCCTGTAATGCCGAGATCTCCACCTCCTCTGCCATACGAATTTGTGTCAAGGGATATGTCGGTGTCCCCTAATGGTCGTTCTATTCATCGGCCTGCCAGGTCTGATCATAGAGGTCAGCATGATTATGAGGTTGACTCTTACTTACCTCCCTCCCATTACCCTAATGCCAAGGCTGCGGACAGTCGAATCCAGGGAGAGCCCCGAGTAGGGGAGGTTGTGGAGCGTCGTCTGGCCAACGTGGAAGCCCTTCTCTAAGAGGTACAAGGAGGCCGGGTTGGATCGGGTGTTATTCCGGAGGTGAATTCTCCTTTTGTGGATGAGGTTCTAGAGGAAGTAGCACCAAGACACTTCACCCAACCCCAAATGAGTCCATATGATGGGACTTCAGATCCTATTGACCACCTTTCTATGTTGAAGTCTCATATGGACATGCAGGTGGCCTCTGTAGCTTTGAGGTGCAGAGCCTTTCCCATCACTCTTATAGGTGCCGCAAGATCGTGGTTCCAAGATTTGAGGCTAACATCTATCTCCACCTTCAGAGAACTTGAGCAATTATTCCTGGCTCGTTTCAGTCGTTCCCGGCGTAGGCCAAAGACTGTGGCTCATATTCTCACTCTTTGACAAGAGCCCACTGAATCTTTGGGTAATTACGTTGAGCGTTTCAACCGAGAAGCAAATTTATGCGATGACCTCCCGAACGCCGTTGTGCTAAATGCCTTTATTAATGGGCTCCAGCATCAGAGAGTATCCTATGATCTCTACTCTAACCCTGCTTTGACACTCGATCAAGCTCTAGACTGTGGGATTAGATTCCATGGTGTTGACCTCCATGCTACAACCAAGAGAGGGCAGGCAGGAGAAAACAAGTCCAGGGAATCAAGAAATGAAGGTTCAAATCAAGCCCAAGGCTCGATAAGATTACGAGCTGAAGAGAGGTTTAGACCCCGTCCCGGAAACAGGAGGCTACTTCCTCTTCCAGGGCGTCACCAACTAGAGTTCACCTCGCTCACGGCCTCAATGGCCACCGTATTCGCAGAAAACTCAAGGTAAGACTTCTTCCCTCCTCCCCCGCCCCTAAGGGGAAGGTCGGTCGGGAGATCGATGACCCAATACTGTGAGTTCCAACAAGACCGAGGTCACTCCACAGAGAACTGTTTCCAACTTCGGCAGGAGATTGAAACTCTTGTCCAAAGAGGCTATCTCTGGAACTACGTCCAGAGAGGAAATCAGGAGCAGCCTGATGGGGATGAACCACAGGGAGAGCTCCGGGCCCAAAGAAGAAGAGGGAACCGCAACTTTCCACCGCCCCGGGGCGCTGAGGCCGGAGAGAGTCACCAACGCGTGGATGGTGAAATCAAACACATCCACAGCGGATTCAACTCTGGAGACATATAGAGTCACTAGGGTCACACGTCCGAGCACATACGATTTTGAAATAGAAAAGAATGTGTCGCACAGGCGCCTGCAGAATGCTGACTAGTTGAAGTACGACTTCTGTAGGGATGATCCACTTTTGTGAACAACTTCCAATGTGTACAAAGTATGGTAGTTTTTCTTATCCAAATAAAGAATGTGTTTTGTGCAATATGCCTTGTGTTATCTCCGGTCAACGGCTGCATTCCGACCCCCTGAGTTGCATCTCGGTTCTCGGCGTCGCGAGTGATTCTCCACGGTTGCATTTCGACCCCCTGAGTCGCATCTCGGCTCTCGGCGTCGCGAGTGATTCTCCATGGTTACATTCCAACCCCCTGAGTCATATCTCGGCTCTTGGCGTCACGAGTGATTCTCCACGGTTGTATTCCGGCCCCCTTTGTCGCGGATAATTCTCCACCCAACATCCCGACTCTCGGTATCGTGAGTAACTTTCCACAGCCTCATCCCGGCGCTCAGCGTCGAGGGTGACAACCAGACCCTCTCCGGAAGTCAATAGTTCGTACCCGGGGATAAACTGAGGTCATCCACCAAGGGCGGGGTATTAATTGGGTCTGAGGGCCTGCAGCTAAGTACTTCTCCTTACCAGTCGACTATTAGTCCGACGTTCTAAAAGGGAAGGTGCTCATGCATGGACTAAATAGAGATAACCTGAAAGGGTTCTTGAATGAGCCTGACTACGAAGAACTCCCCGATGACCGGCCATAGGGGTCCAACCACCGTGTTGCACTCTTGTGGACCGAGAGGATCAACTACCCTGGGAAACCCTACTCTTAAGTTCACAACATGATTTTCTTGCAATTAGCTCGTGTCCCGAACTGGGGGGCTAGTGGACTATGGTCCTGGACAGAGACGAGAAGTTCTTGAAGTTTTTGTAAACTTTTCAAAATTTTACGACTCTAAAAACTATGCTAGGCAAAGAATGACTTGGCGAAAACGTTGAGAAAAATGAGTAGACTCTGAAGTACCCTGGTAATGCCGCTTAAAATCTTACACGCTCGCGCGCAGAAAAATAGGAATAAGCGAAAAAGAGTCTACAAAATCCTAAGTCCTGAAAAGGCGATGGTCCGAGCTTAGTCCTCTCTACCCTCGTTGTGAGGGGTGTTCGTGCGAGGGGAAGTGGATTTAATCTCACCCTCATCGGGGGGCCCTCATCAGCAATGTCCACTTCGGCGTCCTTGTGCGTGGCACCATCTTGAGATTCAGCCTCAGTGCTTCGTAACCGGAACTACTAGGTGCGACGGACACCGCCCTGCCGTGTCACTCCTAGCCGACAGGGTCCAGTAACGACCTTCTCCAAGAACGTTGTCCTGGGGTGTCGTCCAGAAATTTCACCACATCTCCTCGGCCCTGCGTCGTCTAATCCGGCTCCCCCTGTCCTACCGTGCTGCCTCAGGCCGACTGGGCGCAGATGAGAGTCTATCCCAAATTCTCCCCTCAAAAGAATCTACGAGTTAAATATATATATATATATATATATATAATAAGGGGGAGGGGCTCTGCCCCCTCCCTCCTCATATCAGCCACACTTGGGGCCATGCTGGCCCCAAGTAGGGCGCTGGTCCCTTAGGGCCAGCGTGTGGCGCTGGCCTTGAGGCCAGCGTGATGGGGGAAGAGGGCTGCCCTCTCCCCCTTCTTTTTGTTTCATTTTAATCTAGGGGGCAACTTTTCCCCCTTAAATTTTAAGTGGGGGGCACAACCTCTCGCCTTCCTGCCCGTTCGCAGTACGCACTCTCTTGAGGCTTGCATTAATTTTTTCCACAGTGAAGGTCAGTCCGTGCTCAGGGTCTGTTCACAGTGAATGTGTGTTACCTTGAAAATCGAAAAAATTCGGGGCCGCCCTGCCATGCTACTTGACCCCGGCAGTATGGGAGCGTATTTCAATTTATCTCCTCTCGAAAAATTTAACTCTTGAAAAATTGTCGCCGTGAAACCGAAAAAATTCGGGGTCGCCCTACCGTGCTACTTAACACCGGACCTCGGCAGTAGGGGAGCGTATTTCAAATTAGCTCCTCTAAAAAACTCCAACTCCTAAAAAATTGTCATCCTGAAAATCGGAGAAATTCGGGGTCGCCCTGCCGTGCTACCTGACCCCGGACCTCGACCGTATGGGGGCCTATTTCGAATAAGCTCCTCAAGAAAAAACTAATTCTTGAAAAAGTGTCAATCAGAGGTATTTCTCGCACTTCGAAGTCTCCAGGATGCCCTTTTCAGCCAGGAATTGATATCACTGACCGTCTCACTTCCCTCGCCGCACAAGGCTAGGGGGCAATTGATGAGGGTATTTTTGGGCACCTCTGAGTCAGCACATAGGACTCAGCGACGTGTCAACCCTCGCAATGACAGGGACGTATTCCAAAATCCACAACTCCACGCTAGAGCGTACACCGACTACGGCTTCTCCCTGGAATCTCATTTATACCCAAGGAAGAGCGAGGAGCCCCACAGGGACGTGCCTCTTTGAGCTCTGCGCCATGCCATCGGCGATCAATTTCGGGGACTCAGTCGTTCATCTCGATCGGCTCCCCTTTTCACCTTGTTTCTTCTCTAAGACTACATGGATCTCCGCTCTCCTCCACCAGCTTACTGCCGCAGGCCTGACAAAGGCCCGCGGGCTTTGCCAAATGGGCCCAAAATCCCAAGCCCAACGATTATCTCCTAAACGCCCTGGATTATTGGCTAAACACCGGGTTTCGACTAATTAATCATGTTTAGGCCCGACTAATCATCTCCAATACCTATATATATCGAGGCCTATGTAAGCTCGAGGGACGCTTGAATGCTTTATATTACGTGTGAGTTCAATTGTTTACTTGCTATATTCTGTACCTTTTCTCTCTGAACACTGATTACTACGCCGGAGGGGCTTCACCGGGACAAACCCTGGTTTGAGCCTTCTGCAGGTACACTCCCTGAGGAGTAGGACTTTGGACATATCAGGTCAGTCCTCCCAGGACCCAGCACAGCTCACGCGAGAACCTTTCAACTGACGACTCCACCTCAGCAAGAGGACCCACCTGTCATCCGACTAGACCATACTCGAGGTGTGTACCAGTTTTATGCACCAATAATTTAACTAATGAGGATATTTATGGGCACCTCTGAGTCAGTACATGGGACCCAGCGTCGTGTCAACCCTCACAATGACAGGGACGTATTCCAGAATCCACAACTCCACGCTGGAGCGTACATCGACTACGGCTTCTCCCTGGAATCTCATTTGCACCCAAGGAAGAGCGAGGAGCCCCACAGGGACGTGCTATTTTGAGCTGTGCACCGTGCCATCGGCGATCAATTTCCGGGACTCAGCCGTTCATCTCGACCGGCTGCCCTTTTCACTTTGTTTCTTCTTCAAGACTACATGGATCTCTGCTCTCCTTCACCAGCTCACTGTCCCAGGCTTGACAAAGGCCCACGGGCTTTGCCAAATAGGCCCAAAATCCCAAGCCCAACGATTATCTCCTAAACGCCCTGGATTATTGGCTAAACACCGGGTTTCGACTAATTAATTGTGTTTAGGCTCCACTAATCATCTCTAATGCCTATATATATCGAGGGTTATGTAAGCTCGAGGGACGCTTGAATGCTTTACATTACGTGCGAGTTCAATTGTTTACTTGCTATATTCCGTACCTTTTCTCTCTAAGCACTGATTATCATGCCGGAGGGGCTTCACCGGGATAAACCCCGGTTTGAGCCTTTTGTAGGTACATTCCCTGAGGAGTAGGACTCTGGACATAGCAAGTCAGTCCTCCCAGGACCCAGCACAGCTCACGCGAGGACTTTTCAACTGATGACTCCACCTCAGCAAGAGGACGCACCTGTCATCCAACTGGACCATACTCGAGGTGTGTACCAGTTTTATGCACCAACAGAGCTCTTGTGCTTACTATAGAAAATAGGATAAAGGCCCCAGTTCAGGGAAATGTGAAGACCCTTTTGGTTGTTTAAATAACCCGTCTGATCTTCGCTCCTCATTGATCGCCAAGATAAGAGGACGTCTTCGGGTGATCGGTAGGGCTAGATAGGCCAGAAGACCTTGGTCATTTGAGCATTGGATGGTTAGCACTGAATAGTTAAAAAGAAGACCTTCCTGGTGCCCAATAATAGTGGGAACCTTGGCCGAAAATTTTAGTCCTTGAGATGTTCTCTGCACTTCCCATCAACCTATGTACGTGTCTAACATTTTCTCAAGGGATCGAGATGGAGTTCAGTGAGGATGGTGGCTGGGTTGAAGTCACAAACACCTAGGCTAGCGAGTTAGAGAGAAAGAGGTCCTGGTGACTATTAACTGGGAGCTATGATACGTAGGTAGCTCATAGCTCGGCTGTAGCTTCGGACTTTATAAAATATTTTATTTTCTTCCTTCAATGCAAACATGTCTTTTTTTTTTTTTTTTTTTTTTTTTTTTTTTTTTTTAAAGTCTTGTCTTGTGTGTTGTATCCGGTGCACTCTGCCCGATTTTATTTCTTCCACTTACCCTTTGCATTCTGCTCGGTAGGAGTTTTATACTTGTATACTTTCACACAGACTGCAATTCATCCATCCAACTCCCCAACTTCATTAGAACAACAAACCTGGTGAGAATAGAGTGGTGAGCATTGCACGGTGAGCATTGAGGTTAGGTTGGTGAGCGGCGTGATAGAAAGGCCACCACTTAACAAAGAAGGTGTGAGCCATGAACGGTGCTCGTAAGACCAGACCGTCCCTAACTTCGATGGGTCAGAGCGGCGAGCGATAAAGTTGTATGCTCAATATATTTTTTTAGTTGTAATTTTTGCGAAAATAAAAATTTTATATTTAGAGGTTATGTTTGTGGTGTGCTTCCAGGGCCCATGACTCGAGCTGGCGTAAACATGATCAGGTCATGCGTTATGGTTCGAAGGTTTTTATGGTACTTGGTCCTTGTAATGCTCTGGAATGTAACACTTAGGTCGGACCCTAGTGGTTAGTATTGGTCGGTTATCTGTAGTCAGGCCTATCCTTAAGTCCTTTCGGGTTTTCCCAATTTAAGTCTATGCGGAGACCCTTGACCATTTTTATGCCTGACTTGTGATCGACTTTACTAGGTGGTCAGTGCTCGTTGTAGGCCCTCGGACCTGATCAACACCCTGTTCTTATGGATGACTTTGGTCGGTCCCCGGATATAGACTAACGAACTATGAAGATGATCTAGTTTCACCCTAGTGGTTCACACTGGATGCAACCGTAGACAATTCTTTTAAAGATTGATTATTGCACAGTGGTTGGTTCTCACTGAGGTTGGAAGGCCGCTTGGCTTTGTCTGTGGTGGGATGGAAGATTGTTTGACTTTGGCTTTGAGCGGTGCTCGTTGGTCGACTAGAGGGCTACTCATCTCCGTCCATGGAGGAACAAAGAGCTGCTTAGCTCTGTCTCTGAGCGGTGCTTTTTTGTTAACTAAAGCGCTACTCGTCTCCCATCTATAGCGGTAAGAAAGGTTCCTCGGTTCTATCTCTAAGAAGTGCTAGCTGGTGAGCTACTTGTCTCCATCCATAGCAGGACAGAGGAATACTCGACTTTGCATCTAAGCGGTGTTCATTGATCAGTTAGAGGGCTACTCATTTCCGTCCATGGTGGGACAAATGGATGCTCGGCTCCACCTCTAAGCGATGCTCGTTCCATAGTCATAAATAATTATCAGTGGTGTGTACTTAGTCGCGGTAGAACTCAGTACTTTGTCATCGTTATCCCCCATAGGTCTTTCCTAAAGAGAGAATGAGAGGCATAAATAATTTTTTTTCAAAATTCTCTACAAAAATGATACACATAAATGCCACGAGGGGAGAACAATCATGAGATCGATGTCTCGTCAATCGCCGGGAGGATAAAGACGGGCCTCTACTTGGAATCTCTTCAATCCCTATGCCTTGCTCAGGCCTTTATGCTCTCCATTTCTTTTCTTCTTTATGACCCGCTCTCTCTTGCTCTCTCCTGGCCACTACTCACAAATCGACATTGTGGAAGCGGGTGCCGCAGTCTACCGCCTATCTAGATTAATTGAGGAATTCGTACAGAAGTCCTAAGAGAGACTCCAATGGTAGAGATCATCTATGAAAATGGTCACAACTACATATTTAGTTAGCTTGTCGCATGCGTTTGCCTCTTGGTTGAAGTGATCGACATGTTTTCCAAGTGACTCATCAACCTTCTATTCAATGGTAAAGATGTGAGCCATGGTGTTCAGCCTCTACAGTGAGTGGTTGAATTGAGTGAAGAACATTTTCTCGAGCTCACAGAAGGTGGTGATGGAGGTTGGCTAGATGCTCTGGAACCTCGCTACACCCGATAGGGTTAGCGGGAAGGACTTGTACCTCATGGCCATTAAAGTTGTCTACATATCCATGTGAGATCAAAAGATTGAGAGGTAGTCTATATGGTCTGTAGCCCCGTCGTAGGTGTTCATCTGGAGGTACACAAAGCAGCGAGACATCGCCTCCTCGAGCACCTCATCTACGAATGATGATCTCACCTCGGTGGCAAGCCCTGTTGTCTCTCTCTTCTCCATGGATATCATGTAGGAGCACATCTATGTCAGCGACACGGTGCTTTATTGCACCATTTCTAGGGGTTGGGCGGTGCTCATCATGCACGTGGTTGCCCGCTGGTCAAGCATTGTGGTGGCAGGAGGGCGGCGATTAGGAGACGACCTCCTTCTCACGACGAGACCACTAGTTGGACCTCGCCATTAGGCTACGCGAATGGCATGGATAGGTCGGTGAGTGATCCATTGTGCAATGTCTTCTTGGTGAAGGGCATCTTGAAGCAGCTGGGGGACCTCACCCCTACTCCTTATAATTGGGATTGTGATGATGTACTCGGTGCCTGAGAGCATGCCCATTGGATAGGATCACCTATCGTCAAAGAGTGGTACTCTCTTCTCGTTCCCTGTAATTTGGAGAGCCGATTCTCCCTCAGTAGGGACTGACGACAGGTAAGCAAGGAGCTCCCTGATGCATCCTTGGAACTCTCTTAGATGTCCTTCCAGGTGGTCAATGCCAGATGCCTTTGCGCCTCCCGAGGTCTGCCTCATGAATGGGCTAGAGGGTTGGTTGAGTAGATAGACCTGTCTGGCCGGTGGGCGACGGGTTATCCTCGGTAGTCGTTGGCCTATTGTTTGGTAGCGAATTTTTTCATCACTACGATATCGCAAGTGTACGGGTTAAGTTTTAATAGTATAGAAAGTAAGTATGGTTGTCGTATCCACAGAGATTGATTCAAATCGTTGTTAAGTACCGCGATTGTTGTAACCTAACTTTATTTAAGTGATCGAATTTTAGGTTTTTTATAAAAATAACTAAACTAAACTAAAATAACAACAAATTAAACTACAATACTATGACTAAATTCTAAAGGAATAGATTATTTAGGGATTAAATTTGTTTACTTATACGTGTTTGATTTAGTCTAGTTTACATTAACGGTTATCAATCTATTTGACAATCTAAGTTTCTAAAACTCACTCATTACCTCTCCAAAGTGTAAAGTGAGTAAATATGCAACCATGTCAATACTGATATCCCTATCTAGTATCTAAATGATTACATGAGTCTTGCCTTAACCTCACAGATTACACATATTCTAATAATCTCCCGAAATATTAGAACATCGCGTTGTGTTTAAACCCTAGTCCGAATCCAGGGTTACCTCTCCCGAGTGTCAAACCCCGTATTCTCAAATCAACCACAATATCATAATAAGCATAATATGGAACTAAAAGAAACAATAACAACAATCGAATAAGCATGAACAACCAATAACGAAACAATGAATTACTCAAACAACATACTTGTAAACTACATTAATCCTTAAATAACAAATGTTTAGCTCATGGATATAACCAAATATTCAACTAAAAACGATATATACATGATCAAACAATAAACAAGAGTTTAGAAATAAAGATAGAAACAAGGGAGAATAGCCAATATCTGAAGAATGGATGGTTTCACTTCCATAAAATCTACTCTAATCTTCTTTCCTCTTCTCTAATTGATGAACTCTCTTACTTGGTCTAATCTTGAGCTCCAAAAACTCCCAAAAACGTCCTTGGTGGTGTAGGAAATGAATGGATACTAATAGAAATGCAAAATATCTCAAAAATATGTAAAAATATCATTTTCAACTGGTGTCTGGTCGCTGCAGCAAGTAAAAGTCAGAAACTTCACTGATGGAAACTGGCTACAGTGAGCAAAAGCTCGTTGCAACGAGATATGGTCAATGTCAGGCGCTAGATTTTTATTTTCGATGTAACTTTCTCTTCCAAACTCCGATTGAGGTGATTAAAAAATCTATAGAAATCTAAGATGTAGATATACAACTTTCATGTTTTGAGATTTTCCAAAATCGAATCACATCATTGTCAAAAAAGGCCTTGAAGTTACTGCACCTGAATCGATTTTGCACCTTTTCACCCATTTATTCAAAAACCTATAAAACAATACAAAAACATATTAAACTAACAAAAATGCTTGAAAACACACAAATATTTGAATCCAAAAGTACTTTATTTGTCAGTATATCAACCACTCATCAAATACCCCCAAACTCAAACGTTTGCTTATCCTCAAGTAAAAGAAAAAAAAAATATAAAGAAAAACACAAATCAAGTACTAAAACACTATAGATAAAATGTGAATTTTATATCAAATTGATGATAGTGCAAGAATCTCTGGAGGCACTAAATGCTCCAAGCTCAAAAGAAATGCATACATTGAGATTATCTAGATTTTCGACTTTAGGCATCAATTTCAATCCACTCAAGACTCTAGATGTGTCCGTACGTACACAATCACTCTCACCCAACCAATCAAGCCCCGAATAAATTTAAGTACAAAGGAGACATTGAACGATCTCAAATAAGTGCATGAAAGAACAAAAAATGACTTTGTGGGTTGTTATTTGTGGCTAGGGTAAAAGGTAGATGAAAATGTCATGTTTAGGCTCAAATCACCCTAGGCATGTATCACAACTCATGGATCTTGCACTATTTCAGAGAAAAAGTTTCACCGACTCCTCTTTTCATCAAATATCTTCTTTCAATTAATCCCACAATGTATTATTCACAAAACACCCCAAAACAACAATTTTTTTTCTCTTTTTTATTTTTTCAATATAGGTGAGAATCACACCCCCTAACTCAAACTCAACATTGTCCCCAATGTTGTAGGGAAAAACAAAGGGGACAGATGATAGTCACCACTATACTACAACATATTTTTTTTTACAAAGATAACTCATATACAAAAACGAAACATACAACCCAATCCGCCAACGAATTTCCAAACACAACCCAAACTCACCCTAACACTCAATGATCCATGCAACAATGCCAATTAGTGACAGGTTTAGGAAGTGAAAAAATATGTAGCGGGTCGGATGCACAAAAGTGGGTAATGAAAGAATTAGGCAATAAAGCTCAACAGGCGTAACAAAGGGTAAACAATTTTTTTTTAGGGTTAGCTTCAAAGACCCAAACGATCTAAAGAATGCCTAAATCATCTCTCCAATAACACATAACCTAACATTTTGCCTCAAGTTTCACTCAAATGGGTTCTAGTGTTCACGAGATGTCGAAGCCTACCTAAAACACATAAATGGTCTCCAAATACCCAAAAGGCCAAGTGATCTTGATTTATGGTTCTCGAGTGTAACGAGTCGAAAGTGAATTTCAATTAACACAAGTCAAGCACACAGACATCTCAATGCAATGCGTTCCAAAAGACCTAAGAGAACATCACGTGTCTAAACTCATCATCGATTTCAAGTCATATCATCTCAACAAAACTCACAATTTATTTAAATAAACCTAAAAAGAAAAACAACTAAAAATATGGCCAAAAGAACACAGGTTATACGAAGAAAAGTCACACACACAAGTATTCCCTAACCTAAACAAACACAAGCCAACATGTGCCTCACCCCCAAACTCAAAGTCAAACATATATTCAAATTAAACACAAGGGAATAAGAACACTTACCTAGGAGGCGAGATAACCTAGCCTCTGAGTGTGGTCGGCGGTGATGCTCTAGGCAAGGTGACCGGTATAAGCCTGTCTCCCATAGCATGCATCCTTGGCTCCATTATTTGAAAACTTAGGTTGCCTCCCAAGAAGTGCTTGGTTTAACGTCCTCGGCTTGACACTGGAGAAGAGCTCGTCAAAGAGTGGCTTCCACCCATAATATGTGTCATACAACACAACAAATTAGTCTTTGTTCAGAATGCCCTCAAGCTTGGCGAGATATGGCAATAATTGACACGTGCTCTCAACTTGATTCCGCTCTAGATCATGTGCTTGGGAAGCTTGAGTGAATAGTACAAAAGGTGATGGAGGATAAGTGAGCCACATCGGATCCTCATAGATGTGATCGTCTTGGATCGGGCGTGGCATCAAAATTTGGATCTCAAATGGTGAAGACTCACAATTGTCATCCTGTGATTCTTTATCAATGATCCATACTTGGGTTTTCTTCTCATTCGAATTATCATCATTGAATGTACCCAAGTTCCTTCCACTTGCTGATAGGTGTGATCTACCTACATATTTTCAAACCGGTTTTGTTAGTTTTAGAGTATTTTTATAGTTATTTTTATTATGTTTTAATTAGTTTTTATACTTTTTGTATAAATCAGGTGTGTGGGGGCAAAAAGATAGAAAACTGGAGCGAAAACGATGAGATCGAACCAAAAATGATCGAACAACGGTGGAAAAACAAGTTCGGAGGCAATATTGTAAAAGAAGCCCACCGCTATGGTGGTGAAGATGCTGAGAAAACCTTATTCTTGCTGCACACTCACTGCCTGGGCGGTGAAACTGCAGAATGTTTTTCAAATCCACCATTGTCTTTACTGCCAAGGCGATCACCCAACCGACCTACCCACCGCCTAGGCGGTGACCTCTGTACAACCTAGGATATTTATTAGTTATTTTTTAGATATTTTGCCTGTAAATATCCACTCCTCTCCTCTCCTCTTGCTCTCTTTTGGAATTTTGAGCTCCTTAGAATATATCTAAGGGTAGGTTTGGGAGTTTTAGAGGGAGAGCTCACATCTCGAAGTGGAGAAAGACAATGAAGCAATCGTTGAGCGTTCTTAGCGGCTAATCTTTGAACGAGGCTAAGTTCTTCGATTTCTTCCCTTATTTCTTTAACTTAGGATTTTGTAAGATAATTTAGCTCGATTTCAATTTTATACAGTTATGACCACGAGTTAAATGTGGATTGTATAGGGATTAACAATAAATTTATAAATATGTATTTGGATGATTTTAGTGTTGCGTTTATGTTTGTTCTTTGTAGTTTGATTGTTTTTATCTTATTGTTTGTTTCTTATGCTTAGTTAGATAAATGGAGAATACGGGGTTTGACAGACCCCGGATTTGGATTAGGGTAAACAAACGCCATGATCCAATAACCTGGTCGGGGTTAGGATTGTGGACAATCGATGACGTTGGGGTAAGACTCACGTGACCTAGGGTCATTAAGACGTTTAGGGGGACTTCTTCGTCAACTCGAAGTCATGTATTCCCCCGTCTTACACTCAGGAGAGGTGGAGGTGGAGTTTTAGAACAGAGATTGTCGATAAGGTAAACACAACGTGATAATCCAATGACCTCGTCGGGAGTTGGATTGTGTGCAATCAATAACGTTGGGGCGAGACTCACGTGACCTAGGGTCGTTAAGACGTTAAGGGATACTTCTTCGTTTACACGAAGTCACGTTATATCCCTCGTCTTACACTCGGGAGAGGTGGCGATGGAGTTTTAGAACCGAGATTGTCAAATAAGTTGAACACCGTAAATGTGAGTAAATCGAGATCGAATATGTATTTGTAAACAAGTTAATCCCTAGGCAATTCTTTCCATAAAACATATTAGTATATTAGTATAGATAATTTAGGTTATATTAGTATTAGTTTAATTAATTAAATACATTTATTTTTAGCCTACATAAAGTTAGGTTATGACAAACGCGGTACTCGATAGTAACGACACCAATTCCTGTGGATACAATAACCCGATCTTTCACGATTATACTATACTAAAACTTTGATCTCGTACACTTGCGAGTAGTCAATACGTGAGGATCGAATCATTCATCGTACATTTGCATTCAGTTCCTCCTGGTGGCTTTCACATATAGATGTGACTTGTGTGTCTCTCAGTGCCACCTCTTTTTACTCGGCCTCAATAAAGCAAATAAGCTGACCGATTTGCGTCTCAAGAGACTTTACGGTCATCTCAATATTGTCAAGACGATCATCATGCTCATTGAGACGATTATACGTTTTCCTCCAGAAAACTTGAGTCTCACCCATAAATGCAGCGAACATCTCTTCCAAGGTGAGGGAAGACTTCATAGGTTGGTTTGGGGTATCAATCCATGGCGCCGAAATAGTGGAACTATCGCCCAAGCTTTTGTATCTTGTTGAATAATTCCAACTCTAAAAATAAAACTTCATCATGTCTTCCAACAACCAATAGGCTTTGTCCGCGGTTAGTTGGTAGAAAGAAGTGGTACTGTTTCCTCCTTCCACCCAAGTTCTTGTTGCAGCTTGTAACCCATCAAGGAAGTTCAGTAGTTGATACTCTCTCAGGAAACGATGATTGGGGAACCGAAATAGCAACTCATTGTATCATTTCTAAGCACAATAGAACAGTTCAGACTCCTGTTGAGAAAATCGCAATAGTAATTGTTCATGAGACATCTTCAAGTACCTCGCAAATCAAACAAAACTAAAAACACAAATTAAAAATAAAATAAATGCCTAAATTAAAATCAAGTTACTTATTCACAATATCAACAACAATCTAAAAGCCAATCCCCGGAAATGGCGCTAAAAACTTGGTAGTGAATTTTTTCATCGCAACGATACCGCAAGTGTACGGGTCAAGTTTTAATAGTATAGAAAGTGAGTAGGGTTGTCGTATCCACAGAGATTAGTTTAAATCGTCGTTAAGTACTGCGATTGTCGTAACCTAACTTTATTTAGGCGATCGAATTTTAAGATTTTTTATAAAAATAACTAAACTAAACTAAAATAACAACAAATTAAACTACAATACTATGACTAAATTCTATAGGAATAGATTATCTAGGGATTAACTTTGTTTACTTATACATGTTTGATTTAGTCTAGTTTATGTTAACAGTTATCAATCTATTCAACAATCTAAGTTTCTAAAACTCACTCACTACCTCTCCCGAGTGTAAAGTGAGTGAATATGTAACCATGTCAACACCGATATCTCTATCTAGTATCTAAATGATTACATGAGTCTTGAACCAACCTCACAGATTGCACACATTCTAATAATATCCCGAAACATTAGAATGTCGCATTGTGTTTAAGCCCTAGTCCGAATCCAGGGTTACCTCTCCCAAGTGTCAAACTCCGTATTCTCAAATTAACTACAATATCATAATAAACATAATATGGAAGTAAAAGAGCGGTAAACACAATAAAATAGGGATGAACAACTGATAACGAAATAACGAATTACTCAAACAACATACTTGTAAACTACATCAATCCCTAAATAATAAACGTTTAGCTCATGGCCATAACCAAATATTCAACTAAAAATGATAAATACATAATCAAACAACAAACAAGAGTTTAGAAATAAAGAGAAAAACAAAGAAGAATAGCCAATATCTGAAGAATGAATGGTTCTACTTCCGTAAAATCTGTTCCGATCTTCTTTTCTCTTCTCCAATTGATGAACTCTCTTGCTTGGTCTGATCTTGAGCTCCCAAAAACTCCCCAAAACGACCTTGATGGTGTAGGAAATGAGTGGATACTAATAGAAATGCAACATATCTAAAAAATATCTAAAAATATCATTGTCAGCTGGTGTCTAGTCGCTGCAGTGAGCAGGAGTCAGAAACTTCACTGACGGAAACTCGTTGTAGCAAGCAAAAGCTCGTTGCAACGAGATATTATCAGTGCTTGGTGCTTGATTCGTATTTTTGTCGTACCTTTCTCGTTCAAACTCCGATTGAGGTAATTCAAAAACCTATAGAAGTTAAGATGTAGATATACATTTTTCATGTTTTGAGATATTCCAAAATCAGATAACATCATTGTAAAAAAAGGCCTTGAAATTACTACACCTGAACCGATTTTGCACATTTTCACTCATTTATTCAAAAGCCTATAAAATAATACAAAAACACATTAAACTAAAAAAAAATGCTTGAAAATACACAAATATTTGAATAAAAAAGTATTTGATTTGTCAGTAAATAAACCACTCATCACTGTCTAATCTAGGGAATAAAGATATGCATGCTACTCTCCTAGGAGATTGTTTGTTCTAAGGACGGTTCTTAGCTGACTAGTCATAGATGATCAAAGGAAGGATTTTACTAGAATTCCCATAGATGGGGCAAAACTGTTAGGGTTGAAAATTAACTAACACCTGGTTTCGTTAGAGTCCACATTGAGATTTTTGCTGAGTTAGTGTCTTCTTGTTGCATGGTATTCATTGTTGTGTGAATGGTTCTCGATCAACGTATACGGAGTCCGAGCAAGTACCTACCCGAAGTATACCTAGTGAAGTGCTTCCGACATAAGAGTAAGAGCCCGAAAAAAAAAAATAGAGTTCAAGTGTATTAAGCAAAAACTTCTTCCGTATCTAGTGCACTTATTGTCCGTTATTTATAGGAGAGAGACTATATTAACCTCGTGAAATTAGGGCCCTAAGCTCGGTTAATTAGTGTAATCCGATGTGTAGCCAATGAGAAGACATGTGGCATGATTTAAGCTACTGGGCTTTGTATCTCAACCCACCAAAATGAGCCTATGGGCTAGCTCAAATGGACAGAAGACAAAACTTAGCCAACGAAGGTGCAAGATCTGACTTGGCGGTCTGGAGGGTCTGTTCAGTGGCTATTGGTTGGAGCCCGAACTGGAGGTCGACATAGGGGACCCCTCAACTCTGGTCGTTGGGCGATGGTTGGTACTTGGGAGGTCGACGATGCCCTTAGCTCTAGTCCCAGGGTGGTGGGTGCCATCTGACCTTTGCTCGGTGAATAGGTCCAGTCAGCATACGTGGTGTAGGGTTGTGATCAGTCCTGCGGTATGCCCGACGAATTTCCAAACTTTAGTCAGTAGGCATTAAACAACTAATGTGGTTGGCCTAATAACCTGACCGGTGCTCACCAATCGGTGATCGGATCGCTTAGAACACCATACTGCCACATGTCGCGCTGTGAGTCGATATGGGGAAGCGCACCCTTAAGATCGTTTAGAGAAGTTATTAGTTGAGATGCGCGTAAATTGGTCCGGACAAATCTTACTGTATAAGCTAAAAAAAAAAAATTTTTATGAAAATAAAATTAGCATAGTTTCTTATTTGCCTAGAAATTTTATTTATTTTTTTTTATTTTTTTTATTTTTAACAATAAGATGTTCGTATTCGGAAGTAAATGATGGAAAAATAATACATCGAACAAGAAGAGTTAATAATCCAATTATGATTATTTTGGGTTCATTATATGTTATAAATATTTTATTTTTTGAAGCCTCCATTCAAAACAAAAGCATCATATATATATATATATATATATGGCTCTAACTATGAAAGTTAATTTTTTTTCCTTTTATCATCCATATGTAAAAGTAACTCATAAATTTATTTATAAAAAAAATTAAAAATTAAAGTTTATTTTTTTATTTATTTTTTTTAAAATATTTAATATTTCTATATGTTATAGTAATAATGTATATGTCAATATATAGACAATTTTTTTTTTTACAATAATTTTATACACAAAGTAGATTTAGAAATTGAACTTAAAAATCTAAAAAATTAGTCTACCTATTTTTTTATTGCATACTTAAAAGTAATTATACTATTTCTTATAAAAAAACTCAAACTACTTAATAGAAATATAAAATGTAAAAATAATTTTAAAAAATTACGTAACCACATACATAAATCTGGATATTTAATTTAATAATTTTTAAGTAGTTTTAAAACACACGTTGAAAATAATAGATGATATTTTTCATTCTATTTAAAACAAAATTTATTAATTTCATACTTTTGATAGTTATAGATTTTATTTTTGTTCTTTTATAATCGTAATAGATTTTATTTTCTACTTTCATAATAGTTATAGAGTTTTTTTTTTTTTTTTTTTTTTTTTTTTTAATATACTTTCTTATATTTGATGGGATTATTATCATCAATAATTTTTTTTAATTATTGCATATAAAATAAACCACTGTATTACCAAATTGTGATTGAGAAGGAGCAAGAGTAGGAGCCATCGACGACGATGAACAACAGCATCACAGGAATCATCGACATCGAGATTATTAGGGTTTAATAGATGCATGATTATCAGACGGTGAGATTATTAGACGATGCAGGAATCATCGACACAGGAATCATTGAGGAACTAATCATCTATTAGGGTTTGATAGACAACGACGACGACTCTGGGATTGAGAGAAAGAGCAGGAAGAGGAGAACGACGCTAGGGTTGGAATTTAGAAATGGAATAATCTGAATCTGATTAGAGTTATATTTATATATGAGATCTTTTCGTAATATGTCATGTTTAAGAGGGTATTTGGTAAATATGTATTATTAGAGTTTAGGGTTTGGGCGGGTTTGGGTGCATCAGGTATGGGAGAATGGGTACCCAAGACGAAGTGTTTTTGGGTCGGACGGGTCGGGTTCGGGTTGAAGGAAAAAAAATTACTCTTAATCAACCGACCCTGCCATCGAGTCAGACAAGTAAGGCGGGATGTGTTGGGTTTTTGGGAAACATTTACACTCCTAATTAGTAGACATGATAAATTTCACTCGCACTATATATATATATATATTATTATTTTTTTATCATCATTTAATTTAGAATATAATATTTTTATTCAACTTAATTTTAAATTTTTAGCCTATCATATCATTTCTTTACCAGAAGTGATTTCTAATAATTGTTTTAAACAACTTTCAACATTTAATATTGTAAGAAATAAGAAATATGGTTTTGATCCTAACAGATTTTTTTTTTGGTTTTGTTTTAAATCCGATTTTTCTAATTTCATAATATATATAAATATACTTGGGGGTGCAAGAAGTGTTAATAGAGCTCCCCTTTGGGCAAAATCCATAGCGGACGGCTATTATGAGTCTATTACAAGGTGAAGAAGGTCGAGATTCTCCCGACATAATTATATGGATCATGCCAGTTTATAAGCTCGGGACGGACAACCATCAAATCACGGATTGGACGGTCACGATGGGAAGATCCACCATATCACGATGTGTTTTTTCGTTGAAAATATTTGCGATCGCGGTTTTCGAGGAAGTGACTTGACAAAAGTGGTCACTTTCTTATCCTTTTCTTAATACGCATTAAAGAAAGGTGTAATTAATTTCTCTCACCAAATTTCGTAATTTACAAAAGTTATTAAAAGTATTTTGATTAAAAAAAAAAGTGTGTGAATTTTATGATTTAAAACTAGTTATGTGCTAATTAGAGATGGGAATTCTACCTAACATATAGATAATTAAATCAAACCGAATCGCAACGATTTTAATTTTGGGATAGTAATGGAGAAATCAAACTGTGTAACTAGTATTTTATATATATTTTTATTATATATATTGCCCATTTTTTTTATTTACATTTTGACCCTTGGTGTGTGTGTATGTGTGTGTAGATATATATGTTATAGGGTCAATTAAGTTAATTTGTTTATATAAAAAACAATTGTTTACGATTATGCAGTTTTGATTTTTGTTTTGGTTTTACATAAAATTAAAAATGCTTCACGGTTTCGCGATTTTGATTTTGCATAAAATTAAATGGTTCAGTTTTAAAATCATTTTCTAAAAATTAACAATTTTGGTTTTGTATTTGGTATATGCCTACTGGTTTTGGTTTTGATTTTTGTTTCTCGTCAAAATAGCCCAAAATTGAGCCGTTGACATCCCTAGTGCTAAATCTGAAAATAAATAAATTGTTAACCCTAGCTGTTTTAATGGACAAATTAACGTTGATATTTTACGAAATTAATATTTTTATTGAGTGATTTTAAAATTGAGTTCTGATTGAACAAATGAGAAAAATATTGGATTTCAAAGATAATATTTGTTGATGGTTTTCAAGATGATATTTGATAAAAAATTCAAGATGGTTGCAAAGGAAAACATTGAAGATTTTTTTGGAACAGAAAATATTTTTTTGTATTTCTAGGTAAAATGGCTCAATACTTTTATACTCTTAATGTAATCTGATTAGGATCATGCACGAAACTTATTAAATAGATTAAATTATACGTGTCATAATATAAAGTGATAAATTTAAGAGTCTAAATATTTTCCATAAAATGTTCATCAAAGAAAATATTTTGAAAAAAGAAAAGAAGGAAAATCAGGCCTGGACGATAGACTGACACAATGGCTGGTAGACTGGGAGATCCAGGGGGTAAAAAATAGAGTTTCTCACCTGAATGGTTGATCGACGAGAGGCCGATCGACCGGGAGATACTTGATGATGTTTAGCGGTTGACGTCCAATCGACTGACTAGTCGCCAACGGTTGAAAAATGAATCATTGGAAGGGCAACTAGTCGACCGAGGGATCAATTTTCAAATTTTTAACTAATTCGTTTTTCGAGATCTTCAATCCAAATTCTATGATTTTGAACGTTATAAAATCTGATTTTAAGGGAATTTGAATATATTTTACATATCCATAATATATTTTGAAGATTATATTATTTAGTTCTTATATTACTTGATTAATGAAATTAATCGGTAAAACTACTTTCTATATTTAACGGGTTTGAATTAAAGAAATTTTGGGGACTAAATTGAGATTTTTAAAGAGTATTTTTTTGTCAAATATTTAAAAATTAAAAGAGTATATTATATGGGGGGGGTATATATGTGACATTAATGGTCTTATATTTTGAAAAATAGCCGTTATAGGTATAGTTTGAAATCTATAAATATAGTGTTGATCCTAAGATTTTGATGAACAATTCAATGTTGATGTTTTTGGTAGAATTAACGATTTTATTGAGTGTTTTAATTTATAAGTTCCAAAGAAGATATTACCAGAAAGAAGTTGAAATGAATGTTGAAGAGACTGACAAATATGATGGACGTTAAAAGACTGAAGAAATTGAAGAACCTAAGGAAAACAACTCAAGTTAAATTTTTACTCTTAATGTATCTTGATTAGGATCACATACGATACAAAAATACTTTTTATAATTAAGTGTGTTTTTTATATGATCCTAATTAGTTAAATTATTTGCTTCTATGTGTAATTAAAAAAAAATATTGATAATTGATTAAAATTGAATTTAAGAATTTAGTGGAACTAATCAAGAAAAGAAATAGGTTAAATGGGTGAAAATGTCGAAGAATTGAATTGAAATAAATTAAGGAAGAAGTTCCAGCAAGATCGGTCGACTTGTGGAGTGTGATCAGTCGACCTGTGTAAAATACATGAAGTCTCTGAATTATTAGGTCGACAGATGAAGAATGGGCGAATAGATTTTGGTTTGAGAAGCTCTCTATATCGTTCGATCGACAGACCGTGAATTACCAGTCGACCGATAAGCGAGAAACGTTTGGCTTGGGCTACACCCTGAATCGCGTAGTCAATTTATGGGCGTTGGTCGGTCGACTGATGAGTCTGTTTCAGGTTTAGAGGATTTCGAGGATTCTGATCAAATAGTAGCCATTTATGGTTAAGATATGAGAGAAATTTTAGGGGTATGATAGTATTAAAGTTATAGCATTGATATTTTGTCATCCCTATAGATATGGTTTATATATTTTTTATATTTATCAATTTATTACATATAATTCTTTCTATCTTATCTAATTGAATTTGAGAAAATATTTGAGGGACTTAATTGAATATTCTAAAAGATATTATTGAGTGAATAATACCAGGATCAAGTCATAATGATATATGGGGTCTATAAGTGCTTTTTAGATATTTATTATTTGAAAACTAGACGTTGGAAGGCTTGTTCTAATTTCTTATATATAGACTTGCGGATTTCACATAACAAGATGACAATACACACAATATCAAGAACTATTCAGTTCTTAAGCTTTTCTAAGAGTCATCATTCTGTTATTATTTTGAGAAGATCAATTGTGAGATCGATTATCGAGAAGTTCTTGAGTTAAAACTGTATTTAAGTTAGCGTCACCGATCTAAGCTGTCTTGCGATACTACGTGCAATCTATTCGGTGTTTTCCTGGTGAGATCGTTCTAAGCTTATTATTTAATTGAGTATTTTATTATTATTATTTATTTGGTGAATTGATCTTTTTGAGAAATCGTTTTTGAACTTTAAAAGTATAAAAATCTTTTAAAAACGATTTATGTGTTAATCTGATTATGTGCTTAATTGAGCTACCCGCATTCTTTATTATAATCAGATTTTGTTTCCTCAATTTATTTCTATCACTAGTATCGGTACATTAATTGAGTATTAATTAATCTGAGTTGGTAGAAGCTCCGAGTAAGAAGTACTTATCAATTTTTGTAATTGGTGAGTTGTGTGCGGATTAGATACTATTGGGAATGTCTAATCAGGGATAGCTGGTTCCAATCTCTTCCGGTAAAGAGATTGAAATTTTGATCTTTGCCTAAAGTACAGAAAGATTAAGGGGTAATTCTTCCTGACTAGAATTAGAATTGTGAGTGAATTGTAAAAATTTCATCCTTACCTAGAAAAATGATACTTGGAGTGATTGTGAGTATAATTTTTAGCCTAAGGTATAAAAGAATTAGATTTAATCCTTAGCCTGGGAAAACAATAACATTATTCTTGAGCCTGGGAAAAAGAAACGTTTAATCTTTAGCCTGTGAAAACGATAAGGTTACTCCTGAGCCTGTGAATTTTTTTTTTTGTAAAGGTTGATTCTGAGCCTGGGAAAAGAATCATTGTGTAAAGGTTTGTTTCCTACCTATTAAATAAATCTTGAGTTTAGTGGATGCGAATCTCCGTGGGGCTCGGAGGACTGGATTAGCCAATAGTAGTTTGGTGAACCAGAATATATCGTGGTGTGTTGCTTTATTTACTTTACTTATATATTGTTGTTTGGTGTGCATTTAGTTGATAATATATTTTCTTTGCTATAAAGAGATAATAATTAATTTAGAATTAAATTAATTATTTGAATTTTTTAAGTATTATTATTTGGATTAAATTTTATCACTACCCAATTCACCCCCTCTTAGGTAGCTCATTGGTTCAACAATTGGTATCAATGTTTGTTTTAACTCGATTAAACTTAACATCCTAGTTAAACCGGTCACGTGCCCACACCATGGATGATGGATGATGCATTTTGTGTATCTTCTTTTAATAGTGATAAATTCGTATATGAAAATGTGGTTTATGATTCTTGTTTCTAAAATCGATTTACTTAAGAAAATTTTTGAAAAATCAAAATCTGACCTTAAGACTGTTTCAAGAGATTCTGAGAATGATTTTTTTAGGCAAAGTAGATAAGCTTTATCGTCTCATCCTTCATCACAAGCTAGTAATAGTTTTGTTGGTATTGTTAGAAATGATTCTTATTTTACATCTCGTGCTTTCTATGATAAATTGGATTTGAAATGTTATTATTGTAATAGGATTGGGCATTTTAAAGTATCATGTCCATTTTAGAACCCTAAGTTTATGTCTAATAAGGACGGATCCAAAATAAAATAGATACCGAATAGAATTATTGAAATGTCTTGTGCATAATTACATAATGTCAGAAGTGAACCTGAAGGAGCAAACAAGAAAGTTATATCAAAGCTAAAACAGGAAGTCACCAAAGATCCACAAGTGACGCGTGCAAAGCGAAAAGATGCACCAAAGACAGAATGTGAATTTACAAAGAAGCCACAAGAGAAACGTGCAATTAGAAAAGGATTGTTAAAACCAAGATGTGATATCATCAGGAAGCCACAAGTGACACGAGAAAATGGAAGTATCAGTGAATCAAATAGCAAAAATCAAAGGCTAAGAGGATACGGACAAGTCTAGAAGAATAATGCACCCAAATTAATCATGAGTACAAATGAGGTAAAAAGTAAAGTCGCCCCGAAAGATATAAAATGTACTCCTAATCCCTTGCGGTTTAAATTTATTAAATTTGTTAAAGAAAGAGATTCCCGATTTGCCAAATAGGTAAGTTGGTAATGGTTTCTAAGACTTATTTTAAATGATGCGTTCACTTGTTGTCTTAGAAACATTATATGGTGATTATGAAAATCGCATTTAGTTAAAGTGTATTTACATATTTTTATAATGTACTTATATCAAGTAATAATTATGTGTTTGACTTTGAAACATATTACGTGATTTAGGAAATGAGTTAAGTAAATTAAGCTGATATTTTATGAGAGAAATATGCACTTATCCATGGTTATGAATGCACTAGATTTATAATTGATAAATTATTCTTGAGATATGCTTCTTATTCTAGTGCGTTAAAGATCACATGTTTTGTTTCTATAAAGGGAAGATATTATTTGGTATCATTAGTAAGGCATGCGGACTTAACTGAAATTATATGATTGCATGTTATATTATTGAAATATTTTGATTGCCTCATGATTATTCTCCTATGCATGAATTTGCTTGTTTACAATTAATTAGAGGGAGAAGTTTTTATAAGTGTGGCATTAATGTGTTATGCTTAAATTGAAAAAATATTTTGATACTTTCGATTAGTTTGTTATTCTCACTAAATCTCTAGCAGAAAATTAAAGTTCATGACATTTGCCAAGAGTATTGATGTTTTTGGTTTCCCTTCCTCATTTTTTTTTAGATGACAAAGGGGAAGAATTAGTTGATGTTTTAATGGATATCTTAAGGGGGAACTTGAATTATTTTGTTGAATATCTTAAGGGGGAGTTTATTATATATTGAAATTTATTCTTTGTTGAAAATCTTATGATTATCTTAATTACTGTGCTTCATTGAGTTAAAAATCCATCCTCGGATTTAGGAGGAGTGTGGTTACATATTAGTTTGACAAAAATATCAAAGTTAATTGTCATCATAAAAAAAGGGGGAGCTTGTTGATTCTAAAATTTTGATGAACAATTAAATGTTGATATTTTTTGTGGTACTAATGATTTTATTGAGTGTTTCAGTTTATAAGGTCCAATGAAGAATTATCAAGAAGAAATTGAAATGAATGCTGAAGAGACTGACAAATATGATGGACGTTAAGAGATCGAAAAATTGAAGAACTTAGGGAAAATAACTCAGGTTAAATTTTTACTCTTAATGTATCCCGATTAAGATTACACATGACATGAAAATGCTTTTTATAATTATGTGTGTTTTTTATAGGATCCTAATTAGTTAAATTATTTGCTCCCATATGTAATTAAAAAAGAAACATTGATAATTGATTAAAATTGAATTTAAGAATTTAGTGGAGCTAACCGAGAAAAGAAATCAGTTAAATGGGTGAAAATGTCGAAGAATTGAATTGAAATAAATTAAGAAAAAAGTTCCAGCAGGATTGGTCGACTTGTGGATTGTGATTGATCGACTTGTGTAAAATACATGAAGTCTCTGAATCGTTAGGTCGACAGATAGGTCGACTTGTGAAACTTGCTGAATCATCTAGTCAACAGATGGAGAATGAGCGGTCGACCGATGAGCGAATAGATTTTGGTTTGAGAAGCTCTTTCTATCGTTCGGCTGACAGACCGTGAATTATTGGTTGATCGATGAGCGAGAAACGTTTAGCTTGGGCTAGAACCTGAATCGGGCAATCGACTTATGGGCGTTGGTCGGTCGACTGATGAGTCTGTTTCAAGTTTAGAGGATTTCGAGGATTCTTATCAAATAGTAACTGTTTATGGTTAAGATATGAGAGAAATTTTAGGGATATGATAGTATTAAAGATATATCATTGATATTTTGTCATCCCTATAGATATGGTTCATATATTTTTTTATATTTCTCAATTTGATACATATAATTCTTTCTATCTTATCTAATTGAGTTTGGGAAAACGTTTGAGAGATTTAATTGAATATTCTAAAATATTTTATTGAGTAAATTATACCAGGATTAAGTCATAATGATATATGGGGCCTATAAGGACTTTTTAGATACTTATTATTTGAAAACTAGCCGTTGGAAGGCTTATTCTAATTCCTTATGTATAGACCTGCGGATTTCACATAACAAGATGACAATACACACAATATCAAGAACTATTCAATTCCTAAGCTTTTCTAAGAGTCATCAGTATGATATTATTTTGAGAAGATCATTTGTGAGATTGATTATTGAGAAGTTCTTGAGTTAAACCGCTATCTTAGTTAGCATCACCGATCTAAGCTGTCTTGCGATACTAAGTGCAATCTATTCGGTGTTTTCCTGGTGAGATCGTTCCAAACTTATTCTTTAATTGAGTATTTTATTATTATTATTATTTGCTTGGTAAATTGATCTTTTTGAGAAATCGTTTTTGAACTTTAAAAGTATAAAAATCTTTTAAAAACGATTTGTGCGTTAATCTGATTACATGCTTAATTGTACTACCCGCATTCTTTACTATAATCAGATTTTATTTTCTCACTTTATTTCTATCACTAGTATCGGTACATTAATTGAGTATTAATTAATCTGAGGTGGTAAAAGTTTCGAGTGAGAAGAACTTATCATGTAATTGGTGAGTTGTGTGCGGATTAGATACTATTGGGAGTGTCTAATCAGGGATAGATGGTTTCAATCTTTTTCGGTAAAGAGATTGAGATTTTGATCTTTGCCTAGAGTACAAAAAGATTAAGGGGTAATTCTTTCTCACTAGAATTAGAATTATGAGTGAATTGTAAAGATTCTATCCTTACCTAAGAAAATGATACTTGGAGTGATTGTGAGGTTTGATTCTTAGCCTAAGGTATAAAAGAATTAGGTTTGATCCTTAGCTTGGGAAAAAAAATAAGGTTATTCTTGAGTCTGGGAAAAAGAAAAGGTTAATCTTTAACCTGTGAAAAAAAAAAAAAAAAAACAAAAAGGTTATTTTTGAGCCTGTGAAAAGAAATTTGTAAAGGTTGATTCTGAGCATGCGAAAAGAATCATTGTGTAAATGTTTGTTTCCTACCTATTAAAGGAATCTTAAGTTGGGTGCAAATCTTCGTGAGGCTCGGGGGACTGGAGTAACCAAGAGTAGTTTGGTGAACCAGGATATATCGTGGTGTGCTGCTTTATTTACTTTACTTATATATTGTTATTTAGTGTGTATCTAGTTGATAATATATTTCCCTTGCTATAAAGAGATAATAATTAATTTAGGATTAAATTAATTATTTGAATTTTTGAAGTATTATTATTTGGATTAAATTTTATCACTACCCAATTCAACTCCCCTCTTAGGTAGCTCACTGGGCCAACATATAGATCTGCAAATTTGAATCTACATCAATCAATAGCAAGAGTTTAAATAAGCTATATTTATAAAGAGAGTATCATTTGCTAAAAATATTTTTGAGAGAAAAAGTTTTGCATTGAAGAAATCGATGTTCTTACTATACAGGTTTAAGTCTTACGTCCAATCTTCTTAAAGAAATCACTGTGAGATTGTTCTTATTTACTTGCTCAAATTAATTGTTCTTTAATTAGTTAATATCTTTTGATTGAGATTGTAGTATTTTTTGTGTGAAAAATTATTTTCTATTTAAAATATCCTAAAAATCTTGTGAAACGATTTTTGCATACGAAATCTGATTTATATTATCTTTGTACTTTAAATCATATAAAATCAGATTTGTATTCTCATATAGTTCTATCACGTAATTTATCGGGATATTAATTGAGCATATATTGTATTGAAGTGGTAGAAGCTTCTGTGAGAAGAAGCATATATTTTTTGAGATGGTGAAATGGGTAGTAATAAAAAAATCAAATAATTAATTATCAAACACACAAATTATCAATTTCCCTAATTGATTATTATCTTGTATTATAGCGAAAACGTATTTAACTAAGTGCACAACCAAACAACTAGAAATAATAATAAAAAAAAGGCATACAATGATTTGGTTCGATAATGTAAAGCCTAATTTTTGCACATGCATATTCTTAGCTGCATTTTAGAACATTTAGAAAAAAAAAATTATAGGGTTCATTATCTTATTTAAATTTTATCATAAATTTTTTTTAGGGGTATTATGGTATTTAAAGTTTAGTTTCAAGAATTTTGGGACTAATAAGTTAATTTGACTTTTAAAATTTGGGGAGTCAATTATTATTTTAAATATGTTAATTTTAATTTGTGAGCTTAAATTATAATTTAAAGGTTTAAGTGGGGGATTAAATGTATTTTTTTTTTTAAAGTATGGATAAGGCTACAAAAGAAAATCAATGATCTTGGCACGTGGAGGTTTTAAATAAAAAACAAATAAGAAAAATGAAAAAAAAATTAAAGGTTAAGGTGGTTAGAAACATATAAAAAAGGGGGGGAAAAATAATAATTTTTTTTCTCCTTGGTTTCTTCCCCTCTCTCTCACAGGTATTACTTTCTCTCTCTCTCTCTCTCTCTCTAATTTCTCTTACCTTTTCTCATGTGCATATATATATATATATATGTGTGTGTGTGTGTGTGTGTGTCTCTTTTTCTCTCTCTCTCTCTCTCTCTATATATATATATATATATTAGGTGCATGGGTAGGGGAAATATATATGTGTATATATTATGTGTTTGGTGGATTTATGATTTTATATGATATATGTGGAATATATATACATGGGTGGTATTGTTTCTGTATATAGGTGTGCATATTTGAGAAATTAAATTTAAAATGAATTACTAATTTTATTAAAATAATATCTATAGCAGTTTGTTGACTAGTAAATTTTATTGACTTGATAATTTTTGTAATTTTAAATATTATATTTTAGTTAAATAATTAATATTGGGTTAAGAAAATAGAATATTTAATTTTAATAATTTTTATATAATTAAGAAAATTTGGGAATGGAAAAAACTGCATTTTAGTGTCACGCATTGCAAATTAAATTTATTTAAATAAATTCTTAGTCTAGGCCCTGTCGTTGTTAGGTTCATAGGCGACGCTGACAACATTAGCATTACGACGGTAGGGTATTCCATAGAGAAAATATCGAGATGAATGTATTGTCTTCTATGTAAATTTTTAAATTATATTTTCGTACTAAATTGTGGAAAAAAATAAATTAAAATGGACGCTTTTATAACATTGTGCAGATCAAGTAAATTTTTAAATGTGGAAAGTGATTTTTATTATTATTATCCAACTATGTCATAGTGTGGTCTTGACTAGAGGGTATGTCCTGCAGAATGTTGTTGGTCCTAACAGGATGGCATGTCCTGTAGAACGTTGTTGTGTTGTAACTAGACAGGAGGGAAAGTCTTGCAAGTTGTTGTTGTTGCTACCGATGATGATTATCATCATGATGTGGTGGTTTATAGCATGTGTTAGCTCTTATTATTGTAGATATTAAATGCTCTGACATTGATGACAACCTTAGATTGTACAGTTGTACAGGTTACGGTACTATCATAACTTCCAATCATGAGGTGAAACGATCTTATGGCTAATAGAGAAGTATGTGTGCGGTATTTTATTATATATGTCAAAGTAATTTTACCAGTTAATTTAAATGCATTTGTTTTATTGTGATGATAGCTATGGAATTTTATTTCGACTTAGTGTGCGGCTATATTTATATTATGTTTTGAAAAATGGCGTTTGATAATTATACTTGATCCATAAATTATTTTTATCCTACGAAGACAGTACACCGATAAAATATTTTATCTCAGGTACCTCAGTTAGAGATGGGTCCACTACTGGCACTAGGTAGAGTCAGAGAGTGGTGTTATTTTTTGAGGATTGGCAGGACAAGAGTGAATCGTGAAAGGTTCAGTGTTTTTGTAGTGTTGTTATAAATATTTGGGACATGTGGATTTTTGAATTTTGAAGTTAGTATTTTTTTTTTTTTTTTAAATCTATATCAGTACATGTTTATATATATTTTTTCTTGGTCGAGTAACATCAAATCGAGGTCACGCCTGACCTCGGGCGTTGGAGGCCCAGGGTAGGGTGCAACAGATAATCTACTCTAACCTATATCTAGGCCCTTGAGCTCCCCAAGGATTTTGTAATCCACTAACCCTGATTCATTTCTCAGGTGGGAACCAAACCCTTACAATCCTTTTGTGAAAGGTTCAGTGTTTTTGTAGTTTTGTTATGAATATTTGGGACATTTGTATTTCTGAATTTTGAAGTTGGTAAATTCTTTTTAAAAAAAAATCTATATCAGTACATGTTTGTATATATTTGTTGTTGGTTGGGTAACATCAAGTCGAGGTAACGCCTAATCTTAGGCTTTAGGGGCCCGGGGTGGGGTGCGATAGATAAGCTACCCTTACCTATATTTAGGCCCCTGAGCTCCCTAAGGTTTTCGTAATCCACTAACCCTGATTCCTTTCTCAAGTAGGAACCAAACCCTTACAATCATTTTCATAGGTTCTGGACTAATCTGATTATTTTCCCAGGCTTATAATCAAACATTTACAATTTCTCTTTTAACAGGTTAAGGAAGAACCTTATTTTTTTATTAGGTTAAAGACTAACCTAATTATTTTACAAGCTAAGAATTACCTAATTCTTTTTATAAGCTAAAGATTAAACCTAACTCATCTAATTAGACATCGACCCAAATGTGTCTAATTCACTCACATTCACCAATACAAAAATACAAATTTCTTCCTACAAGAGCTTCTACCACCTCAATACAATGTATGTTCAATTAATATCCCAAAACTATATGATAGAACTATGTGAGAAAACAAATTTGATTTAATCATTTTAAGCATACAGATAAATTAAACCATATTTCACAAGCAAAAACTATTTTACAAAATGTTTAGGATATTCTTAATTGAAAACGATTTTTCACATAAAGAACTTACTAGCTCAATTTAAGAATATAACTCAATTAAAGAATAGATAATATTGAGCAAGTAATCAAGAACAATCTCACCGAAAATTCTTTTTAGAAGATCATAAGAAAGACTCAACCCCAGAAATAGCAAGAACGATAATTTCTTCAAAGACAAATTTTTCTCTTGAAAGTACTCTCAGCAAAATGACTCTCTCTTTACGAATATAACCAATCAAAAGTTCTGATCTTGATTGTTATTAAGTTAAAAACGCAGGTCTTATTATATAGATTTCAAACTATGCTTATAACGGCTATTTTTCAAAATATAAGACGATTTATGATACTTTCAGACCCCATATAAAATACTCTTTCAAATCAGGTGTATTTGGTTTAAAAATAATCTTCGAAAAACTCAATTTAGTCCCCAAAACTTTTTTGATTGAAAATCCTTAAATATAGAAAGTAGTTTTATCAATTAAACTCATAGAATCAATTAATATAAGGACCAATTAATAAGATCTTCAAAATTTATGATAGACATTTGAAATATACTCAAATCCCCTAAAAATAAGATTTTTACGCTAAAGACCATAGGATTTGGGTTGAAGATTTCACAAAACGAAACAGTCAAAGTAGACTGAATCTAATATCGTCGGTCAACTGGATCCCTTGTCGATCAATCGAACCCTTGCAATGGTCTAAATTCTTACCATTTTCACTTTTTGTCAATCGACCGAACCTTTCAGTGGTTGACTGTTCTGGCTAATAGTTTTTCCTCACAAGCTATTGTTCTTGTTAGTCAACCGAGACTTCTCGTCAGTCAACTGAATGGACCAGAACCTTCTTTTTTATGTTTAAAAATATTTTCTTGTTTTATTACTTTATGAAAAATATTTTCATGATTTAAACACTTTATGAAAAATATTTAGGATATTAAATTTATCATTTCTTACCATGGTACGCATAAGAATTACTTAGTTTTAAGTATCGTGTGTGATCCTAATATGTGTTACATTAAGAGTATATAAAGAGATGAGTTGTTTTACCTAAAAATACAAAAAATACTATTCTTCAGAAGTCTTCAATTTCTTCATTGCAACTTTCTTGAGCATTCTTCAAATGTTGTCTTAAAATTCTATAATTTTTCTCATTTTCTCAATTGAAAATTTATTTATGAAATTACTCAATGAAAAACATTAGTTCCACAAAAATATCAACATTCAATTGTCCATTTAAACATTTAGGGACAATAACTTTCCTAATGTATCCCATTCTCGGATGCTTTGATTACTCGTTGTCAAAGGAACTTGTGTAGGTCATTGGCATTGTCCCAACAAACTCCCATTCCTCTTCTTCATATCCCTCTACTCTATCATTGAAAGTGATTTCCATTTAAATCATGCATTCTTATAAAACTATGAACTGTGCAGCATGCAGTTGGAATATACTTTTGCACTCTCATCGAGTAAGGAAGGATCTTCTTGAGAATTTTAAATCTAGCATTAATAACACTGAAACAACATTCTATAACATTTCGGAGATAGAAATGACATTGATTGAATTTATCTTCTTCTTTTGTTGGATGTTGATCTCAAAATTCTTGTAGGTGATATCTCTCTCCCCTATATAGTGCCAAAGAACTATGTGTGTTCGTTTAACCTAAATCTACAAGATAATATTTTTCTATATTGTGTAATATATATGTTGATCCTAAGATTTTGATGGACAATTAAAAGTTGATGTTTTTTATGAAACTAACGGTTTAATTAAGAGTTTTAGTTTATTAGTTCCAAACGATGAAGATATGATGACAAAGATGTTGAAGGATTAAGAGGTTGAAGAATTTGAAGAACCTAAAGAAAACAACTCAGGTTAAATTTCAACTCTTAATATTCCAATTAGGATCATATACGACACAAAAAGATTTTTAAATGATTTTTATAAATATGTGTTTTTTTTAATAGGATCCTAATTAGCTAAATTATTTGCTACTATGTGTAATTGAAAAATAAATATTAATAATTGATTAAAATTGAATTTAAGTATTTAGTGGAGCTAACCTAAAAAAGAAATTGGTTAAAATGGTGAAAACGTCAATAAAAATGGATTAAAAAAGAACTGAGAGAAGTGTTCCAGCATCTATAAGTCGACAGGTAAGTTGACCGGAGTATAGAAGGAAAAGTCTTTGTATCTCTTAGTCGACAGGTAGGTCGACCTGTACTTAAATATGAACTCTCTGTATCTATAAGTCGACAGAGCGGTCAACCTGTGATAAGAAATGAAACTCTCTGAATCTCTAGATCGACAGATAGGTCGATCGATGGGCACATAATTTTTGGCTTGGTTACATTCTGAATCGATCGGTCGACTGGTGATCTTGGTCGGTCAACTTATAGGACTGTTTCAGGATATTATGGAATTTTGGATTTTATTCTAAAAGTAGCTGTTACTAGCCTTTTTTTTTTGTTAGGATTTACGAGATATATTAGGGATTTAATATTATTTGAGATATGCAACACATATTATGATATCCCTATAGATTTGGTTCATTAAGTTTGAATATTTCTCAATTTGGTACATATAATTCTTTCTATGCTATTTAATTGTGATTGAGAAATATTTGGGGGACTTAATTCAGAAGTTTAAAATCTATAATTAAGTGATTTGAGCTAGTATTAAGTCTTAATGATATAAGGGGTCCATAAGAGCAATTAAGTGTCATAACAAGTGGGAACTAGCCGTTAGAGAACTTATTTTATTCCCATTTATATAGACCTGTGTTTTTCATATATGAGAGAGAGATCACGAGTATTATACTGAACTTTTCTAAAAGAAATCATATTGAGAATTGTGAGAGATTTTCTAAGAGTTATTCTTGAGAATTATTTGCTGTAGATCATTGCTGCTATCGAATTTGAAATGACATTGCTATAATTTTTCTTTCGGTGGATTCTGGGTGAGATCTTTCCAAATCATTTTTTATTTAGTATTAGTTGATTATATTTGGAATTTGATCTTTAGAAATTGTTTTTTGATTTTCTATTGAAATTTTTTTTCGAAATAATTTCTTGAATAAATCTGATTATGTGCTCAATTACGTGCTACCCATTTTTGTTTAAAATCATATTTTGAATATCACACTTTTCTATCACTAGTTTTGGGATATTAATTGAGTTCTAATTTATCTTAGGTGATAGAACCTCCGAGTGAGAAAAATCACTTGTTAATTTTTAATCGGTGAGTTGAGTGACGGATTGAATACTGTTGGGAGTATTTAATCTAAGGGTAGCTGGTTTCGGTCTCTTCCTGTAAAAAGATTGGGGTAGTAATTCTTCTTGAATTGAATTATTTTATGATAATTTTGTAACGGTTCAATCCTTACTGGGTAAAAGGATATTTGGAGTGTTTGTGAGGTTTTGATTCTTTAGTCTTAGATTAAAAAGAATTAGGTTATACTTGAGCCTGTAAAAAGTAGAAGTTATTCCTAAGTCTATGAAAAGAAATTTTGCAAAGGTTGATTATGAACCTATAAAAGAATCTTTGTGAGGGTTTGCTTCCTACCTTTAAAGGAATGTTGAGTTTAGTGGGTGCGACTTTCCGTGGAGCTCGAAGGACTGGATTAGCCAAGAGTAGCTTGATGAACCAGTATAAATTTCTTATGTGCTGCTATCTTTACATTATTTATTTTAGTTGTTTGGTGTGCACCTAGTTAATTTTATATTTCCGCTGTGATATAAAGATAATAATTAATTTAGGATTAAAATTAATTATTTAAATTATTAAAGTATTTTTTCTCTGATAATTTTTTATCTACCGAATTCATCCCTCCTCTTGGGTAGTTTACTAAGACAACAATATATAAATCTCTAAGGCCACATAATTTACCAAGTATAGATTATGAAATAATTATACACACAGAGACATACATACTTGGAGGAGGTGTTATAAATAAATTTGTCGGATTAGTGACACATTCAACAAAAAAATCTATAGTCATTTGTGGTTCCTTCCTAGCCTAAATATGCATAAGTAAAAATCATATTGAAAGTGCATATGCACATCACATTTTGAGTCGTACCCACTTTACAACCTCAAAAGGAATTTGATCTTCTAGCAAGATGGAAAAGACTTACTTAGTTATACTTTAAAGGATTATTAAAGTTCTATTTTTTTTAATTACTTACTATTTTTGGAAAAGACTCAAACATTTTTTTTTGGAACCTGTATCCGACAGTCGATCGGTCGACATTTCAGTCAACCGAAACAACTAGTTTTCAAAATTTTGACTTCTTTTCAAAAAAAGGTTGGATCATTTACTTAGAAAACTATTTTTAAATTATTTTTATTTTTATTTTAAGTACTTACTGTTTTTGGAAAAGACTCAAACATCACTTTTTTTGGAACTTGTATCTGGCAGTCGTCTGGTCCACATTTCAGTCAATTGGAACAACTATTTTTTAAAATTTTGACTTCTTTTCAAAACAAGGTTTGATCGTTTACTAATAAAACTTTTTTTTTTAAATTATAATTTATCACTTTTGATGATAATCACAAACATATATAAACTTATTAAATAATTTTAAACGCAACGCATGATCCTAGTTGGGTTGGATTAAGAATTTGAGTTGTTTTTACCAAGGAATACAAAAAATATTCTTTCTGAAAAAGTCTTCAACAACTTCTACTGCAACTAACTTGAACTTATACTAAAATTTCTTATTTCTCCTCATTAATCACTGGATCTAATTTCTGTAAACAATTCTTAATAAAAGCGTTAGTCCCATTAAATATCCAAATTATTTGTTTCATCAAAACATCAAATAACCCCCCCCCCTCTTATGATGGAAATTAACTAGATGTTTTCTAAAAAATATATTATCAACCACACTTTCCCTGAATACGAGAACGGGTTTTGTTTAATTAAAAGACCGTAATGAGAAAACCTTTTAATTCAAAATTATGCAACAAATGTAATTAAAAAATATATCTAAAATATTTCCATTGTATCGACCAATTTTCCATAAGTATTTCTCCCTCTTTATCAAAAGAAAACATCATATAATTTCTCCTCATTTGTCGTCTAAAAAATGGGGAGGTGAATCAATTTTTTTTTGGAATGTTGGATTAAACATGATCTTTTTTGTCAGCATGTTCAGATTATCATATGATATTAAGCTTGCATAATGATTTAAAAAAACACAACATGTTTTAAAACATGTGATAATAACATGATGATAACATAGTATAATATTTAATAAAAGGTAGGCTAAATAGTTCACTATAATGTTTTACTTAGAGATCATTTTGAGATATAGATGAGATATGACTTAAACTCCAGATAATCAAAACATCAAATATCCAAAATATGACAAAAATCCAAAACCTGAGGATTAACTATTACAATAATATTGTTTTTTTCTAGTGAATCAAGTTTCAACAATACATAAATAAAAAGTTTCATCAATAGGACCAAGACTGGGATATGGGTAATATAGACCAGAAAGACCTGATGAACTAGATGAACTAGAAGACCAAAGAGATGGGTGAGGATAGTACGAATGAAAATTTTGCAGCATGTCATGGATTTTCTCCTTCGACGTTGACATTATTTAAATTTGAGCTGATAAACCATCAAGTCGTCCATTTACAATCTTGGTATACTACTGAAAATATCAAACTGGACTTGTTGATGATCAATAATTTGGTATACTTGATCTTCAAAACTTACTCTTCCTTCTTTATTACCGTCATTTTCCATTTTTGTATCTTTTCCTTGTCCACCTCTTCTGCTTCTTTGAATTCATCGATTTCTAATCAAAAGCATGTTATAGAAAATCAGTAAAAACACTCAATACACTCCTAAAGAAATCGGTGGAAGTTTTTCTAAGGAAATACATATTTAGGATCCTTTGTGAAACCGGATTCAAAGCTTTCAATTCTTGACAATCTACGAGGATTTCAGTGAGATCGTTCTAGTTTAAGTGTTAATCTATTTGTATACATATGTGTGCTCAATAATGAGCTTAATTGATTTCTCATTGTGATTATATCTTGAGCTTATTTCTACAATCAAATTTGAATTTGAGAAAATCGTTTTCTGAAGAACTCACCGATATTTATTGAAAATCTTTTTTGAGTTAAAAATGATTTGAACTATATGGTTTATGTCATTATGTACTCCACTGTGATATAATCCGTATTTAAAAATACACGAATACTGAATTGATTATATTTTGAATCATGATCACTTCTACCACCTAGTTAAGGTTATCAATTGAATTTATTCTTATAAGTGTTGGTAGAAGCTTTTTGTAAGAAAGCAAAGTTTTTTTTTTTTTGTATTGATGTTAGGTTGTAGCTCAGACCTAAGTGTACCTGTTCTGGGTGAGAGTGTGATTGAATATAGCAAACTTACTCGATCGAGATTGTACGGGGTTAATTCTCACGTAGTAAAAGGATCAAAAGGATTTAGTAGATTAATTCCCTATTAAAGCTCAGGGGGTAGAAGTAGGCAATGGTAGTAGTTTATTGAACTACTATAAAATATCTAGTGTCAAGTTTCTCTATCCCTATTTATTTTTGTATGCTTAGTATAACGCCTCCGTAATTAATCAGATGAAAATCGATTAGGTTTAATTAATTTGATTAGATTTTTTAAAACTACCCAATTCACTCTCCTCTTCGGTAGACCTTTACGCCAACAGTGTATATCCATAAATTCTGTCAATACCTTGTCAATTTATATGCCAAGAACTTCCCAACGTATTGTTATTCAATTGTAAAAAAAACTAGTTCAGGTTATTTTCAATTCCTGATACGAGGGTTTTGAAATTGAGATCCACATCGATACAAAAAGATCTCAATCGTTATTTGATATATCAATTTAAAGGTGAGAAATTTATTTATCATTTTTTTATTTTTATTTATTCTTTCGCATGTAATTTGGGTCTGATTTCTGTTTGAAGTCATTGGATTTTCGTTGTGTGGGATTCTTTGTTGTATTAAAGTTTGTTGTTTTTATTGCCGTTTTACTTTGTTTTAGGGGTAAAGGATATTATCAAATACTATAGTATTAAATTGAACGATTTATCTTACGTATGTAACTACACATTTAGAATTAGGACAGCTAATTAAAAGGCATAAATTATGAACTAAATTATATTTTGGGCTTTAATGTATTGGTAGCTTGCTAATGAAATTCAAAATGATGATGCCTATTGGATAGGATTTCGGAGCGGATTTTAGTGCCTAATGATTATATTGTGAAAAAGGAATCCATTTAAGTGTAAAAAAAAACTAATATTGGAAGAAGCAACTCTACATGGGTTGGTTAGCCTTTACAATAAGACCAATCAAATAAAAATAAATAAATTCTATCCTTTTATTGCACTCGAAATTTTAAAAAGTACAAAATAAATCAATCAACCATAATAATGAATAATAAAATTAGAATAATAGATCGATTAACCCAAAATAGACACTCTAAGGGCATATTGAAGACAACAACTAATGATTAAATAAAATAAAATAAAAAATTTAAGATGAAATTAAGATGGACCCATTCAAGAAAAAAAAATATATGAAAACCGAAATGTTATATGAGAAAAATGTATAAAGTCTTGCTTACTATATCCAAAATTTAAGTAACATGTATTTTAAAATAACAATTCAAATTAAAATAAATAAAATACAATAGAGAATATAAGCAAAACTTTATGAATATTGAAAAACTAAAATCGGAAGCTCTTGTCCAAGTTGATAAAGAATGCTCCAAGCATGTAATACTCACTTCTCTTGAGTTTTGGATCTTCATTTGGTAGAGATAGTTAGATTTTAATGCATCTAATATAAATTCATTGAATCCATCTTACTTATATTATTGTATTATACAATCAATCATCCAAATAGTTCAATGATCTTCTTCTAATTCAAAATAATCGTCCAGCTCCCAAATTTTTTTCTCCTCCTCCATCCTCTATGTCGATTATTAAACCAATGTTTCTCTCTATTTTTATTATTTGGCATAAGTTTAATGAAGAAAATAAATTAATAGTTATAAAATAACATTTATTAAGAAAAGTTCTCACAAATTGGGATGATTTTAGAAAGAAAATGAATGAAATTATTAAAAAAAAAAAAAATATTCTCCAAATTTTATTTTAATAAATAGGATATTATATTCGATTGGTCAAAATAATTATATTTTCTCTTCTTTGAATTTTAACGTGATTTTTTTAATTTATAGTATTAAATTTCTATGGGAAGGAGGCAATAAACAATATTTAATTAATAATTTTGAAGGAGAAAAAATGTTAAATTGTGACAATACCTATCAATTCTTCATTTACAAAACAAACAAACGAAAAAAAAAAAACGATATTACCAATAAGTCCATAAAAATTGTAATCAATTAATAGTAACTAGTGAACAATATAAAATAGGATTTACTATATTATTTAAAATCTAATCTTAAAAACAAAAAGGCAAAATTTAGAAGAAAAAATAAATAAAGAAAATTTCTATTCAAACACTCATTGAAAATTGACAATATAATAGTTAAGTCTCTCTTCATGGATCTTTTCTTAGGAGTTTGTACTTAGTTTCATTAACTTCTCATTACTCACTATTTCAAGTGTGAAAGCAAATGAGAATGATCAAAGTTATAACTTTTTGTTTTTCTTTCTACATGCTTAAAAATTTATATTATTGTTTTTTATAAATATAATTAAAGATGAAATTACAAGAAATAATATTTTAAGTGTTTAGTGAGTAATATTTAGGATTTTTTTTAGTGGTAACACCACTTTCAATTTATTAATTAAATTAAACCCTATAACCTAACCCAATTAAACGAAACTCATTTTATAAATATTATTTTATAAAAAACCCATCTTCTACCAATAGTACCCTTTGAAAAACTTTATCCACGTATTCTACTCTTTTCGTCTCTCACTTACCTCAGAGCCGTCACTCCTATTTTGTCTTCTCGAACTCATGGGGCATGGTACCACTATATCAAGCCACCGTTACGTCACCACTATGTGATGAACTCATACCAAAACAACCAACAGTATCGTCCACCACTTTCACCAAAAGTTTCGACAACTAGTGCGTCCACCAACAACGCCGCCACCATGGATCTCTCTCTCTTTTTCTCTCTACTAGATCTGGACAACAATAACAAAGATTTAGGCCAATGTCGACTAGATCTTGAAAATATCTGGTTGTCGTCGGCCTGAACCGAGCCATCGCTTTTGATGAAAGTATTTTTGGACATCACCGAGTCAGCATCAGGGCCCCAGCCACGTGTCCACCATCACCATGACATGGATTCATTCAAGAATCCAAAGTACCATGCAGGAACATACGCCAACCAAGGCTCCGTCCCTGGAATCTCATTTTCACCCAGGAAAGATCAATGTGCTCTATAGGGATACTACGGCCTGAACTTTGTGCTTTGCCTCTGGATGGCCAACTTCAAAGACTTAGTTGTTTGTCTCAACCGGCTCACCATTTCAGTTTGTTTCTCCTCCAAGACTCCACGAATCTTCGCTCGCCTCCACCAGCTCACCTCCACAGGCTTGACACAGTCCCGCGAGCTTTTCTAAATGGGTCCAAAAGCCCAAGTCTGGTGATTATCTCCTAAAACACTCTGGATTATCGGCTAAACATATTGTTTTGCCTAATTAATCGTGTTTAGGTCTGATTAGATAAAGTTAATCGTTTTCAATGCCTAAATATACCAGGGGCTATGCAAGCCCGAGGTACACCTAAAATGCTAACGCTCAGTACTTATTTACATACTCGATGCGTTTCTGTACTTTTTCTCTCTGAACTCTTACTCTCACGCTAGAGGAGTTTCGCCAGGATAACTCTCTGCCAGGCCTTGTGTAGGTACAGCTCCCTGAGGAGCAAGACTCTGCACTCCATCAAGTCAGCCCTCTAGTTTAACCATTCCAGTTTACTTGAGGAATTTTCAACTTCGCCTCCGACTCAACAACTCTAGCTCCAACAGTGGGACTCACCTGTTCTTCACTAGACCATACTCGATGTAAGACCCTAATTTTCGCACGTGCATGTTCATTAGCCGCATTTTAGAACGTTTAGAAAATAACAGGGAAGAATGTGTCATTCCTAATTTACGATTAAAATTTTAGGGGTGAATCTACAATTTTAAGAATATTAAATTTTGAATTGGGCTTAAATAATAACCTAAAGAAAATTTAGGGGAGGTTAATGTAATTAAAAAAAAAGAAAGATAATATATATATATATATACATACAATCGTGGGAAAAACAAAAACACAAACGTGGCAAGGCAAGGATCAAAGCTAATCCACTATTACCATGCATATATAAATGGTTCTACATGCGTTGCACATTTCAAAACACAAAGAAGAGAGAGAGAAGTTGGGCGTGGGGTGGTTGGCAGTGTGTTCAGTCCGGCGGGTGTGTGAGTGGCGTCACCGTTCGGTCGGCCGGCGACTGTATGGGTGTGGGTGTATGTTTTTGTGCTATTCTTTGTTCTGTTCGTCGGGATATGTGTGTGTGCTGTTCATCTGTCTTGCTCGACGGCGTGGGTGTGTGCGACGGTATGTGTGTGTGTGTTTCATGTTCGTCTGACGGGGGCGGTGCAGACGGTGTGCATGTGTGTGTGTGTGTGTGTGTGTGTGTGTGTGACTGCGTGTGTGTTCTACTCGTCGACAGAGTGCATGTGTGGGCTATTTAGATGTGTGTAGGGGTGTATGTGTGTGTGGCTGCGTGTGTGTTCTGCTCGTCGACAGAGTGCGTGTGTGGGCTATTCAGATGTGTGTAGGTGTGTGTGCTCCGTTCGTCGTTGGTGTGTGTGGGTATATGTTCCTCTGTTTTAATCCGACGAAGTGTGTATGTGTGTGTCGGAATGGTGTGTGTGTTCAGGTTGTTCTTTCGACGTGGCGGTCGGTTGACCGTGTCGTCGTCGGCGGTATTGTTGTTCACTGGTGGTGTGTAGGTGATTTGACGGGTGTGCATGTGCTTCGTCTGTGTGTGTGTGTGTGTGTGTGTGTGTGTGTGTGTGTTATGCCCATTCGCTTGTGTGCGTGTGTCCGTGGTCCGTTGGTGCTGCTTCATATGTGTGTGGGGGGAGGGGGGTTCCTCGTGTGGGTGTGTTCATCCGGTACATGTGTGTGTATGTGTTGCCTGCAGTGGGGGGCGTGGTGATCGGCCGGTAAGAGAGTAAGTGAGTGTGTGTGTTGTGTCGGCTGAACCAACAAACAAAGAAGAGAAGGGAGAAAGGAAAAGAGAGGAAAAGAGAGGAAAAAAAAAAAAAAAAAAAAAAAAAAAAAAAGAGAAAAAAAAAAGAAAAAGATCAAATAAAAAAAAAAACCAAAAATCAATTCCTCAGCCGGCGGGCGATTCAAAACAGGTAAAAAATTCAATCGGTTATTATTTGTTAAATTAAATTGTTAGTATTAAAAAGTTTCACGATCGTAATAATAATTTTCGTAATCGTAATAATATTTTATTAATCGTTAATCTAAATAAATTGGTATAGTGAATATTAACATAGCGAAACGGACGAAATAACAATTTTACATAATTAAATTTGGGGAAATAGGAAATTGTGCATTTCATATTAAGGTTGTTTTAAATAAAATATTAATTTAGGCCCTATCCCTATTAGGTTCGTAGGCGCCAGCGTCCGGTAGGTTTTGGACGGTGATAGTTTTGTAGTGCGAAAATCGAGGTGAGTGTACTGTCTTCTATATAAATTTGCAAATCTTATTTTTGTATAAATTGTAGAAATATGCTTATTTTAAATGGACGATTTTGCAACTTATATGGATCAAGTCGGTTTTTAAGGTGGAGAGTGATGTTTTGTCCGACTATACCATATCTTCTTCTCGTTAGGCGGATATGACCTATGAGATGTAGATTTTCTTCTTATTAGGCGGATATGACCTACGAAATGTGGATTTTCTTTTCGTTAGGCGGATATGACCTACGAGATGTGAATTTTCTTCTCGATAGACGAATATGACATAAAAGATGTGGATTTTCTTCTCGTTTGGCAGATATGACCTACGAGATGCTGATTTTCTTCTCGTTAGGTGGATATGACCTATGAGATGTGGATTTTCTTCTCGTTAGGAGGATATGTCCTGCGAGATGTGGATTACCTGTTAGGCAAAGTCCTGCAAGGTGGTTTGACATGTCAGGAGTGCAACACCTACGGGTGGTATGGTACCGTTGCAATTCCCGATCGTGAGGTAAAAACGATCCTATGGTTAGTAGGAGAGAATGTGAGGAGTATTTTATATTATGTTGAAATGTTTAGACTGATTGGTTTAAAATACTTGGACGGGTTGATTTAAAATATTGGGACTGACTGATTTAAAATATTTAGATTGGTTAATTTAAAATATTTGTATTGGGTGTTTTAAATGCATTATTTCTTACATTGGTGGCAGTTGGGAATTGGTTTCAAATATGGTATGCGATGTACGGTATTATCTTTATAGTATTGCATTTCATTGGTGGTAGTGGAACTGGATTTTCCACCGGGTATATGACTATAAAATATTATATTTTGAAAGGTGATATTTAACATTTGTGCTTGATCCATTAATTTATTTATTTTTATTATGAAGACAGTACGCCGATAAAAATATATTCGGTTTCAGGTACCGCGGCTAGGAGTGGGTCTACTATTGGCACTAGGTAGAGTCCGGAGGTAGTATCAATTTGGAGGTGAGTCGGTCGGATGTGAACCGCGGAAGGTTCAAGTATTTTTGGGGGTTTTGGTTGTGAATGGTTGGGACTGGTATATTCCCAAATATTTGAAATGGGTAGATATATATATATATATATATATATATATATATTTCTTTGGGAAAAAAATTAGAGTAGCACGTGTATGTACGTATATATGTATGCGGTATATTTAGCTGTTTGGGAGGGTAGCGTCATGTTGACGTCACACCCGACCTCGGGTAATGTGTGTCCGGAGTGGGGTGTGACACTCGAGGCATATACTAATTTTATACACTAGCAGTTTGGCACTATTTGTGTGAACCACGCAAAAAACCTTCCTCTAATCATTACTCCTTGCTCAACTGAGCCTGGGTGATCACAAGGTCTAGTCAGACAAGTAAACATAGAACAGAAGCTCTCACTGCGAGTAACTATTTTTTTCTAGAAAAACCAAGTGTAATGTCGAAGGATCCAAAGGCTCAGCCCTCAGTTCCCACCAATGAGGATAACTACCCTCCCAGAGCCGGGAAAGGCCATCTATCTTGCCCTCCAGGGGTTATACGGGATAGACCTAGGGAGTTGCAGAGGTATCTCAGATTGATCTCCTTGCGCACCAAATGGGAGAGTTCAAGTTGTGTGTGCAGCTCCTCCTTACGCGCCTACCGTTGACCCCTATCCAAGGGGGTTCAGCCCTCCAGATTGTAAGGCTCAAGGAGTGACCCCAAGACCACGACGCTTGTGTACAATCTTCGAAGAGGTGCGTGCCAGGGGACCTCCCTCCACCTCGAGACCACGAGTCTACAAGACCAAAAAAGGCTCCCTCGGCTGTGTCAAGATACTCTCCTCCGCGAAGACATGGTACCAGGAATTGACCAGGGTTACCCTTGGGTTTAACTCCCAACCACGTAAAAAAGACCGACCTGAGGGCCCATCGTAGGCAAGGGGCAAGAGCTTATTCGCCACCCTCGCACCACCGTGGCGTCCGAGTAGTAGCCAACCGTGCGTGGGTAGCGCCCAGAAGGGAAGCTATTATAGAACATCACCTCGCTAATATGGAAGTGCTCTTGCAAGAGATACAAAGTGGAGGATAAACAATTGAGCTACCTATCGGCGTGAGGTCTCCTTTTGTAGACGACGGAACCCTTCTATCATTTTGCCCTTACTTTCCAAACACCAAGGGGAAGACCCCTTGGGTATTTATCTGGGCTCCGTCCTGTCAAAGCTTGTGGTAAGCTCAACACTCTTTTTTTCTTTCAGCCATCCGGGCTGGAGAGTTCTTTGTCATTGTAATCTAGCTCTACAAAGATTTGTAAAAATGTCTTTGGCAATAACCAAGTGTTAAGTTTTACCACTACTGAGGATATGCTACAGAGGAGTGCTTGGCGTCAAGGAGAAAACGTAACTCAAAGGCGGAGATGAGTATCCCTCCATCCTACCGAAGGCAGAGACGAGCACTCTCTGGCCTATTTCTAAGCGAGGCCCAAAGGTGAAGACGAGCAACCCTCCGTCTTACTAGAGGCGGAGACGAGCGCCTTCCAACCTATCTCCTAAAACGGTGTCTAGACACCCATGGTCGCGGGTGATTCTCTAAAACAACATCCTGACCCTCGGAGTCATGGACGATTCTCTAACAACGATGTCCGAACACCTAGGGTTGCGGATGATTCTCTAAATCAACATTCCAACTCTTGGCATCGCGGATGATTCTCCAAAATGATATTCCGACCTCTAGTCGCAAATGATTCTCTAGATCAATATCCCAACTCTCGGCATCGCAAATGATTGTCCACAGCGGCATTCCGACCTCTAGAGTCGTGGATGATTCTCCAGATCAACATCTCAACTCTTGGCGTCGCGGATGATTTTTCACAGTAGCATTCCAACCCCCGAAGTCGCGGATGATTCTCTAAATCAACATCCCGACTCTTAGCGTCGTAGATGATTCTCCACAACGACATTCCGACCCCTAAAGTCATGGATGATTCTCCAGATCAACATCCCGACTCTCGGTGGTAGTAACATTAATGTTTGTTGTGGTGCTGGCGATAGTGATAAATATGGATGGCAGTTAAAACTGAACCGACGGGTAACTGTACGAAACTGAACCTAGCGGTTGGGTTTTGAAACCCACTAAATGGTTTTGGTCGCAGTTTTGGTTTTAAATTTAGCAACTGAAGCAATTTTGTTTTTGGTATTGGTTTTGGTTTTGGGATAGTAACCATGTAACCGATATATTTTTATGATATATATATATATATATATATATATATATATATATATATATATATATATATGCTTATTAGGCTGGCTAGGGTTGTCTTCTCTATCATTCATCTCCGTTCCCTTTCTCACTTTCTCTTTGTTTCCCATATTTTTTTTCTCTGACTTTCTCACTCATCTCCGTCTCTCATCCCTGTTCTTTCTCTCATCTCCATTCTCTCTCTCACTTCTTTACCACCGGTCCACTAGGTCAAGACCTCACCACCAAATCGAGAATGAGAGTCGTCTCCGTGAACCACCAGATCGAGAGTCGTCTCTCATCTCTAGACTCTCGGCTTTCCGTTCTCTCATCTATATTATTTCTTGGATCAGAATAGACCAGATCGAGACCTCACTACATCAGAATCTACATTCTCTCTTGGATTGGAATCGACCAAATTGAGGCCTCACCACCAAATCCATACCTCAGCACATCGAAATCGACCAGATCGAGAGTCGTCTTCATCATTGTCAAGATCCATCCGAAATCAAATACAGGTATTACATTTCCATTCGAGATAATACATTGTGAATTAATTTTTATTTTATCTATTTTCTAGTGTCTAATTTACATTTTATTTCCAGTTGATTTGGTTTTCCAACATCGATTTTTCAGTTTATTTTACAGTAATAATATAGCGTGATAAAAATCTTAAACGATTTCACTGTTTTAATTTGGGTTTTGTATAAAATTAAATAGTTTGGTTTTAAAACCATTTAGAAAAAACGGCGATTTTGGTTTTGGTATATGTAAACAGTTTTGGTTTTGGTTTTATATGCAGCAAGACCGAAACAGGACCATTGACATCCCTAATGATAACAAATATTTGTTGAGGCGATGGTGGTGATGGTGAGTATTTATTGTGTTGGCAACGATGACAATGAATATTGATTGCGCTGATGGTGAATACTTACTTTGGTGGTGGCTAGGGGTGGGCAGCAGGTGGTTTGGGGTGGTTTGGACTAAAGTCATGGATCAAATCAATATTATACAGGTTAGATTAGTTTGAACCGTAGACCGCCCAATAAGGTGCGGGTTAGGGCAGGTTGGAGTGCACGAGTTGATTAGTTTAAACCGTGGACTACCCAATAGTGTGCGAGTTGGGCCAATTTTTGGGTTGGACTAATGAGAATCGTGGGCTACCTAAGTATTTTAAAGTTGGACCTTGAAATATAATAAATATTACTAAAAAGAAATCGTTACATTACTAAAACTTGCAGGAAAATTGCTACAAAATTACAATAATACAAAAACAAGAAAATAAATTACAATGGAATTTGTAAACCATAAAAAAAATAAAATAAAAAAAATTACAAACGTAAATAATAAAATCTAAACCTACAAATTTAGTAAACACTATTGGTGTGTAGCGTGTGGGTTAGGGCAATTTAGGCAAAAAACGCGGATCAAACCAATACTATATGGGTTGTGTTAGTTTGAACGCACGTTATTATGGACGGTTTGCGTTTTGGTATGGGTGTTGCAGTTTGGGCGGGTTTAGCGGATTTACCCAACCCGCTGCACACTTTTAGTGGTTGCGATGATGATAATAAATATTTGTTGTGGTGGTGGTAATAATAATAGTAAATATGTGTTGTGATAGTGGTGGTGATGGTGGTGAATATTTGTTGTTGTGGTAATAACGGTGATAGTAAATATTACCTGTAATGGCGTTGACGGTGATAATAAATATTTTTTTGGTAGTGGTAACGGTAATAGAAATATTTGTTGTAATTGTGACTAAATAGTGAATATTTTTAGATGGTGATTAATATTTATTACTAAAAAAATTATTTGGAGGATATTTTTATCATAAAAAATTATATACTTTTTGAATAAATTGGTGGGTGTTGGGAGCAAAAAATCACCCTAATATTTAGATGTAAAATATTTTTTAATATAAATGTTAATTAATTTATTTTCTATATAAACCCATGTGCGAGTTTAAAATTAATAATAATTGATTTTGAGACTAAGCGCAATGTCACTCAAATATTTTTGCTGCGATTATCCGACTCTCTTAATCGTCTAATAATTATTAGATATAGACTCATTAAACAAGTGTTTTATGTCAATTATGTTGTACATCGATTCTTAAAGGGGTATTGTTGGTATTTCAAAACATGATTTAGCCAAGCCTCCAAGCCAAGCCAATATGAAACCTACGGCGGGACCCACTTGGGAAGAGAGATAGAGACAAGGAGAGTGCATATCACGTGGGAGGAGAGAGAGAGGGCGTGAAAAGTACGACCTCCCCCCTCCCCTCTTCCTCCCCTGTTTCGCTTTCCCAGAACTCACGTGGACCAACATGTCTCGCAGGTAGACACGTGGTCTTTATTAATCAATGCTAACGGGCCCCACTTACCATAGCCGCGCGTGTCATCTTGTCTCCCCCCCACGCGACAGGTAATCTCCCCGTAATCATTTGAACTGCTCATCCTCAATAACTCCCTTCGTCCTCAAACACGCCCACGCTCTCTTCCTCGCGTGCCAGATTTCGTATTAAATATTTGAAAGAATGCTTCATCTATTTATTTTATTTTTTTTATTAACAAAGTTTATAAATTATTGATTAATGGTAATGACATAAAAGCATAATAAATAAAAATTATTAATTAAATTTGCCTCACAAATACAGAACTTAGTTCTCGTTTTGAACATTATTTTTTTTTACCTTGACCAAGTCAATGGAATTTTTACAAGCGAAAATAGGTTTTATGGTACTAGACAATTTTTTTTTTTTTTTTCTAAATTTGATTTAAAGATATTTAATTTGCTTTATACAATTTATTTTTTATTGTGAATATAAATTGTTTAGTTAGTAATATTTTCGTTATACAACTCAACTAATATTTAGGAGTATATAATGATATTTTATCGGATCGAAAAAATATTTTTTAGCTAATAGAAAAAATTAGGGATGATTTGTGAATGCGATTGGCTTTAAAAGTGTAGTCTACAACATTTTTTTTATCCCAAACACTTTATGTTTACAAAATGTTGTAGGAAATGCGGTCAGATGTCAAACTGTATAAAGCGTGATTGATAAAAAATATCTCTGAAGTGATTATACCAACCACTTTTTTTTTTTTTTTTTCCATTTTGGATTCTTTATATTTTTTTTCTTCCTTTGCATTTCCCCCACCTATTTTTTTTTATTTTTTATTTTTTTTTTAATTTTTTATAGCATATCAATAGTAATACTAATTACCAATCAAATTTAACTCCAATTTATTATTACAGCAACATTAATGTAAAATAAATATAACAGGGTTGTTTTTGGAATTTTGGTGGGGGCCACCGTCAACCCTAGCCTCCAGTTTGGGTCACTAATCACACTCAATAATGACAAAAAAATAAAAAAAAGTTAAAATTTTTATTTTCATAAATTACTGAAATTAAAAATATTAAATTTTCAACCACCAATTTGCCCTTTGAATTACTTTTCACAGTACCACTTTTAAATTTATTTTCATTGATAACATTTTTAATTAAAAGGTATAATTTGGCCTAACTAATGCTTATTATGACTAAGTGACAATAAAATTGCATAAAAAAAATACTTAAAATATAGGCGAGGGATCTAATTTTTAATTTTTCGGTAGTGATAGAATCAGTCTTGAAATTTAATTTTTTTTTATTCTCCCACGTTTGCAAAATTTAAAATATACTTTTTAAAATCTCCCAAAATTATTAAATAAAAAAAAGTTTCATAATATTTTACCACAACTTGGTGTCATGGTGAATAATACATTTGGATTCTATGATTGAGAGTGAATATAACGCGCCTAGTAATGACCATGTTCTTCATCCACTGTCCCACTGCATTTTAATATACAATTAGGGTCCGCCACTTCAGTTTGAAATGACAAATTAACCCCTACATATATGAGCTAATGATTAGGGATATCTTAGAAGGTGTATTTATTTAGTGAACATGATGATTATTGCAATAATATTATAAATTATTTTTTATTATAGCGACAATCGATTTTTTCTGTAGTTACAAAAGTGGCCCAATTATTACACAACGCATGCTTGGTGTCTTGTCCTCACATAATTGCTGGAAACCGCCCCCCCCCCCCCCCCCCCCCCCCCCCCCGGGCAAATTGCTTATTTCCCAAATTGCAAGTTAATATTTGGACGCCTAATAAATAGTCAAACTCACTTATTTCAAAATATTTTTTTTTTATTTATTTTTACATATTTTTAATTGAATCAAAATTTTAGAATAATTGTAAAAAAAATTAACATAAATATTAAATTAAAGGAAAAATTACCGATTACACCCAAAATATATTACTATTTACCATTCACTCCTATCAACTTTTTCTTTCTCCGAAAACTCTTGTTTCCAAAAACAACAGAGAACAAGATTATTGATATGCCCTCCCGCAGACGTCTTGAGACATCTGACGTGCTCTGACCTTTTCTTCGTCACCGAAGGTCAACGTCGTTCATTAATTGACACCTCAACTTCCCTAATCTCATACTGATTTTTGCGATCGAACTACAAAATGGTGACCCAAAAAATTGTGAGCGAGACAGAAAGAGAGCACAAAAGCGGTGGAATAATATAAAGATGAAAAACTTGACCTGCCATCAAAGCTTCCTCCAAATTCCGACTCTCAAACTTCTTTGGAAACAAGTATTTGGCCATCTCCGTTGCTTATTCCGTCAAAACTACATCAGATAAATGAAACAAAGTGTTTTTGAGTGATGATTTTTGCATGACAGTTGTTTCTCTGAGTTGTCAAAGATATTTTCATATCTTTAACATATTTACACTTTTCACCCTTTAATTGTTCTGGCTTTGTACCTTGGTTAAATTTGCAGTGAGAGAAATGTAATTGATGTTACATTCAACATCTACAAGTGTTGAATATAACATCATATGATTTTTAATTGTAGATACATAAAATAAGAGAACAATTGATGTTACATTCAACATCCACATGTGTTGAATGTAACATCATAAAAAAAATGTAGAAAACAGTTGATATTACATTCAATTTCCACAGGTGATTAATATTACATTCAACATTCATTTGAGAGGTATTTTGATCAAAAAAGATAATATCATAAAAAAAAAAAAAAAAAAAAAATTGATGTTACATTCAATTTCCACAGGTGATGAATATTACATTCAACATTTATTTAAGGGATATTTTGGTCAGAAAAAGATAACATCATTAATAAATAAAAAAATAAAATTGATGTTACATTTAACACCCACTGGTGTTGAATGTTATATTCAGCATCCACATGAGAGATAATATAGCATAAAATAAAATAAAAAATAAAAAATAAAAAATAAAATAAATAAAATAAATAAAATAAATGATGTTATATTCAACACCCACAGTTGTTGAATGTTACATTCAATATCCACATGAAATGTATTTTGGTCAGAAAAGACAAAATGAGTTATTGGTGCAAAAAAAAAAATTGATAGGCTTAATTGGTAATTTCTTCCGCATTTTGGGAGTTAATGGTGCATGCCCCTAAATTAAAAGTTAGTATGGGAAAACTCCTGCTCACAAGTAACATAGGCATGAGAGTCTTAATAGGTCAGATCGGGTTAGTGATCCGACCCAAAAGATATTAAACCGATACACTATTTGGCTTGATCATGTTAGGCCCATCGGGGAAAAAGACCTCAACGGTCTAAATGTACAAACAAATAGGCTGCATAAGGAGGCCCATCAATGGACGATCAGATCTCACGGTGATTAGGCCAAGAATAAACAGGTCAGCCCACGATGATCACATCCCCTATGCATGCGTAGCATTATTCCCTATTGAATATAACAACCCATATTTGATGGGAGCACGTTACAGAGATCTCTCCCTAGTTTAATGGAGAAGATCATGGTTATCTCCCATGCCATTAAGAAGAGATCACGTAACGGACGACCTCACCAACGAAACGACAGAGATTTACTGAGCCTATATAAAGGGAATGTATCATTATTTATTATTTACGACTGATTTGAGTTCTTTTGCCTTCTCTATAATCAGATTAATTTATTCTCACGCCGGAAGTTCTTTAATTGACAACAAACTAGGGTCCCCCTATAAGAACTAATCAGTTTCACAAGTTGAAGACGCAGTTGAAAATGTTTTTGGCACATGGGAAGCTGATTGCATGTGCTAAGAATTCTTAGCAACATCATTTGGCTCTGTTTATGGAAATGCTTATAGAAAAGCTTTCCATTTCAACAATGAGGCAACCACGAGTAAGAAGAGTAGCACCAAGTCAAAGCACTGACTTACCACTATTAGCTGATAATGAAGTTCTTATAGGACCGTTTGAAGAGGTTCATGCTAATCCTCTACCAGATGTGCATAACATTGATGCAAAGATCGATGCTATGACAGGGAAGATATCAAAGATGGTGGACGTGATTAAGTATATGGTGGAGATGATTGCCAAAAACATACCACAACAACCTACTGTTGATAATGGTTTGGGGAAAGAAGTAGAGTCTCCAGGGTCTAAAAACCCACAATCCCACGGGGAGAGAGTTGTCTAGGGAGATACCAACAATCAACAACAGGAGAGAAGAGTGTTCAGCAAAAATGAGATTATTGATTCACGTCAGCAACCCAGAAGCAAGGAGGAAAGCGATCTACCTCTGAATGAACTGGATACGCTACTGAAAGGAACTGAGATGTTGTTGACCTCAGAAATCTTGGTTGTACCACTCTCTGAGAAGTTCGACCCCACAAAGTTCGAGAAATATGACAGAAAATCAGATCTTGTGGACCATATCCGCCAGTTCAGGCATGTCATGGCCTTGTATGGGGCAGACGACTCAGCATTGTGTAAAGCTTTTGCCACGACCATGAATGGCTCTATCCTCGAGTGCTTACATACGTTTCCATCTAACTCTATCTTATCGTTCAAAGACTTCGGGAAGATGTTCATCAACCGCTTCATAACCTGTCTGACGCGCCCCGTTTTTCTGAAAAGGAAAGAATAATAAATAATAAATAATAAGCTTAAGGAGAGAGGGGTTTTTAAATCGCCATTTTTTTCAAAAAATATACTTAGGCTATTTTTTAAGAAATCAGGAGTCGTCAGCTGACGCGCCTTGTTTTTTCGAAAAGGAAAGAATAATAAATAATAAATAATAAGCTTAAGGAGAGAGGGATTTTTAAATCGCCAGGTTTTCTCAAAAACTATACTTAGGCAGGCTATTTTTAAAGAAATAAGGAGTTGCTACCTAGCATTGAGTTTAAATGGTGTGCTAGGTCACCGAATTTTTAGAAAATAATTTAAAAGGCTTAAGTAAAAAATTGACTCCAAAAAACACAGTTAAACCAAAGATTCACTTAAAGGCTTGGGGTTCAGTTACGCTCAGGGAAGGTGTTAGGCACCCCAAGACACCCGTCCGAAAACGGTACCTTATGTCCAATTAAGTCCAATTAGTTTAGTCCGAATGTTTTATTTTATTTTGAAATCATTCCCTTCTTATAAAATATTTTTTGGTATTTTCACAAATAAGGTGGGATAAATTTTTGAATTTTTTGAATGTTCCCCCGGTATAACCTCTTATCGAATATTAAAGATTCGATAAGGATGGTCCCCAGGGGGTTTATGTATATTTCCGAGAGATTTCTTTAATTTAAATAAGTAAACTAAAATAGATGAATGAGATTTGAAAATATGAATGCAAAACTAACATCTAAATGAGTTTTATTTTTTATTTTTTTTATGTAAAAGTGACTAAAAAAACTAAACGATTTAATTTAAATATGTCAATGCAAACTAATATGAATACGAGAATCGAATAAGGAACACTACATGAATTAATGTGGTTATGCGTGACAATGATTTAATTTAATAAAAAAGTGGTGCACGTGTCATAACTAGATGTGAAAAAGTAGCGTGGATTTGGAAAGAAAGAAAAATAAATAAATAAAAAATAAAAATGAAAACTATATATATGAAAAGTGTAAGTGGTGAAAGTGTCCTAAACATGCCGTCTAAATGATACGAGAAATAAACATGCTAAGTGGATGGAAAAAAATCTACTTTGAGTTTACCCGATTAATTTAAAGAAATCCCATTTTGAAATTCCCTCAAATTCTATGAATAAGAGAATCGATGGAGGTTCGCGGAAACAATAAAAGAAATTCCACGAAAAATTTATTGAGGGAAGAGATTTCTTAAAACCATTCGTTTCTAAATTCCACTCAGGTCGGAGAATGGAAATGAGGTCACGGAAAACTCTTCCACGATTTATCGAATCGTCGGATTCACTTTAAGGTTCGCAAGGATTAATTTCCACAAATAAAAGATTTTATTATTTCATTTTTTTTTTTTTTTTTTTTCACTTTTTTTTTTTTTTTTTTTTTTTTTTTTTTTTTTTTTTTAGGGTTCTGATAACAAGAGTAAAAATAAATAAAGAAAATACATAAATATAAACAACGAAAACATCATTCATCTAACGATCGAGGGTTAAGTTTAAGCACGAGAAACCCACCCCGATGTTTTCATCGGATCATTGGACGACTTTATTTTTTGTGTTTATGAATTTATAAACAAAACAAAACAAAATAAAATAAATAATGAAAACGTTATTCACCTAACGATCGGGGGTTAAGTTTAAGCGTGAGAAACCCACCCCCGACGTTTTCATCGGATCATCGGACGACAATACATAAATAAATAAATAAATAAAACTAGCAAAAATTTAAATTTGAGAAAAAAATAAAATAAAACTGAACGAAAAATTAAAAATTAAAAAAACACACTTGTTCTAGGTCAAGAATCTCGATATCCATATTTTCTTCTCTCCCAGACGGCTTCCCGAAAGGGCTTTGAGAATCACTTTTCTAAAAGGGGTGGCTCATCTTAATTTCTGAATGAATAAAGTGGGAAGAGGAGGGTCCTATTTATAGGAAAAGATTGAGCGTGAAAAACATTTTAAGAAACCCTAAAACTAGGTCTGGCCGCCAAAGCCCAATCCAAATTGGACTGGGAAAGGGTAAAATTGTAAAAATAAAGAAGGAAAAGAGTTCTGGACGCAGGGTGCTTGTAAAACATGCACCCCTACAGTCGCTTCACCAGCGTCCGACACTTAGTAGAGGAGAGAGGCGGCTGTCCTTTTTTTTTGTTACACACCCGCCGACAGGGGTAGGGCCCCGCCACCCCTCTCTCTATCTCTCTCTCTTTTCTCTTCTCTCTCTCTCTCTGGCGCTGTGCAAGCAGTGGGCAGGCGGGCCCCACTGCTGTATTTTTTTTTCTCTCTCTGTCTCTGTCTCCCCTCTCTCTCCCTCCTCTCTCTCTCTCTCTCTCTCTCTCTCTCTCTCGCTCTCTCTCTCTCTCTCTCTTATCTCTTTCTCTTACTCACGGTTTGGACCCAACTTCCCCTTTATTCCAAATTACTCCCCTTTTTTCCCTTCTTTCAATTTCAAACCCCTATTTCTTTCTTCTTTCAATTTCAAACCCTTTTCTTTATCTTGATTTTTCTTTTTCCTTTTTTTTTTTTATTTTTTTATTTTTATTTTTTATTTTTTGGAACAAATGAAACGAAACAAAATTAAATAAAACAAATTCAGCTATAAAATTAAGCATAATTTTTTTTTTGCGGGACAGTCAAAATGTCGTGTCTACACTGTCAAAGGTTGATGAAGGGACTTGATTATTTGCTAGCCTTGCGGCAAGAGAAGAGAGCGTCCTTATTCCAGTACATGAGTCGTTTTAATGAAGAGCTAACGTGCATTGAGGGATGTGACTCCAACCTTATAATAAATGCATTTACTCCAGGGTTGTGCCACGACAGATTTTAAGATCCCTCACAAAGCACAATCCTAAGAACATGTCTGAGTTGATGGAGAAAATTAAACCCTACATGAAATTGGAGGATGTCAAACTTGCGAGACAAGGAAGGAGATCTACAAAAGATCACCCAAGGCAAAGCGAGAAGGACCACAACAGAATAAATGATAGCAACTTAGACAAGCGTAAAGATCAGAATGTGAAGTAAAGCAGCACGATCAAAATATTTGAGAAAGACGAGAACTTACACAAAATGGAAGAAATGATTTTTCATCTCTCTTCTTTTAAATTGCCATGAAAGTCAGGAGGGTAAATTGTTGATCTAGTGAGTTACTTAAGAGTGGGTGAATTAGGTAGTGATAAAAAGTTATCAGAATATAACACTTAAAAAATTCAAACAATTAATTTTATCCTAAAATTAATTATAATCTTTATAACAGCGGATATATGTTATCAACTAGGTGCACATCAAACAATAATAGATAAGTAATGTAAAGAAAACAGTACACCAAAAATTTATCCTGATTCACCAAGTTAATCTTAGCTAATCTAGTCCTCCGAACCCCACAGAGATTCAAACCCATTAATCACTAAAATTCCTTTAAATAGGTAGGAACCAAATCTTTACACAATAATTTTTTTCACAGGCTTAGAATCAACCTTTACAAAAAAAAATTCCCAGGCTTAAGAATAATCTTTTCTTTTTCTCAAGTTCAAGAATAACTTTTATTTTTTATAGGCTCAAGAATAACCTAATTCTTTTCATACCTTAGGCTAAAGAATCAAAATCTCATAGAAACATATCAACTGTCATTTTCCCAGGTAAGGATGAAATCTTTACAAAATCACTCACAAATTCAATCAAGGAATAATTAACACCTCAATCTCTTTATCGGAAGAGATTGAAACTAGCCACCATTGATTAAACACTCTTAATAGTATCTAATCCAATACTCAACTCACCAATTATAATAAATTAATAAGTTCTTTCCACTCGGAGCTTCTACCACCTCAAATCAATTTAAACTCAATTAATGTCATGATATTTACTAGTGATAGAATTAAGTGAGGAAACAAAAAAAATTGATTATAAAAATAATGCGGGTAGCATAAAATTGAGCACGTAATCAAATTATCACACAAATCGTTTTAAAAGATTTTTTATACTTTTAAAGTTCAAAAACGATTTCTCAACAATCAATTAACCAAGCAAGCAATTATTGCAATAAACTCAATTAAGAATATGCTCGGAACACTATCACCAAGAAAACATAAAAATCTAATTATGTTAAATATGAATAGCACACAGATAAGTATGTAATCAGATTTTCACCAAAAATCGTTTTAAAATATTTTTATGCGGTTTAAAGTTCAAAAAACGATTTTATCAAGATCTTATCAACTAAGCAACTATAGAAAAATAAATATGCAATAAAGACGAATAGGTTGGAAAGATCTCACCTGAATAACACCGACGAATTAAAGATTGAAAACGCTAGACAGCTCAAATCGGTGAAGCTTACACAATCAGCGCTTTAACTCAAGAATTCCTTAACAATTGATCTCACAATTCGATCTCTCAAAATAATATCAAAATAATGACTCTTATAAAAGCTTATGAACTGAATAGTTCTTGATATGGTGTCAATATTATATGAAATATGCAGGTCTATTTAAAGTCACTTAAAATAAGTCCTATAACAGCTAGTTTCCACAAAATATGTCATTTAAAATCACATATAGACCCCATGTGTTGATTCCTTTCATTTAAGGTGTATTTTACTTAATTATAAGTTTCAAAATATTCAATATAGTCCCTCAAAAGAATTTTCAAACTCAAATCAATAAGATAGGAAATATTAAAAGGACCGATTTGAAAAACACTTTCATTCCATGTACCAAATCTATATAGATATTCAAATAAGAGTATTATATCTTAAAGATATCTATATCCTTAAAATATCTCAATCAACTAACCAAATAATGGTTAGTTAATGGCTAGTTTTTGAACAATTCCACAAAATCAGAAATAGACTTATAAGTTGACCGACCAAGACACATCTGTTGACCGCTTGATTCAGGATACTAGTCAAGCCAAAATTCCTACGCCCATCAGTCGACCACCCATCCATCATCTGTCGACCAGACGATTTAGAAAGTTTCTCAAGTCGACCTATCTGTCGACCTAGAGATTCAGATAGTTCATTCTTTGGCCACAGGTCGACCTAGCTGTCGACCGAACGATTCAGGGACTTTGTCTAATTTTCATAAGTTGACTTATCTATCAACTAGACCATGCATAGCTCATTCCTTAATTTTATTTTAAATCCTTTTCTTTGACGTTTTACCCCTTTAACCGATTTCTTTTCTCGATTAGCTCCACTCACTTAAATTCAATTTTAATCAATAATCTTTATTTCTTTTTTAATCACACATAGGAGCAAATAATTTCACTAATTAGGATCCTATAAAAAACACACATAATTATAAAATCATTTTTGTGTTGTATATGATCCTAATTGGAATACATTAAGAGTAAAAACATATTAGAGTTGTTTTTACCTAGATTCTTCATAATCTTCAATCTCTTAGTATCCATCTCTACATCCTTCATAATTTCTTCATGCTGTTATCGTCTCTGCATTGTCTCTGCATCTTTTACAATTACTTCATGATATTATCTTGAACTCTTTAAACAAAAACACGCAATAAACACATTAGTTTCACCAAAAATATCAACATTTAATTGTTCATCAAAATCTTAAGATCAACACAAATGATATGGGAAAACTCCCGCTCACAATTGATATAGGCATGAGAGCCATAATGGGTTGGATCGGGTTAGTGATCTGACCTAAAAGATATTAACCCGGTACACTATTTGACTTGATCATGTCAGGCCCATCAAGGAAAAAGACCTCAACGATCTAAATGTACAAACAAATAGGCCTCATAAGGAGGCTATTCAATGGGCGATTAGAGACCACGGTGATCAGGCCAAGAACGAACAAGTCAACCCACGATGATCACATCCCCTATGCATGCGGAGCGTTATACCCTATTGGCAGTAACGGCCCATATTTGATGGGAGCACATTACATAGATCTCTCCCTAGTTTAATGGAGAAGATCATGGTTATCTCTCATGCCATTAGGAGAAGATCACGTAACATTCGACCTCACCAACGAAACGACAAAGATTTACTGAGTCTATATAAAAAAAAGAAAAAAAAAAGAAAAAAAAAGAAAAAGGTATCATAGTTTATTCTTTACGACTGATTTGTGTGCTTTTTCCTTCTCTATAATCAGATTAACTTATTCTCACACTGAAGGTTCTTTATCCGACACTACATCGGTGTCCCCCCATAAGAACTAATTAGTTTTACAGGTTGAAGAGGCTTTTGGCACGTGATAAGTTGATTGCACTTGCTGAGAATTTTTTACAACATCAAAAGTGTCATACAGTATTAAATTAAAACCAAAACCGAACCATAAACGACTGGTTTTTTAGAAGTCAGCGTTCAACCAAACCATTTTATTTTATATAAAACCAAAATCAAATAATGAACTAACAAAACTCTTAAGATTTTTTTTTATATATATATAATAATGGTTATGCGATTTAGTTATGCAGTTTCATTTTATGGTTACTATCCCAAAATCAAAACAAAAACCAAAACTTTAACTAAAACCATATGAATGATTTTAAAAACGAACCATTTGATTCGGTTTGATTCAGTTACCCGTCGGTTTGGGTTCAATCGACATCTCTAGTCCCATCAAGAATATATTTAAACAAATATTAAGTAGAAAAGAAAATTTTTGTATCTATCCTAAATAGATTAAAAAAAAAGTTCAAAAGATTTTAGAAAAATGTCAAAATTAATCTCAATAAAAAATTATAGCCCAATATCTATGAACTTAATTATGAATACTAATCCCAAACTAATGATTGTTCAAAAGAAAATTAGGAAAAATATAGGGCTCTTTACAATGTGGTAATTAATATGGGAGAAATTCTTGTCCACGATTAATAGAAGCTTGAAAAGCCTTAATGGTTTGGATCAAGTTAATAATTCGACTCGAAAGAAGTAACTTGGTGATCACTCTGGGCTAAACACACCAGCCAACCGAGAATGAGGTCAGCTCATAAAATGTGGCCCGATACATGAATAAAAGAAGGTCCTCTACCCTCTAAAGTGGCCCAATTGGGAATAAATAAAACCCGCAGTGGAAGGCCATTAGAAGATGAGTCCAAAACCCTACGATCTCATGCATAAGGAGAATCACAACTAACTCACTAGTCATGGCCAAATCATTGGTAAATCCCATGTAAATAGGAGAGGATCGTGAAGGGGGCGACTTCAGCAATAAACGACACAAATTAAGAAGTCTGTATATAAGGGAAGGTATCAACATATTATACATGTGCTCAAGTACTTGATCTCTTACTAAAAAATAGACTAACTTATTCTCATGTCGGAAGTTTTTTGGCCGACACCATACAAGTTTTCACTTTGAGTTAATCGGTTTTGCAGGTCATTATTTGCAGGTTGTAGAGATCTTTGGCACATGGTAGATCTTTGGCACGTACTAGAGATTTTTGACAACATCAGTAATTATTGTATATGGTGTAAAATAATTAGAATAAAGGTGAGTATTTTCTTGGGTTTTATTGAAAATATTAATACATAAGGTTAGGTGGGCTACAAATTACCAAGAATATTAATAAAATAAAAATAAAAAATGAAAAATGATGAACTATCTGAACTTCAATAACTGTGGTGCCTCTCCTCCCGATGTCTCTTTTCATTCATGTGGATCAATTGACACACCGTGGTTCTAATAACATTAAGGATAAATTTCTTAACTGACTAAATAATTTTACTTCATATATATATATTATGCTTCTTATCATTACAAGCAAGTTAAAAGGCCTTTTCTCAATTTATCTTATCTATTTTATTTAAAAATAAAAATAAAAAATGAAAATGGGTAGATTGTGCATGAACACCGACTATATTAAATTCATCGAATTAATGTTAAATATATGTGGAATTTTTGTTTGATATTATATTTAATATTAATTAAAATATTAATAAGAATTTAAAAATAAGTTGATAAAGACTAAATAAATTACTCATATAAATAAAAGAAAAAAAATCGTTCAACAGTTGTACGTTAAGTTTGCAATAGTATCCCACACTTTCAATTAACTTAATTTGTAGTTCTTTTTAGAGTTATGAAATATCTAGTCAAATAATACTAGAATTTTTATTAGAGTTATGAATTGTCTAACTAAATGTAAATAAAATCAGTATTTTAACGGAGGGTGGTGGTCAGCGATGGTTCGGTGATGGCGGTGATTTAATGGCAAGCGACAACAACAGTTGTCCAACAGTGAAACAACAACGATTTAAAAAAATAAAACAAAAAAATATAAATATACAAATTAGTGGGTTATATGATTAAATTAAAAAAAAAAAAAAAAAAAAGTACAAAACATTAGTAAAGTAGTGAATGTCTACAACTGAGGATGCCTTACATTACAACCAGGTAGTTTGGTTATACCGGTGCAACGACCAATCTAGTCATTCATTTTATCGAGAAATGAACTGAGCCCTTGATTCCAAATATCAAATACCACCATATTAATTATAAAATAAAAAAATCAACTAGTTAAGTTTACGTGCTTAAACGATGACATTTCCCACTTCTTTTTCTCTCCTTACTCTACCGGCTGACGCTCCACAGATTTTTTAAAAAATAAAAAGAATATAAAATAATAAAATGTAAAAGAGGTATTTTAGAATGCCGATTTTCTAAAAAAAAAAATACGTAAGCCATTTTAAAATGAGTCACCACCTCACATTGGGTTTAATTAATATGTTAGGACATCAAATTTAAAAATAAAATAAAATTAAAAGACCTAAGTAATTTTGACTCTAAAAACACGATCAAACCAAAGATTCATTTAAAGAGTTCGGGACTCAGTTACACACGGGAAAGATTTTAGGCACCATAAGATGTCCGTCTGAAAATGGTATCTTATGTCCAATTAAGTTCGATTAGTTTAAATCTGAATATTTTATTTTATTTTGAAAACCTTTTCCTTCTTATAAACTCTTGTTGGTAATTTTCGAATTAGGATGGGACAAGTTTATAATATTTTTTGGAATGTTCTCCCAGTATGACCTATCATCAAATATTAAAAGATTTGATAAGGATAATCTTCGAGAAAAGTTTTATATATGTTTCCTACGAACTTCTTTAATTTGAGTAGACAAATCAATTTAAGTGTTTTCTAAATGATGTAAAAGACAACATGCAAAGCGATGTGAAATATTACATTATTTTTAATATGAATGTGATGTCATGGAATGTTTGTTAGAATTTTTGGCTACTTTAATTGATTAATTAAAGTTAGACCCATTAATTAAATTAATCAGGTTAGTATTCTATTGCGTTCCTCGTCGTTTGAGGATCAACGTAGTATATTTATATGAAAAAAATGATTAAGTTTTGAATGAGATTTTAGTTCTCAAAGAAGCTTACTTAAAATTGGTTGAAGACTATAACTAATGTGTTATCCCACATTACTTGGGAAGGGAAAACTTGAACACCTTGTCAGGATATAAGTTAAGTTGTTAGTTATAAGTTATCCTACTTTGGTTGTGGACCAAAAACTTAACCTTGTATCACTTATAAGTTGGGAATAAAGGCAAGCCACTAACTATCAATAAACTTGAATTGGACTGGGTCGGGGTTCGGGTCGGGTCAAGTCAATCCATATTTGGGTTGGGTTGGGTTTGGGTCGGATCAGGATTAAGCCGAATCTTGACCCGCGAGAACAATTTAAAATTTAATTAAGTGACAGTGACAGTTAAGTAGTTAATTAACTGCTTAACGATTAATTTTAAATTAGCACCAATGAACATATATGTAGGTTCATTGGTGATGGTTCACGATATTGTTCACGCGAATAGATGTCTTTCCAAATTTGCATCCATTCAATGGGATCTTTTGATCTTCTGTAAATAGGAGACTTCTCATTCATTTTAATTAATTTGATTCACAACATAATCACTTCATATCACCACCAAAGCACAATACATATAGAATTTTGTGAGAGTTCAAGCACAAGTCTAGTTCGCCGAAATTTTTAATTTCAAGTGCTTATACCAAAAAACTTGAAAATCTTTGTATCTTGGGAGGTAGACATCTATTCAATTATTAGCACCAGTGTGGGGGCATGAATATGTTTTAAGGGCATAGAGTCAAACTCTAGCCTCAATCTACTTTAACTTTATTCATTGTTTGAATATTCAGGTAAGTCTTTATTTAAAGTTTAATTTATTGTTTCTGTTACGTAAACATTTACGCATTCTGTCTCTGGTTCTTTTTCTATTTCTCTTACTTAAACGATTACGTCCTTCTTTGTTGTTGCTTTTGTTTCTATTAAGTAAATGTTCACGTTATGATTCTGATTTAGTATAAACTTTATATTACTTCAAAGAATTTGCGTATTTTGCTTTTTCTACCTATACATGATTAATTAACTATTGTTAATTTTATTCCATGATTATTTAAGTATTTATTTTGAAATTTTAGTAATTATCACCAAAAATATTAAAGCAAATTCATTTTTATATTCTGAAATTATAAAATAAATAATTTTATGAATTTGTGTTGTTTTGAAATTTGAAAATTCTTGATTACTTAGATTCTGAAAGAATATTTGATTTTCTTAAATACTTAGTTAGAATATTGTTGGGACAATACTTGTTTATTGGTCATTTAAATTTTATCCAAAATAATTCTTGTTTCAAAAATATTTTATGTGTGAATAAGAAATTAGTTATTGTGTAAATTAGTGAATTTTCATGCTTTAAATCAATTTCGTAAACATTCACCTACTGAATTTGTTGAGTGAAGGTTCACGTTCTGATTTGATTTCTAATTGTTGTGTGAACGTTAACGACCTGTTTGTGCTTTGGTTGTAAAGTATTTACTGTAAAATTTTCTAAGTGTTTATTATACATTTGTTAAAATCGTAGACATACTACTATGTGATGACAAGTGAAAATACTATACTAATTGAGACGTCAAATGTGATGCTTCTTGTGACTCAGACTATTATCACTACGATGCCTACTCCATTGCCTAAGGTAGAAAATCCTAACAAGTTTCATGAGAGCAACTTTAAGAAGTGGCAACAAAAGATGATGTTCTACCTTACGACTTTGAGATTGACTTGTTTTCTTAAAAAAAAATGCTCCGATTTTGCTTGAGAATGTTGATGCTCAGACAAAGGTTGTGATGGAAGCATGGAAGGATTCTGATTATATGTGTCGAAATTATATCTTCAATGCTCTCAGCAATTCTCTGTATAAAGTATATGGACGAATATCAACCGCTAAAGAACTGTGAGAATCCTTGGATAAAAAATATAAAACAGAGGACACTAGCTCAAAGAAATTTGCAGTTGGAAAGTTCCTTGATTATGTAATAGCGAATTCCAAATCAATTATCAATCAAGCCGAAGATCTTCAAGTTATTATACATGACATTCTCACTGAGGGAATGTCGTTGAGTGAATCATTTCAAGTAGCTTTTTAAATCATTGAGAAGTTACCATCAACCTGGAGTGATTTAAAAAATTATCTCAAGTATAAACGCAAAGAGATGTATGTTGAAGATCTGATTATAAGTCTTAGAATTAAAAAAAAAAAAAAAAAAAAAAAAAAAAAAAAAAAAACAAAACATCTGTTTGTTGAGAATTCTGATAGTCGTTATTCCATGAAATCAAAGGAAAATGTTGTGGAGGTTCAGAAGACCAATAAGAAGCGAAAGTTTCATAGCCTTGGAATGAGTCAAAACCTTTGTCTCAAATGAAAGAAAATTAAGAAATTCAAGGGGAACTGCTTCTTGTGTGGAAAGGCTGGACATTGTGCAAGTAAATGCCAAGTGAAACGTCATGGAAATGGGTCTACACATCAAGCTAATGTAACTAAAGTTGAGCACCTTACTTCGGATGTTTTCGAAATGAATCTTTTAGCAGTGGTGTTTGAAGTCAACCTGGTGAGCAACCCAAAAGAATGGTACATAGACACTAGAGCTACACTCCATATCTCCTCAGATAAGAGAATATTCACCACCTATCAATCGATAGATCAAAATGAACAACTTTATATGGGAAACTCTTCGACTTCTAAAATTGAAGGTCAAGGAATGTTTGTGTTGAAAATGACTTCTGGAAAGTAGCTTACTCTTAATGATGTGCTTTATGTGTCGGACATTCGTAAGAATCTAGTCTCTAGATCTTTGATGAGTATGGTAGAATTTTTAGTCTTTGAGGCTAAAAAGGTTGTAATAACCAAAAATGGAGTGTATGTGGGAAGGGGTTACATGAATGAAGGCCTCTTCAAATTGAATGTAATGATTGTGATTCAAAAATTTAATAAAATTACATCTTCTGTTTATATGATTAAGTCAACTGATGTTTGACATGCTAGATTAGGACATGTTAATTATGATTCTTTATGTAAATTGATTAGTTTAGATTTATTGCCACAATGCAAAATTGTTTCAAATCATAAATGTGAAATTTAGGTGGAGTCTAAGTTGACTCGAACTTCTTTCCAATCTATTGAAAGAAGTATTGAACCTCTAGAGTTAATTCACAATGATATTTCTGATTTAAAATTTGTACAAACTAGAGGTGATAAAAAGTATTTTATTACTTTTATTGATGGTTGCACAAGATATTATTATGTTTATCTTCTAAGAAGTAAAGATGAGGCCTTAGAAAAGTTTATGTAATATAAGAACGAAGTTGAGAATAAACTTAGTAAAAAGATTAAAGTTCTTCAAAGTGATAGAAGTGGTGAATATAAATCACTATTTGTGGAATTATGTGCTCAACACAGAATAATTCATCAAATAACTGCACCTTATTCGCCTTAGCAAAATGGAGTAGATGAGAGGAAAAATTGAACTTTAAAGGAAATGATGAATGCTATGTTGATAATTTCTAGTCTAACCCAGAACATGTGGGGGGAATCATTGCTTACCACCAATTACGTTCTTAACAAGTTGCTATATAAGAAATTGGATAAAACTCCATATGAAATGTGGAAAATATGACTCCTACTTATAAATTCTTGAAAGTGTTGGGATGTCTTGCTAAGGTGGTGGTTCTTATTCTGAAAAGGGCTAAAATAGGACCCAAAATGATTGATTGCATATTCAGTGAGTACGCCCATAACAGTAGTGTTTATCGATTTTTAGTTCACAAGTCTAAGATTGAAGATGTACATGACAATACAATAATGGAATCCAGAAATGCATTCTTTTATATGAATATATTTCCTTGTAAGACTCCTCGAGAGTCTGGTTCTTCAAAAAGAATGTTTGATACTACGATTGGTGAAGTTCAAAATAAAATATCTTTAGAAGATAATAAACCTAGACGTAATAAGAGGGCCAAGACAACAAAGTCATTTGGTCCTGACTTCTTGACCTATATGGTAAAAGCTGATCCTAAGAGTTTTAAGGAGGCGATGTTAACTCCTGAAGCACCATTTTGGAACGAAACTGTAAACAGTGAAATAGAATCCATTTTGCAAAACTATACATGAGAATTAGTGGATCTTCCATCCGGTTCCAAACCCCTTGGGTGTAAGTGAATCTTCAAAGAGAAAATGAAAGCACATGGATCAATTGACAAGTATAAAGCTAGACTTGTAGCTAAAGGTTACAACCAAAGAGAATGTGTTGATTACTTTGACACGTACTCACCGGTTACTAGAATAGCATCCATTAAAATGTTGATAGCCATGGCAACTGTAAATAATCTTGAAATACATCAAATGGATGTTAATATAGCTTTCCTAAATGGTGAACTAGATGAAGAAATCTATATGGAACAACCTAAAGAGATTGTTGTTTCTGGAAAAGAGAACAAAGTTTGTAAACTTGTTAAGTCTTTATATGGACTTAAACAAGCACCAAAATAGTGGCATGAGAAATTTGACAAAGTGATGATGTCAAATGGATTTAAAATCAATGAATATGACAAATGTGTCTACATTAAACATAATGAATCCAGATATGTCATTATATGCCTTTATGTAGATAACATGCTAATTATTGGTAGCAATAATGACATCATTACGTCTACCAAAAAAATGTTAACCAGTAAGTTTGATATAAAGATTTAGGTGTTGTTGATGTAATTCTAGGAATTAAATTTTTTAGATCTACTGAAGGACTAGTATTGTCTCAATCTCATTATATTGGGAAGATACTTGAGAAATTCAACAAGTATGATACTAGCCTAGTTAAAACACCTATTGATGTGAATTATCATCTGACTAAGAATACTAGTGAAAGTAACTCTCAGTTAGAGTATGCTCGAATAATAGACAGTCTAATTTACTTAATGTATTGTACTAGACCTAATACTGCCTATAGGATGAGCAAATTGAGCAGACATACTAGCAACCCAGGACACGGACACGGGAATGCGATAGTTAGGGTTCTTAGATATTTAAGGTATACCCTAAACTATGGAGTGCATTACACCAAATATCCAGCTATACTTGAAGGTTACAGTGATGCTAATTGGATAACAAATTGTAAAGATGCTAAATCCACAACTGGATGCATCTTTACACTTAGAGGAGGAGTTGTCATATGAAAATCCTCTAAACAGACGTGAACTGCAAGGTCTACAATAGAATCTGAGTTTATTGCTTTAGATAAAGAAAGTGAAGAAGAAGAATGGTTTCATCAATATTTAGAAGATATTCCAATGTGGATGAAACCTGTGCCAGCTATTTGTATACATTGTGATAGCCAATCTGCAATTGGTTGGGCACATAGTAGTATGTATAACGATAAGTCTCGACACATACGACATAGACATAATATCGTTAGACAATTAATCTCAAATGGAGTTATCACAATTGACTAAATAAAGTCAAAAGATAACATTGCTGATCCGTTAACCAAAGGGTTAACTAGAGAGAGAGTATAATGCTCATCGAGAGGAATGTGTTTAAAGCCTACAACTAAATAGTAACCTTAATGGAAACCCAACCTAGCTGACTGGAGATCCCAAGATCTAAATTCAAAGGAACAACCTAATTATGTCTGGACTAAGTAATCACTGGAAGACTCTAAGTCTTATACCCATTCCTATGGTGAACCAATGATAAATATAAGTATCAAGGATAAGCTTTGCTTTTAATGATTCCTATAGCTTAAAAAATTCAAGTAGGGTATACAGAATACTCTTGTTAGGTTAATCACCTAGATGAGTGAAGAATAAGGCCATTCTATGAGAATGAGAAAGCTAATTTCTCTAAAGTACTCATTAAAACACCAGGATATTCGTGGCCAAAATAAACACAACCAAAGAACTTATTGTGTCAGGAAGTTTCTCTGTGAATTCTATTATCTTGGTTTACACAAATGGATGAACAGTTCAAGACATCACGTTTACTGGTTAGCTAAGTAAATCTGATAGTCTTTCACTAGAAAAGGTTCAAGGTCAAAAGCTACCTATATCGATGCAATTACTTTCTATTTGAACTCTTCATAGTGTGTCAACATTGCATATGCATGTATATCCAATCAATCTCATTCATGTGGGGAATTGTTAGATTTTTTGGTTACTTTAATTTATTAATTAAAGTTAGACCCATTAATTAAATTAATCGGGTTCGTATTCTATTGCATTCCTCATTGTTTGAGGTTCGACATAATGTATTTATATGTTAAAAATAATTAAGTTTTGAATGAGATTTTTTATTCTCAAAGGAACCTACTTGAGATTGTTTGAAGACTATAATGGATGTGTTATCCCTAGGGGTGTGCAACGGATCGAGTCAATCTGCCAAAAGCTCCCAAATCACCAAACCCACACCGCAAAAAAATCGTCCACTACTAAACTACGTATTACGTGGGTGTTAAATCTTGAAACCCGCACATGTATGGGTGGGTTACGGTTTGACTCATGTTCTTACGAGTTCAACCCGCCTGCCTGAGTAGACATAAAATGACGTCATTTTAGACTTTATTACTTACGTTTGTAAATGTTTTTCTATTTTTTGTGATGGTTTACAAATTACATTATAGTTTTTTTTTCTTGCCTTGGTGTTATTATAATTTTGTCGCAATTTTTCTACAAATATTTTGTAATGTAATAGTTTTTCTTTGTAGAAACATTTATTATATTTCAAGAGCAATTCACGATTCTAATTAGTCTAACCCGAAAATAGGCTCAACCTATATACTATTAGGAAGCTCACAATTTAAACTGGCCTCAACCCATACGTCATTGGGTGGTCCACGATTCAAACTAACCCAACCCGCCTACTATTGATTTAGTTTGTGATTTTGGCCCAACTCTCCCCAATCTACCCGCTGCTCACCCCTAGTTATCCCACATTGCATGGGAAGGAAAAACTTGAGCACCTTGTCAAGATATAATTTAAGCTTGTATCAACTTATAAGTTGAGAATAAAGAAAAGCCACTAACCATCAAATATTTAAACTCGAATCAGACTGGGTTGAGGTTCGGGTCAAATTATTTCGATCCATATTTAGATCAGATTTAGCTAGATCCGGGTCGGGTCGGATCTTGACCTGCCAAAACAGTTTAAACTTTAATTAAGTGGTAGTTAAGTAGTTAATTAATTACTTAATGGTTAATTTTGAATTAGCACTAATGAACAGACATGTAGGTTTATTGGTGACGGTCCACGTTAATGTTCATGTGAACAAATGCCTTTCCTAAATGGCATCTATTCAATGATGTCTTTTGGTCTTCTGTAAATATGAGATTTCTTATTCATTTCAATTAGTCTGATTCACAACATAATCACTTTATATCACCACCAAAGCACAATAAATATAGAATTTTGTGAGAGTTCAAGCACAAATCTAGTTCGCTAATTTTTTGATTTCAAGTGTTTGTACCAAAAAATTGAAGATCATTGTACCTTGAGAGACAGACGTCTATTTAGCCATTAGCACCAGTGTGGGGGTGTGAATTTGCTTTAAAGGCATAGAGTCAAACGCTATCTTTGATCTACTTTAACTTTATTCATTGTTTGAATATTCGGGTAATTCTTTATTTAAAGTTTAATTCACTGATTCTTTTACGTAAACATTTACACATTTTGTCTCTGCATCTTCTTCTTCTTCTTCTTCTTCTTCTGTTACGTAAATGTTTACGTCCCTTCTCTGCTGTTGCTTTTGTTTCTTATGTAAACATTCACGTTATGATTCTGGTTCAGTATATACTCTATATTGCTTCACATAATTTCTGTATTTTTATTTTTCTACCCACACAAAATTAGTTAATATTCACATTAATGTTGTTTAACTATTATTAGTTTTATTCAATGATTATCACAAAAAATGTCTACTTTCCTAATTTACCCAATTAATTTAAAGAAGTCTCGAATTAACATTCTCTTAAATCCTATGGAGATGAGAATGAAGGGAATGTTACGGAAAAAAGTTTTGTCAAAATTAATTTGTCCAAGACTTAAGCGGGAATTAATGAAACGACTTACCGAAGGAAGTGATTTCCTAAACCGACCATTTTTAAATTATACTCTATTTGGAGAATCAAATAATCAGTATAGAAATATTTCTTTTAATATATTGAATCATTGAATTTGTCCTAAAGCTTGTAAGAATTAATTCTTACAAAATAACTTATTATTTTTTTTATTTTTTATTTTTTTTAAACTATAAATTTAAGTGTGGCAACAACATAAATAATAAGAGTATTTAGATAAAAAGTAAAATAAAAAAATCCTCATCTCACGCTTAACGGCTAAGCCTGAAAATAAAATTCACATCCTGACATTTTTATCGAATCATCAGATAATTTTTAATAAAATTAAATTTACAGGAATTTAAATTGCGATAACAAAAAACAATGAAAATAAATATTGAGTTTTTAGGGTTTCGATAGAAAATTAAGTTTGGTTTTAATTAATGTCAATTGCTTTCTGATAGAACTTGTAGCCATTTGTTAATAATGTATGGGTGAAATTAATCGAGAAATATTTTTACTAGTTCTAACTCTCAAGAAATAAGTTCTTCACTGAAAGTTTTATTTTTTCATTGAAAGTTACTAATTTATTTTTATTGTACTATTAAAAAAGTACATAATTTTATTGTTTTGATTTATTTTTAAAAAAATAAGTTCTTGAGGTTCTCATACTCTCATATAATATATTTTTGATATTGATTAGTAACATATAATATTTTAAGTGTAGCCCCATTTTATAAATGTTCTTGTTGCAATTTTGGTGATTCAATGTTTTGTAGTCTATCGAAAAGTAAAGGCAATTGATGATTCAATAAGAAAATATCATCAAAAGAAGTGTAAGCATAGTGCTTATTATATGTTTGTGCAAGTGTTCCTCTTAAAACTAAGCATTATGGTATTTTTTAATTTGAGATATATATTGATCTTGTATTTTTTTTAAACTTTTGTTATTAATATATTGCAGTGCTGAGAAAGTCGCGCAACACAAAAAATCATATTCAGTAAAAAACATGAGTTTGAAGGTAATATCATCACATGTTTAGACTTTACGGTTTAGGATACGCATATTGGTTGTAAAACCTAGTGTTGCACATTCATACTTTTAGTTGTATTTTAAAACATTTAACAAAATAACGGGGTACATTGTGTTATTCAATAATTATTGAAAAAAAAATTAGGGACTACTTGGATATTTAAAAGGTTGAAATTAAAATTTTTAGAGATTAATATATTAATTTTTAATTTGGACTTTTAAAGTTAAGGGGATTATTACGTTATTTAAAATATGACTTTAAGAAAGTTTGAGATATAATTAATATTTTTCTTATTTTAAGATGGTAACTAGTGTAAAAAAAATGAATGACAAACAAACTGGCGTTGCAATCCTTTGATATTAATTATATGTATATATTTATTAAATTATAAGATACAAAAAAAAAAAAGGGAGGAGGATAAAATCAAAGAGACACGTGGCTAGAAGGCACCCCCACGTGTCTTTGATCAAAAACCAAAAGAAGAAAAAAAAAAGGAATAAAGAAGGGAGGCCATGGATCCATAGCATATATATATATATATATATATATATATACATATGTGTATGTAGGTGTGCATGTATGCATATATATGGGTATATATATATTATTAAAATAAAATATATCACGCTTAATTCATGAGACGAATTATACAGACATATATACAAGTATATTTATATGTTAAAAATATACATACGAAGATTCGATCAATATAGTAGGTTTAGGAAATGTAGCGGGTATATTTGTATGCACAGATATATCTAATTTGCGAAAAATACAATTTAAGAAAACAAATTATAAATTTTATTAAAATGACAATTTTTAGTATTTCGTCGACTAATAAAAATTTTAACAGTAAATTAATATTTTTCTACAAATTAAATTATTAACATGCAATTGTTGCAATCGTTACTATAATAATTTTCGTACAGTTAATACTTAATATTGACATAGAAAATTGGGCGTGTAGTAATCTTGTATAATAAAAAATTTGGGAAATGGAAAATAGTGCATTTTAGGGCCACGCATTGCATAATAGATTTATTTTAAATAAATTCTTAGTTTACTCTTTGGTTGTTAGGTTCACAGACGACGACGCCCGCGTAGTATTCCGACGATAGTGTTTCTAGTGGCACAAAAATCGAGGTAAGTCTACTATCTTCTATGTAAATTGTCAAATTATATATTCGTACTAAAATACAAAAAACAAATGGTTTATTAAAATTGATTATTTTTATAACATTACGTGGATCAAGTAAATTTCTAAAGGTGGAAAGTGATTTTTATTATCTGACTATATCATAGTTGTCTTCTCGTCAGGAGGGCATGTCCTGCGAGATATAGATATATTATTACCTGTCAAATAAGTCCTGCAGGGTGGATATGTTGTTACCTGTCAGGCAAGTCCTACAGGGTAGATATTTGTTGTTACTTGTCAAGCAAATCCTGCATGGTGGATATATGTTGACCTGTTAGGAGTACAAATCCTGTAGGTGGCTGCCTCTACTATTGGGGATATTAAATGGCCCTAGCACTGATAGCCACCTTAGATGGCACAGTCATACAGGTTACAGTATCGTCGTAACTCCCGATCGTGAGGTAAAACGATCCTATGGCTAGTAGGAAAATATATGTGTGATATTTTATTATATGTCGAAATGTTTGGATTGGTTGATTTAAATACCTTATCTTATTGCAATGATGGTTGTGAAATTTTATTTCGACTTAGTGTGCAGTTATATTTATATTATGTCTGAAAAGTGGTATTCGATAAATACACTTGATCCATAAATTATTTTTATTATGAAAATAGTACACCGATAAAATATTTGATTTCAGGTACCGCAATTAGGAACGGGTCTACTATTGGCACTAGGTAAAGTCATGAGGTGAAGTCATTTTGGAGGGTTGGCTGGATAGGTGTGAACCGTGAAAGGGTCAATTTTCTTTATGTGGCTTTGTTGTGAATATTTGGGACAAGTGTATTTCTGAATCTCGAAGTGAATAAATATATTTTTGGAAAAAAAAAAGTATAGCGGCGCATGTATATATATGTATACATGTATATTTATTAATCGGTCAGGTAACGTCAAGTTGACATCATGGCCAAACTCGAGCGATGAGGGCCCAGGGAACACACGTTCAGCATAAATAAGCCTTGAGCATGGACTAATCTTCACTGCGGAGAAAATTGAGGCAAGTCCTAGGAGAGTGCACGTTGCGGACGGGAAGGAAGGCGAGGGGCTGCGCCCCCATTTAAAATTTAGGGGGGCAAAATTGCCCCCTAAATAAAAGTAAAACAAAAAGAGGGGGGAGGAGGCAGTCCTTCTCCCCCTCTCACGCTAGCCTCAAGGTCCAATAGGCGCTGGTCCCCTTGGTGCCAGCGTTGTGCTAGTCTCTTGGGGCCAGTGTATTGGCCCTGGTCCCCTTGGTGCCAACGTTGTGCTAGTCCCTTGGGGCCAGCGCCCCACTTTGGGCCAGTACAAGGGGGGAGGAGGCAGCGCCCCTCTCTCTTATTATTTATTTATTATTATTATTATTATTATTATTATTATTATTATTATTATTATTATTTTGCTATGGGGGGAGAGGCCCCTTTAATTTACTTATTTATTGTTTTTGGTTGGGGGCAGTAAAGAGGAGGAGCATGGAGCTTGGAATATGAAGCATCTCTCACACTTAGAATTTTTTAGAATTCTTGGAGTTGTCAGTTAACTTTCTACTTTGCACCTCTTGGAGTTTGAGCTGTACTTATCTTGTACCTCTAAAATTCCATGAGGAATATTTTGAGCACTTGAAAGAATTTTTTTTTCTACACAATTTTGGACACTTGGAGAGTTCTCTCTCCCTGCACGAGTTTGGACACTTGGAGGGCGGAGTAAGGTGTTCGTTGCCATCTGGACCATATCGGCCAGGAGTAGCACGGCAGGGAGGTGTCGGTCACCATTTGGACCTTGCCGGCTAGGAGTAGTGTGTCAGGGCAGTGCCGGTTATGGGGCACTGAGGGAGAATCCTTGGACGGTACCCTTTGGGGAAGACCACAATGACTTCTATCTACTACCTACATTCGAATTTTCCCGTCGGCCCTGTGGAGATGAAGTTCTCAGAGCCGAAGGACGGTGCCAAGCACAAAGGCATCGGACAGAGGGATGCCGATGAGTGCAGTGCTAACGAGTGGGCACCTGAGGAGGGCGAGATTGATGCCACCTCCCCTCACACGGACGCCTCTCACAATGAGGGCAGAGAGGACTGAGCTCGGACTATCCCTTATTCAGAACTTAGGATTTTGTAGACTTCTTTTCACTTATTCTTGTTTTTCTGCGCTCGAGTGTGTAAGCTTCTGAGCGGCATAACCAAGGTACTTCAGAGCCTACTATTTCCTATCGACATTTTTGCCAAGTCGCTTTTCGCTTGATCCTATTTTCAGGGTTGTAAAAAATTTAAAAATTTTGCTGAAAGCCTAGGGCCATGGACCACTAACCCCCTAGTCCGAGATACGAGTTGATTTCAAGGAAATCGTGTCGCGGACTTAGGAGAAGGGTTTCTCAGAGTGCCTAGTCCTCTTAGTTCGTAGAGGCGCAACACGTTGGTTGGACCCTATGGTCGGTTATCGGGAAGTTCTCCGTAGTCAGGCTCTTTTCTCAACCTTTTCAAGTTATCTTGTTTTTAGCCCATGCAGGAGCACCTTCCCTTTTAAAACGTTGGACTTATCGTCGACTGGTGGGGAGAGGTACTTAGCTGTAGGTCCTCAGACCCGATCAATGCCCCACCCTTGGTAGATGACCTTAGTCTTTCCCTAGGTACGAACTATTGACTTCCGGAGAGGGTCTGGTTATCACCCTTGATGCTGAGCACCAGGGTGAGTCTTATGGAGAGTTACTCGCATTTCTGAGAGTTGAGATGTTGGGTGGAGAATTATTCGTGACTCAGGGGGCCGAAATGCAACCGTGGAGAATCATTCGTGACGCCGAGAGTTGAGATACGACTCAGGAGGTCAGAATACAGCGTGGAGAATCACTCACGACGTCGAGAGCCAGGATACGACTCAGGGGGTCGAAATGTAACCGTGGAGAATCACTTATGACACTGAGAGTCGGGACGCGACTCAGGGGATCGGAATGTAGTTGACTAGAGAAAACACAAGGCATATTGCACAAAACACATTCTTTATTTTGATAAGAAAAACTACAATACTTTGTACAAACTGCAAGTTGTTCACAAAAGTGGATCATCCCGACAGAAGTTGCACTTTAGCTAGTCAGCATTCCGCGGGTGCCTGATCGGCACTTTTTATTTTGTTTCAAGATCATGTGTGCCCGGATGTGTGACCCTAGTGACTCTGTATGTCTTTGGAGTTGAATTCACCGTGGATGTGGTTAATTTCATCATCCACGGGTTGGTGATCCTCTCCGGCCTCAACACCTCAAGGCGGTGGACAGTTGCAGTTTTCCATTCTTCTCTGGGCCCGGGGCTCTCTCTGTGGTTCATACCCGTCAAGTTTCTCCTCATTTTCTCTCCAGACATAGTTTTGGAGATAGCCTCTTTGGACAAGAGTTCCAATCTCCTGTCGGAGCTGGAAACAGTTCTCTGTGGAGTGACCTCGGTCTTGGTAGAACTCATAGTATTGGGTCATCAATCTCCCGACCAGCCTTCTCCTCAAGGACGACGAAGGAGGAAAGAAGTCTTTCCCTGAGTTTTCTACGAAGATGGTGGCCACTGAGGCCGTAAGCGAGGTGAACTCTGGTTGATGACGCCCTAGAGGAGGAAGTGGCCTCCTATCTCCGGGTAGGGGTCTAAACCTCCCTTGAACTCGTAATCTTCTCGAGTCTTGGGCTTGATTTGAACCTCTATTCCCTGATTCCCTCGACTTGTTTGCTCCTTCTTGCCCTCTCTTGGTTGCAGCATGGAGGTTAGCACTATGGAATCTAGTCCTACGGTTTAAAACTTGATCGAGTGTGAAAGTAGGGTTGGAACAGAGATCATAGGATAATTTCTGATGTCGAAGCCTATCAACAAAGGCATTTAGCGCAATAGCGTCAGGAAGGTCATCGCACAAATTTGCTTCTTGATTGAAACGATCAACATAATCACCCAAAGATTCAGTGGGCTCTTGCCGAAAAGTAAGGATATGAGCCACAATTCTTGGCCTCCGCTGGGAACGACTGAAACGAGCCAAGAACAACTGTTCTAGTTTCCTGAGATGGAGATGAACGCTGTCCTCAAACTCTGAAACCACGATCTTACAACACCAATAAGGGTGATGGGAAAGGCTCTGCACCACAAAGCTATAAAGGCCACCTGCATGTCCATATGAGACTATAACATAGACAGGTAGTCAACGGGATCTGAAGTCCCATCATATGGACTCATATGGGGTTGGGTGAAGTGCCTCGATACTACTTCTTCCGGAAACTCATCCACAAAAGGAGAATTTACCTCCGGAATAACACCCGATCCTACTCGGCCTCCTTACACCTCCTGGAGATGGGCTTCTATGTTGTCCAAGCGGCACTCCACAGTATTACCTCCTCGAGGCTCTCTCTGGATCCGACTGTCCACAGCTCGGGCCGCAGGGTGATGGGAGGGAGGTGAGTAGGAGTCAATCTCATACCCATGCCGACCTCTGTGATCTGACCTGGTAGGCCGATGAAGAGATCAACCATTAGGGGACACCGACATATCCCTTAGCACAAATTCGCGTGGTGGTAGAGGTGGAGATCTCGACATTGCAGAGGGGGACCTCTCTTAGCCTATAACCTCAGGATTATGAGGCAGAGGGCAGCCCTCAGGCTCTTACTCATTTAGAGTGTCCACGAAAACATTGCGGTCTTGAGGTGGCCTCTCGGGCGCTGTAGATTGAAGAGTTGGTCCACCCTAAGTAGGGGGCGGTGGCAAGTGAGCGAGGATGAGTTGTACATTCGATTTGAACTCTTGCATTTGGCGTTCAAGGAGATCAACCTGAGATACCTCCACAGCTCTTGAGGTTTGTCTCGCAGCCCTAGGTAGTCGAGTAGATGGTCCTGCCTGACCAGGGAGTGGGTAGTTATCCTCGTTGGTAGGAGTTAGAGGGTATGTGCTTGGATTTTTTGACATGTCTTCTCGTTCTTTTGTTTTGTGTCTATCTAATTGGACCTTGTGATCACTCAAGCTCAACTAAGCAGAGAGTAGTGATTAGATGAAGGCTTTTTGCTAAGTTCCCATAGACGCCGCCCAACTGTTGGTGCATAAAACTGGTACACACCTCGAGTATAGTCCAGTCGAATAATCGGTAGGTCCTCTTGCTAAGGTGGAGTCGTCGATTGAAAATTTTTTGGGTGAGCTATGTTGGGTCTTGGGAGGACTGACTTGCTGTGTCTAGAGTTCTGCTCCTCAGGGAATGTACTTACAGAAGGCTCAGATCGGGGTTTGTCCCTGTGAAACCCCTCCGGTATGGTAACTAGTGCTTAGAGAGAACACGTACAGAATATAGCAAGTAAATAAATGAACTCGCGCGTAATGTAAGTGTATTTAAGCGTACATCGGGCTTACATAACCCTGATATATATAGGCATTGGAGATGATTAGTAGGGCCTAAACATAATTAATTAGTTGAAACCTTGTGTTTAGCCGATAATCCGAGACGTTTAGAAGATAATCGTTGGGCTTGGGCTTTTGGGTCCCAAGTGCTGACTCAGAGGTGCCCAAAAATATCCTCATCAAGAGATCTAAGATTTACGTTGAAATTCTGGCTGAGTCTCCAAGCTACTTTAGATACCAAGTTAAAATTTAGTACAACTTTTCATCCTCAGATTGACAGCCAATCAGAGCGTACGATTCAGACGTTGGAGAATATGATGAGGGGTTGTGTTCTAGAATTTTCTGGTAGCTGGGATGATCATTTTATATTGATGGAGTTTACCTATAACAATAGCTACCATTCGGCAATCAAGATGACACCCTACGAAGCCTTGTACGGCAAGAGATACAAAACCCTAGTCTATTGGACCAAAGTTGGAGAACAAAAATTATTGATGCCAAATATAGCCCAGATGACGGCGGACAAGGTAAAAGTGATTTAGGAAAGACTAAAGACTACTCAGAGTCAGCAAAAGAGTTACACTGACAAGCGTAGGCGAGGGTTGAAATTTGAAGTGGGTGATTATGTGTTTTTATATATATCCCCGTGGAAGGGTATAATGAGATTTGGGAAGAAGAGAAAGCTAAGTCCAAGGTATATCGGGCTATACGAAAATTTAGAATGTGTTGGCACAACAGCCTATTGACTAGCCCTATCACCACAATTGTCCAAATTATACGATGTTTTCTACGTATCGATGCTTAGAAAATATGTGTCAGACCCTTTGCATATGTTGACTTCTCAACTAATCGAATTGAAAGAAGACTTGACATACGTTGAAGAGCCAGTCCAGATTTTGAACCATAAAGATCAAGTGTTGCGGATAAAAACGATTCCATTGGTGAAAGTACTATAGCGCAGTCACTCTGTGGAGGAAGCGATGTGTGAGAGAGAAGATGAGATGGGGAATAAATATCTGCATTTATTCGTTCAAGTTAACTAAAATTTTTGGACGAAATTTCTTTTAGAGGAGAAGGATTGTAAAGCCTAGTCCTTGCACATTCATACTTTTAGTTGCATTTTAGAACATTTAGAAAAATAACGAGGTGCATTGTGCTATTCAATAATTATTGTGCTACTAGAATTTCCTAGTAGCTGGGATGATCATTTGATGTTGATGGAGTTTGCCTATAACAATAGCTACCATTCGACAATCAAGATGGCACCCTATGAAGCCTTATATGGCAGGAGATGCAGAACCCCAGTCTATTGGACCGAAGTTGAAGATCAAAAATTATTGATGCCAAATATAGCCCAGATGACGGCGGACAAGGTAAAAGTGATTTAGGAAGGATTGTAAAGCCTAGTCCTTGCACATTCATACTTTTAGTTGCATTTTAGAACATTTAGAAAAATAACGAGGTGCATTGTGCTATTCAATAATTATTGTGCTACTAGAATTTCCTGGTAGCTGGGATGATCATTTGATGTTGATGGAGTTTGCCTATAACAATAGCTATCATTCGACAATCAAGATGGCACCCTATGAAGCCTTATATGGCAGGAGATGCAGAACCCCAGTCTATTGGACCGAAGTTGGAGATCAAAAATTATTGATGTCAAATATAGCCCAGATGACGGCGGATAAAGTAAAAGTGATTTAGGAAGGATTGTAAAGCCTAGTCGTTGCACATTCATACTTTTAGTTGCATTTTAGAACATTTAGAAAAATAACGAGGTGCATTGTGCTATTCAATAATTATTGTGCTACTAGAATTTCTTGGTAGCTGGGATGATCATTTGATGTTGATGGAGTTTGCCTATAACAATAGCTACCATTCGACAATCAAGATGGCACCCTATGAAGCCTTATATGGCAGGAGATGCAGAACCCCAGTCTATTGGATCGAAGTTGGAGATCAAAAATTATTGATGCCAAATATAACCCAGATGACGGCGGACAAGGTAAAAGTGATTTAGGAAAAACTGCAAACTTCTCAGAGTCGGCAAAAGAGTTACACTGACAAGCGTAGGCGAGGGTTGAAATTTGAAGTGGGTGATTATGTGTTTTTACGTATATCCCCGTGGAAGGGCATAATGAAATTTGGGAAGATGAGAAAGCTAAGTCCAAGGTATATTGGGCCATACGAAAATTTAGAACGTGTTGGCACGGCGGCCTATCGACTAGCCCTATCGCCACAATTGTCCAAATTACACGATGTTTTCTAAGTATCGATGCTTAGAAAATATGTGTCAGACTCTTTGCATGTGTTGACTTCTCAACTAATTGAATTGAAAGAATATTTGACATACGTTGAGGAGCTAGTCCAGATTTTGAACCATAAAGAACAAGTGTTGCGGATAAAAACGATTTCATTGGTGAAAGTACTATAGCGTGGTTACTCTGTAGAGGAAGCAACGTGTGAGAGAGAAGATGAAATGGGGAATAAATATTTGCATTTATTCGTTCAAGGTAACTAAAATTTTGGGACGAAATTTCTTTTAGAGGGGAAGGATTGTAAAGCCTAGCCCTTGCACATTCATACTTTTAGTTGCATTTTAGAACATTTAGAAAAATAAGGAGGTGCATTGTGCTATTCAATAATTATTGTGTTACTAGAATTTCCTGGTAGTTGGGATGATCATTCGATGTTGATGGAGTTTGCCTATAACAATAGCTACTATTCGGCAATCAAGATGGCACCCTATGAAGCCTTGTACGGCAGGAGATGCATAACCCCAGTCTATTAGACCGAAGTTGGAGAACAAAAATTATTGATGCTAAATATAGTCCAGATGATGGCGGACAAGGTAAAAGTGATTTAGGAAAGACTGAAGACCACTCAGAGTCGGCAAAACAGTTACACTGACAAGCGTAGGCGAGGGTTGGAATTTGAAGTGGGTGATTATGTGTTCTTACGTATATCCCCGTGCAAGGGCATAATGAGATTTGGGAAGAAGAGAAAGCTAAGTCCAAAGTATATCGGGCCATACAAAAATTTAGAACGTGTTGGCACGACGGCCTATCGACTAACCTTATCGCCACAATTGTCCAAATTACACGATGTTTTCTACGTATCGATGCTTAGAAAATATGTGTCAGATCATTTGCATGTGTTGACTTCTCAACTAATCGAATTGAAAGAAGATTTGACATACGTTGAAGAGCCAGTCCAAATTTTGAACCATAAAGAACAACTGTTGCGGATAAAAACGATTTCATTGGTGAAAGTACTATGGCGTAGTCACTCTGCGGAGGAAGCGATGTGTGAGAGAGAAGATGAGATGGGGAATAAATATCTACATTTATTCGTTCAAGGTAACTAAAATTTTGAGACGAAATTTCTTTTAGAGGGAAAGGATTGTAAAGTCTAGTCCTTGCACATTCATACTTTTAGTTGCATTTTAGAACATTTAGAAAAATAACGAGGTGCATTGTGCTATTCAATAATTATTGAAAAAAAAAATTAGGGGCTACTTGGATATTTAAAAGGTTGAAATTAAAAAATTTCAGGATTAATATATTAATTTTTTATTTTGACTTTTAAAGTTAAGGAGATTATTACGTTATTTAAAATATGACTTTAAAAAATTTTGGGATATAATTAATATTTTTCTTATTTTAAGAGGGTAACTAGTGTAAAAAATGAATGACAAACAAAACGTCGTAGCAATCCTTTGATTATAATTATATGTATATGTTTATCAAACTATAAGATAAAAAAAAAAAAAAAAAAAAATCAAAGAGACACGTGGGTAGAAAACACCCCCACGTGTCTTTTATCAAACACCAAAAGAAGGAAAATAAATAAATAAAGGAGGCGGTAGATCCATAGCATATATATATATGTGTGTGTATGTGTGTGTGTGTGTGTGTTTATTCGGGTGGGAAAAAAAAAGAAACAAACCGGACAAAAAAAAAAAGGGAAAGAAAACATAAACTTGCGTAGAGAACAGGTATTCCTTTTTTTTTTTTCCAGGTATATATATATATTATTAAAATAAAATATATCACGCATAATTCAGAGGACGAATTATACGGACATATATACAAGTATATTTATATGTTAAAAATATATATACGAAGATTCAATCAATATAGTGGGTTCGGGAAATGTAGCGGATATATTTGTATGCATAGATATATCTAATTTGTGAAAAATACAATTTAAGAAAACAAATTATAAATTTTATTAAAATAATAATTTTAGTATTTCATTGACAAATAAAAATTTTAATAGTCGATTAATATTTTTTTACAAATTAAATTATTAACACGCAATTTTTGCAATCGTTACTATAATAATTTTCGTACAGTTAATACTTAATATTGACATAGAAAATTGGGCGTGTAATCATTTTGTATAATAAAAAATTTGGGAATGGAAAATGGTGTATTTTAGGGCCACGCATTGCATAATAGATTTATTTCGAATAAATTCTTAGTTTAGGCCCTTTGGTTGTTAGGTTCACAGACGACGACGCCCGCGTAGTATTCCGACGATAGTGTTTCTAGCAACGCAAAATCGAGGTAAGTGTACTGTCTTCTATGTAAATTGTCAAATTATATGTTCATACTAAAATGCGAAAAAATGGTGTATTAAAATTGATTATTTTATAACATTATGTGGATCAAGTAAATTTCTAAAGGTGGAAAGTGGTTTTTATTATCCAACTATGTCATAGTTGTCTTCTCGTCAGGAGGGCATGTCCTGCGAAATGTAGATATATTGTTACATGTCATGCAAGTCTTGCAGGATGAATATGTTGTTACCTGTCAAGTAAGTCCTGTAGGGTGGATATTTGTTGTTACCTGTCAGGCAAGTCCTGCAGGGTGGATATATGTTGACTTGTCAGGAGTGCAAATCCTGCAAGTGACTGCCCCTACCATTGGGGATGTTAAATGGCCTTGGCACTAATAGCCATCTTAGATAACATAGTCGTACAGGTTACGGTATCGTCGTAACTCCCGATCGTGAGGTGAAACGATCTTATGACTAGTAGAAAAACATGTGTGTGATATTTTATTATATGTCGAAATATTTGGATTGGTTGATTTAAATACCTTATCTTAATGCAATGATGGTCGTGTAATTTTATTTCGACTCAGTGTGCGGTTATATTTATATTATGTTTGAAAAGTGGTATTCGATAAATACACTTGATCCATAAATTATTTTTATTATAAAAATAATACACCGATAAAATATTTGGTTTCAGGTGCCACACTTAGGAACAGGTCCACTACTGGCACTAGGTAGAGTCATAAGGTGGAGGCATTTTGGAGGGTTGGCTGGACAGATGTGAACCGTGAAATGGTCAATTTTCTTTTTGTGGTTTTGTTGTGAATATTTGGGACAAATATATTCCCAAATTTTGAAGTGAGTAAATATATTTTTGAAAAAAAAAGTATAGCGGCACGTGTATATATATGTATATTTGTTAATCGGTCAAGTAACGTCAAGTCGACGTCACGTCCGACCTCGGGCGATGGGGGCCCAGGGAGGGGTGTGACATTAATAAATACTACGATGGTCTTTGTTTTAAAAAAATTTCAAAGGAAAAGCATTCTAGGAAGCAATGGGGTTTTTAAGTGGTGAGAAAAGATGATAAATTTTGCTTTTTGGTCAACTATATTTTCCCTCCTGAACATCAACCTCAAAGTGTACAAAATTTGTTGCTAACAGTCAAAAAAAAGGGAAACACGAGGGACCTATCAACATCAGTAACAACATTCGCCATTTGCTTCAAAATTAGTTAAGGAACTGAGTATCTCTTACCTATTATGAAGTCATGTGACATCATCAGATCGGTTCTTTTCACTGTATCATGGTTCCCTCCCCTAGGAAGTATAGTATACTTCACAAACTAGTGTAACATGCGGAAACAGGGTCTTAGGTTTGTCGATATCAATGCCTCTTCCCCCTCCCAAGAAAGATCTACGGGTTAGAGCTCTATACAAATCTTCGGTATGGTTGTCGAAAGCACAATGCAATTCTGATTACATCTCAAAAAAAAAAATTACGATTTTTGTTCGAGATTTCCAAGATCTCACTCAAAACTTAAGCATTCCAAATATTCTTTTCCAAGACAGGATTTCGAAGTGATTTTGTGGTTTTCAACATTTTTATAAACATTTAAATTACTATAAAATACTCTAACAACCAAATCATATACTTCAACAAAGAACTTACTAAAACTCTCAATAACTTAGCATTTTAAATAATCAAGCATAAGGGTTTTTAATGCACTTTCTTTAAGTTTCAAGTCTCGGTTAGCCTTTACGGTCCGTAAGGTGATGAACTCAATGAATCGCTATTGTGCCTCAAAATTCTTGAAATATTTCTTGTTTAATGCTTTTTTGTTGTGAACTCCCTTCATTGATTTTGTTATCTCTTTACCTCGATCCTGCCAATTTAACCGTCGATATTTCAACTCTCTCCTTCAGATTATTTGATTTCTTGCTCGTACCTTGTTGTCAACTAGAATCAATGACTCTTCCCATTTTTTTTACAATTTACCTCTATCTTGTTCTTCCTTCATCGTCTCAGTTGATTCATTCAAAGTCATAATCACTTCATTCATCGTCTTAGTTCCTTCCTTTATCATATCACTCACTTCCTTCATCATGTCAGTGGACACTGCAGCATCTTTAGCTTGAGTATTGTCTTCCTATTTTGCCTCCTTTTTACTTCCCTATGCTGATTTGGGCATCGATCCCAGCCTTACCTCCTTCAATTTCTATAATTTCTTGCTTCTACCTTGTTGTAAACTGGAATCACGAACTCTCTTTTGGCATTTTCCCTATTTACCTCTATCTAGCACTTCCTTCATCATCTTAGTCAATTCCTTAATCACCTCAATCGTTTCCTTCGTCGTTTAAGTTCTTTCATTCATCATGCTAGTGCACACCGCTGCATCCTTAGCTTGAGCATTGTATTACTTCACCGTTGGTAGTGGTGTCTCCCTAACAATGTTAGCTTGTTTCGCTAACCTTCTCAGTTTCTTCTTTGGAGGCATTTTGTTGAAGGTAATGAAACTCCAACCCTAGCAACAATTGAAAGAGTGATGGACACAAGAGAGAGATGGAGAAAAGCGGGAGACTTTGAATGTGGGTCGTGAGTTGAGCCCAAGATGTGAGAGATTGAGGTTGGGTTGGTTATGAATTGAAAGTGAAAAGAGATGAGGCTTTTACACTTGGGGATTCAAAATTATATTATGCACCCATGTAGTTTTATTCATGTCTCAATTTATATCATCCTAAATTAATTACAAAAGTGCCCACAAACTTCCATAAGTTGTTTTAATTTAACATCCAATCTGTTGGCCCAAAGAGCTACTTAAGAGAAAGAGTAAATTGGGTAGTGACAAAAATTTAAACAATTAAATCAAACACTTAAACACAAATTCTCAATTTTTCAAAATTAATTATTATCTTGTTATGCAGTAGAAATGTGTTTATCTAGATACACACTCAAACAAACAAAAAGATAACAATACAGTACACAATGATATATCCTGGTTCAATAGGCTACTCTTACCTACATCTAGTCTCCCGAGCTCCACGAAGATTCGCAATCCACTAAACCTCTGATTCCTTCCACAGGTAGGAACCAAACCCTTACAATCTTTTCACTAGTTGAAAACTAACTTAATTCTTTTCTCAGACTCAGAATTAAATCCTAACTATCCTGATTCTTTTTGTAAGTTCATAATCAACCTTTACAATCATTGATTCTTTTCATAGGTTAAGAATCAACCTACCACTATATCATTTTCACAAGTTTATGACTAACCTTTACAATTACTCTTAATTCAATTACAAGATGAATTAAAATCTAGTTTTTTTCAACGTAAAAGAATAACCTAACATTTTTGTAGGAGAAGGATCAAACCCTAACTTTTTTCACAGAAAATATCAAAACTCTAGCTACCCTGGTTAAACACCAACACAAATGTGTCTAATCCACTCAAACTAGCAAATACAAAAAATACAAAGTTTTTTTCCCACAAAGTGCTTTTATTACCTCAATACAAATATACTCGATTAATGGTCCGAATAAATACTAATTGATAGATACAATGTAACACAAATAATTTGATTCAATAAATAAGCAGATAGCACACAAGTAGTATGTAATCATATAATCAATCAAAAATCGCTAAAAAGATTTTCAGGCTTGAAGTTCAAAAATAATTTTCTAATAACCCTTATCCAAGCAATGAATAATAATAATCTTAGAAAGCAAATAAAAATAACTTGCAAGGATCTCACTAGGATTCACCGAAAACTAGAATGATTTTGCAATAAGAATACAAACCCGTGACGCAAATAGTAAGAGCTTTAGATCAAGAACTTGAAAGTAATCTCTCGTAGAAATCTCAACAATAATCTCACTCTTAGAAAGCTCAAATCTGATAGTTCTTAATGTTATTAAACTTAATCCCGTAGATATCTATTAATAGACCTAGAGTTAGATCTCCAACGGCTAGTTTTCAAAAGATATGCCATTAAATGACATCCCAAGACCACCTATATCTCATATATTCAAAATAGATTTGTTTCATTTGAAAACACTCTTGGGAAAACTCATTTTGGTCCTTGAAACTTTTTCAATTCAAAATCCATCAAAATAGAAAGTATTAAATCACTTTAATTAAAAGAATATTTAATTAAATGGACCAATTAAATAGGAATCATAAAATATATCATGTATATCTAAATTACACCTAAATCCTTGAAACTGTTGGTCGACTACCACCAAATCGTCGGTTAACCGACCCTATTTATAATGACCATCAAACTACTACACTGGTCTGATCAGCTGACTAACCATTTTTGGTCGATTGACTGATTCGACCAGATGATTCTTCCTGTAGACATCGCATTTTGTTCCACCTATTTAAGTATTGGATTTAAAGTGTAAGTTTCGATAAATCTTAAACTGAGGTTTAAAAAGAACGAATTTCAACCTTAGATCACATTGGATACTACAAAAAGCCAAAAAAAAAAAAAGAAATATCTAAAATTGTCAATTTGGTTGAATTCAGTATAAGTAAAAATTTCAGGTCACTCTCAAAATTCCTAAAGTTAATGGGGACTAAAATGACAATATTAAAGGTTAATTTTTCATGAAAATCACTTTTAATTATGATTAAATTAGTTAATACCCTTTTTAACATAAGAAAATTTCACAAATTACCTTCGTTTCTCGTTTTGACCCCTGAAACTTTTACTATCACCTATTTTGTCTAGTTGACACCAAAAATACTTATTTAATTTTCTACTTTAAAGTATTAATCTCAAAAAATCAGGCCAAAAGCCTTGATTAAACTAAGAATCCACCATAACAACTTAGTTACTTAAAGTAACTAATGCCTAAAGACATAGTTCGAAACTAACCAAATCGGTTTTTATCATGTCATACATTCAAAATCCAACAAATCATGATCTAATCAAACATTAAATGCCTCATTGAACGAAGACATTAATGAGGGCATTTAATGTGAGATCTTGTGAAGATTTCCTAGCATATCATGATGGCAACTGAGGGCCCGTTTGGTTAGTGTTCTCAATCCAACTCAACCCAACCCATCTTAACAACTTTTGGATTGATGTTTGGGAATGCGTTTAGAAAACTCAATCATGTTCCCAACTCAACCCAAAATGAAAGGATTGATTCTTCAAAACCTAAAGAAAGGAGGAACAAAAAAAACTTGATTTTTTTTTTCTTTTTTCTTTTTGTGCCCATCCCAATCCATCCAACTCCAGGGACATGCTTGGCACCAAAACAAAACTTAACGAGAGTATCAATTCCATTTATTTCTACCTACCTACACCGATCAGTTCTAATCAATTCAACCTTATCTACCTTTTTTATCTTCGTCTTCTTCTTCATTTCTCTCGTCTTCTTTCGTCTCCATCCAAACTAACAAAGCCAACGTCGTCCTTCTTCTCTTTGTCTTAATCGTCATCGTCGTCGTCGTCGTCTCTCTTTATCTCTCTCTCTCTCTCTCTCTCCCCTCTTGAAATCCATAGATCTTAACATCAACGTGCCTCCTAAGCTTGAAATCAGCCTCTATTTTTTTTTTCCTGCAGAAATCGATGGTTTTGTTCTTTATTTGTTTCGGATCTACTAACTTTATTATACTATGTTTATTTTTTCTTCATTTTCTTGTGGGTTTCTTTCATTTGTTGTTCCTATTCACATATTTATGTTTCTGTTCATGTTTCTCTATTGTTGTTCCTGTTCGCATATTTCAGTTTCTATTCATGTTCCGGTAAACTGTTCCTATTGTTGTTATCATTCACATAACTGTTTAGGGTTAGGGTTTAGAATGAGATATAATATTATTTGAATTTTTTGCTTCAAATTTTCTGATTTGCTTTGAGTTGCTTCCAGATCTATGCCTTCCATTACCAAAGGTAAGTTGCTTTGAGTTGCTATTATTACAAAATTTTCTTTGGGTTTCTTTGAGTTTCTTCTAGGATAACTAACTGTAAGTAGTTGAACCATATCACAGAATAAGTAACTCAACCTATTAGCCATATCAATGCAGATGTCAAACACTAGTCATATTAGTGGCGATGAAAATGTTGAGGAAGTAAGTAACACTAAGGGAACAGTTAATTTGTGGGGTGATAAAAATATAACTATTTTTGTTGAACTAATGGAATCTGAGGTGATTAAGAATAATAAGACGACAACTACGTTCACCATAGAGAGTTGGTCTTTCATTAAGCATGAATTAAACAAAATAACTGGATGTCAGTATCACCTCCAACAACTTAAGAACAAGTTCAATAAGCTGAGATTGGTCTATAGGAGTTTTAATTCATTGCTGAAGGAGACGGGCGCATTGACGGGGGCAAGAATGATATACAATTCCACCACTGGTAGGATATACCCATCCGACGATCAATGGAAGCGTTTAGCTGGGGTATATTGTTTTTTCTGAGTTCCTAAAATTATCTTGCATGCTTGTTGGCGTATTACACGAATAACAAATTGTTTTCTTCATGAACGTGTAATAGGTGAACAAGGGTGCGAAAGTATATTCCACTTGCGTGTTGTACGGTTCATTTATAAGATTGCATGATTTAAATGACAACCTCTTTGAAAGATAGAGTAGGGAGGAATATGAAGAAGATGAAGAGGGACAACGCCAGCAACCTACTCCAGTTGAGATCAGAACGAGTAGTCAAAGTATCATCGACCTGGGACTAAATAGGGATTTTATTGTCGAACGGATTTGACGTGATTCAAATTCAGTGTGTATAAATTAAATAAGTTTAAATATTTTCTTTATTTAAATTATAACAAATTAATCTATGAACTTTTAACGCACTCTTTTATTCTTTTATTCCTTTTTTGGATCGATGAGCCCGGTGGATGTAATATGATATTAATTTTGATTTTGATGATTGTGGTTCTTTCTATTGTACTTGTTATTCTAACAAAATTGGAAAAAAAATCAAAATGAACATCTATGTAATAGGATTGTACGGTGTTTCTGTTTAATATGTAACTACTTTGACATCTATTTTTAATTAACATTTTGTTTTTTTATTTTGTTGTAATTTGATATTTATTAGCAAGAAAATGTTGGCAAACAAATATGTACATTATTGTCATATATCATGTTGCAACCAAATATGATTCTTTATTTCTATTTTTATAAATTGAGGAAATAATTCCAAAATAATTCGTTACTAAACTCAATTTTGTTTCCATAAGGGAATAGAATTATGCGTTACCAAAAGCGATTCTGTTCCCAGCACAAAATAAAATTTTCTTATTATCAAACGTAATTTTGTTTTCAAAAGGAAACAAAATTCTCAACTCAACCTATCACATCCCATCCTTGGTAGGATGAGAAAAGTGAGAGCACTAACCAAACGCCACATTAGTTACTTGGAAGTAACTAATGGCTATAAAACTAACCTGACAGATTTCCATCACATCAAGGCATTTAAGACCCATGGCGTCATGGTCAATTCATGGAATTTAATGTCTTGAATGGACATTAATGACTTCATTCAATATATGTATTTAATGGGATTAAATGGAAAAGATATTTTTACAAAAATATCTTTAAGACAATCTGGTTACTTGAAAATAACTAGCGGTTACAAAGCTAATTGGACCGGTTTTCATCTCATCAATGCAGTAAATACTCTTTAAATCAAGGTCAAGTCATGGCATTGAATGACTTGAATGACCATTAATAGCTACATTCAATGTATGCATTAATGAGCATTAAATGAATGAGATATTTTCTAAATTAAGTAACTAGATTACCGAAAGTAACTAGTACTTACCAAGCAAATCAAACCAAAATCCATCAAATCGGACATTAAATGTACATTAAATAGCACATATGAAAGCATTAAATAGGCAATAATGGTAAAGATCTTGCAAAGATCTTGTAATCATTACCAAAATCTAATGATTACCTAGGAAATCAAGGTAAATCTTTATCACATGGCTCTAATCCTAGTATTAAATGACATTAAAGGGTCATAGCTAGAATAAACACACCATGTGCAGCAGGTTGGGGAAGCTTGTGCATTCTCCAATGTGTAGGGTATCCTGTGCCTATAAATACCAGCCTGTTTTCATTGAGAAACAAGCTTGGACATCCCTTCTCTTTCTAGGCTTGAATTTCTCTCTCGGGTCTTGGGCTATCCTAAGCATTACACTCCATAAACACTCTTAAATATTACCAAAAAGGCTCCAAAGAGGTGTTCTTAAGACTCTTAGAACAAGATCTCAAGAAGTTATTGAGAAACAACCAAGAAGAACCAAGAAGATTAAAGAAGGAGAAGAAGAAAAAACACTTAAGGAAATACTACACCCCTGAGTTAGGTAAGTCCTCTAAAACTCCTCTTTGATTTTGTTTAAATACCTTTATATTACTTGTATATAGTATAGTTGGGTAGTTCTTAGAGGTTTAGATCATATACATAATATAAATATTATTGTTCATATCAAGAGCATCAAGAAGACTATGATTTATGCATATCATCTTTGACTCTGTCAAAAACACATGAAACTAAACTTCAATGAATCTAAAACAAATTTTTGATGAAGGACTACTAACTACTAACTACTAACAACTAACATTTATTTTTCCGCACTAGCCTAGATTACAGCCTGGTACTCAGTCTCGGTTTTGTGGTCTGGCACCTTATATATACTATCCATAGTTCTAAGTATCAGTCGTTACATTACGTAACGGCCGATACGTAACAAAAATTGGCCTCCTCGATACCGAAGTCTGGGGCTGATTCACAGCGTATTAGGCCATTACATGCCTATAACAACCGTTACGGCCGTTACACCGTTACAACTGTTTTCCAGAGTCGCCCAAGGCGTACGCCTAGGGTTTTACAAAGAAGAAAGAAAAAAACAAGAAGAGATGAAGTAAATCTTGCATGCCTAGGTTTCTCTCTCTCTCTCTCTCTCTCTCTCTCTCTCTCTCTCGCAAGATTCACAGAGTAAGAAAGAAAGAAATAGAGGAAGTAACATATTGTTACGTACCAAATCAATGGAGAAGTCAATGATGGTGGCCAAAGAGTCAACGATGGTGGCCAAAGTTGCCAGCATTGTTCTCAGCCAATCGTTCTTTGGTCTCGACTAAGGTTGCAGAGAAACGAGTTGGGTCTAATTAATTAGGCTAGATGTGTGTTGAATAATTGCTAAATTACACATTTGACCCCTTAGTTTTTTTATATTTAATCTTAATATAATATTGTAATAAGTAAGGCTGAGAAAAATGGTTAGGTGATGCTGATTTTTCTATTTTATTTATTTATTTTTTCTTTATATTTTCTTTATAAATTATAAGTCATAACTTAATAAATAATAATTATAATGTTATCTATAATATATCTTTTTAATTATTTTTTTGGTATTTTTTAATTATACGATATTGTTCAAATATTAAAAATTCATATATCACGGGGCTTACACTCCACGTCCCGTGGCTTACATCCCGCCCAACGCCCTCGCTTTTTACATACCAATGTATATATGTGTGTGTGTACTTATGACATTATGTATACAACTATTTATAATTGTATATTACATATTTATTATGTTCAGTACGACCGTTTTTGTCTTTTTTCATATCTTTATTTTATTATATATAATCCAAAATATCATAATATTTATTAGAATGTATTTATAAAGGGTTAAATGAGTAAAACAAATATTATTATTGAGTTTTTAAAAATGTTCTGATGAATTTGAAAAATTCACGACCGTTAAGATTAATTCCCGTTACGGATAGACCGATACTCCCGATTCCGTTACACCATGATCATTACAATTACGTAACTCAATACTGTGATTTAAAACCTTGATACTAATACGTCTAGACCCCTTGTGGCTAAAATTCGAAATAAATGGAGGGTCTCTATCCTTCGAGGATAAGTGTGCACGTTTTTCAGAAACATTTTCGTCTTCTTAGTTACGAGAAGTACTGACACCCTATATATATTACTCTGTCAAGACCCTTATGGCTAAAAGTTGGAATAAACGGAAGACCATTATTCCTTCAGGGATAAGTGTGCACCTTCTTCAGAAACGTTTTCGTCTTCTTGATTATGGGTAGGACTGGAATGTATATGATATATTTTCTTTCTTATCTTTTGGAATAATAAAGTAAACCTTAACACTAAACTTGCCTAAGTAAATAAATTTGGTTGGAGTGTTTTTGACAAAATCAAACGTGTATATCCACATACCATTGGTGCCATTTATGATCTTATCTTAAAAAAAAAAAAAAAACCATCTTGGGTGAACTAAGTTTCGACCTAATTCTTGGTGAAAACTGGGATACGTAAGCAACCTTATACGGGTTTGGTTGTCTGTTTAAATAAAAATCACCTTGAGTGAACTACTTTCAACTTAATTTCCCGTGAAAATCGGGATACACAGGCAACCTTTACATGTTAGGTCGGCATTAAAAATAAACAAAATATTTTAATTTGATCTGTTTTATATGGTGCTGCTTTAAATAAGTAAAAAAAATTTTAATTCCTTACATAAAAATGCATAAAGAGACAAACAAACATTGAAAAAAAGGGAATTAATGTGTTAACCAAAACCAAAGGAAGTTACTTGGAGTATGTTTAAACGTAAAGATTCATTTAGACTTTTGTACTATCTTCAGATGGATGACTTGGAGTACCTAACACCTTCTCCGAGTATAACCGACCCCCGAACTTAAAAGAAATCTTTGGTAAAGACCAATTGCTTTTGAGTCAAAACTTAGGCCATTTAAAAATGAAAATAATTTAAAAAGTTCCGGTGACTTAGCACATCATTTAACTCAATGCTAAGTGACGACTTTATTTTTTTTAAATAAATTATGGCCCAAAGAACGTTTCAAAGTCGGCGCCTAGAAAATCCCCTGAAACTGATTTCTAAAAATGAACGGATTTGTGAGGATTTTGAGAGAGAGGAAACAAAACATTGTTTTCCTTTTTTCTTGCTCTTTTCTTCATCTATTTCCAAAATCCAGGATACGTCACCTCCTCCATTCAATTTTAGCCATTATTCTCATCGGTTGATCGACCCTTCTTGTCGTTTGACTTAATGGATCAGTAGGTCACCCATTTCACATTCAAAACTCCTTTCGCCGGTTAACTGAATTGACCCAAAAACTCAATATTTTAAGCATTGAAATTAATTTTTCAATTAGGTTCTTAACTAAAACCATTTCACATACTTAGTACATTAAAAATCACACTTTAGACCCCTAAATTATTCACAACACACATAAGATTAATTCATTTTAAAGTGTCGTGTGTGATCTTAATTTAGGTTGCATTAAGAATATATAAGTAAATAGTTGTTTTTACCTAGTTATCTTCAATGTCTTCAAAATTCTTCAAGTTTTCATCATTTTCATTATGCACCCACTACATTTTCTTCAATGATTCCTCTTCAACGATTCATCTTTTTAAACACATTACATGAAACTATAAATCTGAAAACACTTAGTAAAAACATTAGTCCCATAAAAATATCAATATTTAATTGTTCATCAAAATATTGGATTCAACACAATCTTTTTGCAATGGCCATTATTTAGCCAATGCATTCCAATTAATCTTGTAATTGACCATGTAAACAGCTTAATATGGAATAAAATTTTATGTAAAATTGTGAATTCCGTTAAAGTGCTTGATCTTTACAATTTACCCCTAGTTATTTTCACAAAATTCTCAAAAGAAGAAGTTAATCTATTAGACCATATTTATTCATCATAAATCTTCCAAATTAATCTTCTAATTGAACACTTCAATTTGTAAACATTGATTAACTTTTCATATTATCACAAATAAGTTCATGTATTTCGATTGAAGAAGTTCATTAGTTCTAATTCGATCATAATTGGACTTCATAATTCCTATTTTCTCACAATCCTCTAATTAATCGTTCAATTAACCAAGTTTAATTATATGTAAATGAATTGTGAAACAATAAAAAATGCACTCAATTTAAACCCAATTAAATAATTTGGTTTTCACAAATTATACCTGAATGTTTTCAAATGTGTCCAAATTCAGGGAGATATCCCAATTCAAATTGCAATTGATCATGTCAGCTGGTAATTTATACAATCAACTTGTGAAATGTCAAATTATAAAGTTGTTATTTACAAATTAGCTCCTGATTTTTAAAACAACCTCTAACTCATAGAGATAATCTATTTAGTCTTCAAATTAAACAAATTGGTCTTCCAATATTATGCACCACTAATTTTCGTTATTAATTCCTAATTTATGTATATATTCTCTAATTAATCTTCCATTTTAACATACTTATTCATAAGTTACGTAAACAAAATGTGAAATGATAAAAAATACAATTAATTCACTGCCAACTAAATAACTTCGTTTCTTTCAATTAACACTTAATTCATGTAGATAATCCAATTATTCTTACAATTGGGCACATCAATTGCTAAAATACATGACCCGTACCACAATTGTAATTCATCTATTAATCCCAATTGATAAAAAATAGTATTTATAAATTAGTCCTTTTATTTTTCTATTCAATCATAATTTTGTACTATTTAGCATATCTGTCAATTGAACCAGACATTGATAAATTGCATTGCCTAATTGAATTTTTTTCATGAAACACTAATTCAACTTCAAGTTTAATTTCTTCAAAATTAAATCCCAATTTTTTCATAGTAACAAAATCGTAAAATTATCAAAAAAATACATAATGTAATACTAATTAAATAAATTAGTATTTGTAATGGATATCCTAATATTTCAAGCAACCCATAATTTATATGCATATTCCAAATAATATAATTATTCTTCCAATTATGTTATTAATCTTTCACTTCCAAACAAATACATTGTAAACCAATATTTTAGATACCATCCTAGTGCCGCCACCACCTACATAGTAGTGCTACTAAACAAATTTGTTTTTAACCCTAAATCATGATTACAACCAATTGAGAAACTGGAGCATTCAAGATGTCTTTTGGCCCAACCAAATTTTGTCACGGATCAATTTTGTGGCCACGACCCTGATATACACCCAATACTTCACAAACCCCACTTTTCATCCACCATGTTTAAAATTTAGTGCCACCACCTTATTTTGGTGCCACCAACATACAAAATACATCTTCATTGACATATTTTTACGAACAGTTGGTGCACAAAAGATATAACAAGAAGACCAACCATCTTCTACCCAACCGATTTACACACAAAACCTACCTAACAAATAAAAAATCCAAAACAAGAAGTTGTTGAATACATTGCCTTGGGCATTTTACCATTATTTCTCTTTTGTGAAGCATTTTTGCGAACACTTTGTGTAGCTTTGTCCTTGTAAACTATCCAAGTAATTAGCCAAGATGAAATAAGGAGTACCTATATGACATTTTCCCTTCTGTTGCCCGTTCTAATTGTCTCTTCAAGTTTGTTCTTCCTCCTCAATAATCCAGAGTTCACTTGTTGTGCTCTCTCATCCATCTGATTATCATACCAGGAAGAACTTGCATGAACATGATCTAACCTGCTGCATTTAAAAAAAAAAAAAAAAAATTGCGCAAAAAATCGTCTATTTCAAATGCTATACATTAAAAAAAATAAAAATAAAAAATAAATAAAATCATAAAAGATGATCATACCATCTAGTTTGCACGAAGTGAAAAATCTTCTACTGGGATTAATGTATGCCTATAAGGTTTTCGTTACGACCCTTCTTCTATAATTGCATTGCAGCTCCATTAATTTTCCAACCTTTTTTTTCCTCTTGAGCATACTATGTTCTTAGAGGATGTCCTTAGATAATGAAATGAAATTGAAAATCTGAACTTACACTAAATGGTTATCTACCGGTCCTATTAGATTGTTCGACTGGTGCCACCAATATTTTTCTTCTTGTAACTACTTTTAGATCATCTTGTAAATTATTTTAGTAAAATTTTAACTTTACCTTTATAATTTGTAACTTTTCTGTTTAGACTTGAAAATTAAACTTGTATATTTAGTTTGATATGTTGTAAAATCTTGTAACTTTACTATTAAATATCGACCGGTGAAAAACCACCTCGAAATATGACTTTTACTTTTCAAAAAGTAAAGGATTAGACATCAATAACTTAGATTCAACCACTTGACTCTTAAGTTGCATTTGGGTAAGGGATTTGATAAATCTATGGATTACGTAAATGACACGATTTCAAAATTCTGAAAATCTTGTCATTTACAAAATTTTGTTTGGATAACCCTTTTAGTTTGCAATTTTATATTTTCTCGTTTGGATAGACAAATATTTGTATGCAAAATTTTAAAATCTATTAAATTTTAATAATAAAAAATATAAAAATATGTCTCATAATATAATTTTTATATCTAATTTAGTAGTATAATTTTAATTATAGAACTTTAATTAAAAAAATAAAAAAAAATCTCTTGAAAAAAATTAGAAATAACATGTGTTTTAAAAGAATTTACAAATTCTTTTTTGTTATCGATTTCATAAATTTCAAATTTCTCTTTATAGTAACCAAACAAAAAAAATTCTAAACAAAATTCATAAAATCCCATAGGGTGCGTTTGGTTGGGTGGAAAATCGATGAAAAAGAAAATATGATAGAAAATGAAGAAAAAAAAATTATTTGATTTAAAGGGAAAATAAAAATAAAAGGGAAAATGTACAATTTTCGAATCATTTTTTTTCATACAAAATTGGGAGGACAATGAAGAAAAGTAAGGGAGAAGGAGTAAAATTACAATGATACCCTTGATAATATAATTTTTAATTTAATTTTATAATATATGACTATAAAATAATAAATTACATTAAAGTAAATTATTTTTCTTTGTTTCATTTTTCTTCCTAACCAAACAACACTACGAAAAATAAAGGGAAAATTACCGCCTGATCCCATATTACCCACCAATCTACCAATAAAATCCATTGATTAACTATTGAACAAAATAGTCCTCTTCACCCTCTTTTGTGCACAGTGCAGTCCCATTTTTCAAAATCCGTACACTTCTTGATAACAGATTTGTCCTCGCGTATATGCGGCAGTAAAGATTCTATATTAGGGATTGGGAGTTTCCATATTCAACAAAATCGTTTTATTAAAATGAAAATAACTATTGTTGAACATATTTTTTACAATCTAATTATATATTCGGATTTATCTAAACAAGATCTTCAAACGATATCAAATTCACTATTTTTTTTCATTAGTTTAAGTTTTCACATTCATATTGCATTCAAAATGGTACTTTCGTTTTGATTGGATTAGATGTTACATTCAACATGTAAAGATAAATTGATGTTACATGAATGTTACATATAACATGGTGTAGTTATTATCCTTTAGGTTTTGATTTTGGTTTTAGTTGGTTTTAATGTTAGATGTAACATTAATGTCATGTAACATGGTGTAATTATTAATTTTTTGGTTTTGATTTTGGTTTGCTTTTAATGTTACATGTAATATTTGATGTTACACGAATGTATATGTAACATGGTGTAACTTTTCTAGTTTAAGTTTTGCTTTTGGTTTGATTTTAATATTACATGTAACATTATGTAGTTACTAAATGTTACAAGTAACATTTATACTCATTATGATAAATAATTTCTAAAAATGTGATTGATAGCTCATTTTAAAGAGAATTAATATAACATAATTGTTGTATAAAAATTTTATTATTTCAAATTCGGATTGAGATCAAAACAAATATTTTATTCTACCTAAAGTTAGTCGTATGTTAATTAATTTAGTTCCACATAAATAGGATGTGATTACATGATGTTTATGAAACGGTGCATTAAATAGAGACATTTTAATTACGAATCCGCCAAAATGACTGTTCGGTTCACAATAAAAATTGTGGGTGTATTCAATAGTTTTTGCACATTTTTAAGATTGTGGGTAAGCACCACAAAATTTTATTTTATTTTATTTTATTTATAATAAATAAAAATATTATTCTCTCAAAAAAATTTTATTTTTTATTTTTTATTTTTATCCTTCCAATCTCCAATCAAATGAAGTCGTTGCTCAAATTAATTTGTGCAAACACAATCTTAATAATTGAGGTTGTCTCCTTTTCTAATCCTATTAACTTGGTCGTAGGTACAACCAAAACTACTTGGGTGTACCTAAAGAAAATCCTTTCAAGTATGGGGGGAGTAATTGGGGGGTGTCCGACAAAATGTTGGACGATGATTAAATGTCCCCACGGGTGCGTGCTAGCTGTCCCACGTGTCCCCCCCCTCCCCCCCCCCCCATTAAGGCATTAATTGGATCTGCCTTCATTTTCCGACATTTATTTATAATCCATCCCTCTCTTCTTGTTGTCCGTACCCAGTCTTCTGGCCACGTGATTTGCACGTGAACTCGACCCCTCCCCCTTCGTGCCCTTCCATCAACTCACTACGATACCCACATTACTCTTGTTTGTCTGCTTATCGACATTGTTTCTCACCAAATATAACTTCAATATTTTCATTTTATTTTTATATTTTGAATAATAAAAATAAAGGATATTAATTTCTTGTTCTCACTTTATTTTATATTTTATTTTAAAAAAAATTAATATATTTACAGCTTTTTATTATAAATGAAATTAAAATAAAGAGTAATCTTATTTATTATACACAAAGTTTGGATAAAAATTTACATTTACTTAATTTTTAATATTTTTGTTAAGTTAAAATTAAAAATTGTTACTTTTAAATTTAATATAAATAAAAAGAGGTAAAATATAAGTTTTGGTTTTCATTTTCTCTTATTTCGATAAATTTGCTGACCCAATCGTCCGCAAATTATTACTTTTTTTAGAAAAAAACTTTTGAATTTTAAAAAGTTATTAAAAGAATGAAAAAACAAAAAAACTTCAACTATTATTTGAGGGTTATTAATGATGTACCTGAATAGTATGTGATGATTTGATTAGACTTTTGAGCAGGGGGGTGGGGGTGGGGGTGGGGGTGGGGGTTAGTCATGTCCTCATCATGGAATCTCAACCTTTCGATATTGCATCCCACCAACCCCATAAGGTCAGCGTCACATGTCCCCATACTACTCTTTATTGGATTTTAGATAATTTCCCTTTCTTTTCTTTTCTTTTTTTGTGCGCGCACGCTGTTTGATTTTTTCTTTTAAAATATATTCACAATTTGACGTATAAATAGTGTAATTAATAGTTAAATATTAAATTCAATGAAAAACGTAATAAAAATAAAAAATGATATACAAATGATTCTGATAAAAATTCAAATACAATATTAATTTTTTCGTTTATTTTAAAAAAAAAAAAAAATTGATACACAAGATGTGTTAATTCAGTTGACAATGAAAAATATTTATTTTCTTTGTCAATTAGGGTTTCACTATCTTATACAGTACTCTGAGAATTAAATGTTAAATTTAATCATGAATACACCAGGTCATGTGGTGAAGTACGCTTTTAAGATCATTAGAGGAGGTGATTAGTCGAGATGATCGTAAGTTAATGCTGACAACACCTTACCTTACCGTAAAATAAAAATAAAAAAACTATATACATGATCATGAGTATAATTATTTTGTTTGTTTAATTTGTCAAATAATGTTATAGAAATAATTATTGTTTCTAATTCTCAAAACGATACCAAGTACATTTGTTGTGATTTTTTATTTTTTAAACAATGCTAAGAGTTTCTTATACCTTCTAATATAAAGGTGACACCTTTATTTTATTTTATTTTTTTGGTTTTAGTCAAAATTGCGTCTGAGTCAACTTATTTGTATCTCAATTAATCATCTCATTGACAATCTTAATTTAAAATTTTAGTTCCTAGAGATAAAACCTTTATTAGTACATTATACCATAAAAATTGGAGAACTAAAACAATTCAAATTTGGTAGGATACAAATAACAAAAAAGATAAAATAAGACTTCCGCTAATTTTGATTATGACAGCAAAATAGTTTTCCCTTCTATAGAATTCAATTTAATTCAATTTTGATTATGACAGTAAAATAGTTTCGCTTATAACACTCGTCCTCAAGTGTAAAACCCAACTTGCAAAAAATATTTAGTTACAAGAAAATAACGTGAAATGTGCACCATCGAATTGCACATAAGATTTAATTACGAGCAAAGAAAGACGAATTTTCAAGATCTTGACTTTGAGATCATGTTTGGAGATTCCAACTCAAAATCATATGGTATTACGTGGAGCAACTCCTTTTAACTTATATTATAGTTTGAGTACTCTTAAGAAAATAATGTGAGACATAAATCTCACACAATCCAATTCAGTTAATAAATTGAATTTAATTTTTACTATTTTAGGAATTTTCTAGGAATACAGTTTAGAATTTTGTCCCCCATAAAAAGTAGGGGTTTTTATCCCTGGATTCCCTGCATTTTTTAGTTATATTTATAGTGATTATTTTTTAATCATTCATTTGGTTAACATGTATATTGTGTTGACCACTTATCCATTTGCCTTGTAATCACGGTTTTTAGGAAGCTTCAACTGTGGAAAGCCTTGATTCCATAATTCTCTTTTTTTTTTTTGTCATTCATTTTTCAAGTTGTTTTTAGAGAAATAGTTGCAATGGTTAGTCCCATTGCAATCCATATTTTGATGATTAACTTAAAGAAGTATTCCTACCTATGGATTATTTCTACATAGTGAACATTAACTATGCGAGTTTACTAGTGAACATTAACTTAGGTCACGTTTAGTACATGGAATTCAACTTGGAATTAGAATGAAGTTGGGAATGACCATTTCATTCCTACGTTTGGTTGTTGGGATTGGTTTTCATTCTCATTCTCCAATAATGACTAATCCCACATCTCATGGGATTAATCAATCTCAAATAAAATGAGGTATTAGGTAATCCTGGGATTACCTAATCCCACAGCGCATCTCATCTATTGTTTCGTGAGAATGGTGTCTTTCGTGAGCGAGAGAGCAGAGAACGAGCAAAGGCAAATCGAGCGACGAGCAAAGGCGACGACGATCCTTTCGAGTGACGAGCAGAGGCAATGGCGATCCTTTATCGATTTCACCTTCATGACCAAGCTATCGAGCTCGAGTCTGGTGAACACGATCTTTCATTCGTGAGCTGGATCATTTCATTCTTCAAAAATCGAAGTCGTTCAGTCACCATCGATCCAAAGCCTCCGTCGATTTCATCTCCAACAATGGTAATTTATGATGATTTTACTATTTCATTTGTTTGGATTTCATTTTCCATTTCATTACTGCTGGTTTAGGGTTTATGGTTCATATTTCCTAATTTTTTGAAATGATTTTAATTTCAATGTTTGTGGTTCGACTTGCATATTGTACAAACAATTCTTAGTTTCATTCTAGATTACATCACAAAAATGGAAGAATCAATTCGAAATTGAAAAGCATTAGCAACTTTAGCGATTGTTAGATTGGTAAAGATAGTGAATAGCACGCCGTATTTATGAATATAGGCTTGGGGTTTCTGTGTTGCAGATTTATGTTTCAGTTATGTTCTGAAATTTCTGTTTTTGGCCTAACAAAAACAGAAATCTGAGAACAATGTCATTCAGTTTCCATTTCGATTCCAATTCCAAGGATCTAATTTTGAGCAACCAAACATAGGGTTTGTGTTTCTATGTTGTAGATTTCTATTTCTATTGTGTTCTAAAGTTTATGTTCTTGGTCGAACAACAAAAATCTCAGAACAATGTAGTTCAGTTCCCATATTTTGTTTCTTCTGAAAATCTAGGAACAGAACAGAGAGAGATTTTCCAATTCCCATATTTTTGTTTTTATTCCCAGTTTTTTTGAGAATAGAAAAAAGAAAAACAGAAACACGAAAATACTTACAAGTCCTTTAATTTGTTTGGTTAAAGGATAACTTAGGTGACATTTGTTTAGTGTCTCTGAATAATTTTATTATGTTCCCAAAATTTTGTTCTAAAATTTCTGAATATTTAAGAATATTGTTTCATTTTTATTTATCAGTTATTCCAAGACCATATTTAATGTATTTTGTAACCAAACGTAGGAATGGTAATGACCATTTCAATACCATGTTTAATCCCGTTTGTCATCAAACATAGAAATGGTAATGGTCATTCCATTCCAATACCACATTCATTCCAATACCACACTCATTCTATTCCATTTCAACATACCAAACATAGCGTTAATGTATTGTTCATTGTTATGTGCTTCTATTACATAATGATTGTGATACATTTCTACTAATCAATGAATGTTAACTTAATTGGTGTCTCGTCTTTATTAGATGCTTTCATTACATCATTATAGTGATCATATGAATGTTAACTATATGATTTCCCTAATGTATGTTAATTTGATGTTGTATTCCCTTAATATAATACTTTGATAAAATCATTAATATGATTTTTTCATAGGGGCAGACGCAAATATTTTATTAAGTGGGGGTATTTATAATAATAATGACATCGAGCCTTTATTGCAACCCGTGCTACTGAATCAACTATTTTTTGTTTTTTGTTTTTTTTGTGCCAACAATATGCTCTGACTGGAGTAGCATGGGGCACGTGGAATCATGTGTAAATCAGCAAAGATCACCTTTCAAGGCTAAAGACTCCTGGATATCTAAAACAAAAAGTGACAATCCAGTTAATTCAGTCTCTGTTGTGGAGGGATTGAAGCAAGCACCTCTCAAACATAGCATCATCCTCATTAGTCAAGAAGACGAATTTGTTAACTTCAACTTTTACAGCATTCAACTAAGATTTATACATGGACTTAGACATCTCTGTTTTGGGTGGTGCTGTGAAGATCTACAAGTGTGAGCAGTACTAACTGAAAGGCTCTCATATTGTTTGGAGGGTAGGGGGCATAGATGCCAATCAATCCTGACCCTCTATCTATCACCGTAGAAGTTTTTCCTAAGGAACTGGGGTTCTCATGGATCCACTGGATATCCTTGATGATGATTTATAAGCATCTGATGATGATGATGAACTTCATATAGCAAAGGTGAAAGACGATCTTTGTCCCACAATTGTGCTCACTAGGGAAGAGAAGGCTAGATTACGAAAGCCATGGAAGCAGGCACCATTTACATCTCAGAAGCGAGAAAGCGATCAACAAGCTGAAAAATTCCTTTCTCCTTCCAACACGAAAGCAAGCATAGTTCAAACGTTGTGCACTTAGTCGTGTGCGGTAAGGAGAAGCTAATCTCTGCCGCCGGGGGGAGGGGGTTCGAGTCAAGGTAAGTGGTAGGTGCGTATTTTGTGCACGCCTACTTACGCTCGCAAGTATACGAGGTCTAAAGTTTTAATATAGTGGATCTTTGAAGGTCGGATATCGTTCCCACAGAGAAAAGTGTGAAGAATTGAATTGAATACCGCAATTGACATAGTCTCGTGTTATCCTGACGACGGAAGACGTGAATTGAAGTTAAACTAAGTTAAATTACAATTAGTGGGTTAATTCTAACTAGGTTGATTAATTAGGGATTGATTTCATTCACTTAATACACATTTGATTTCGTTCGGTTAACAATAACGGAGTTTAAGTATCCGACAATCTTGATTCGTAAACTCCTCTGCCACCTCTTCCGAGTGTAAAACGAGGGAATACATGACTTCGAGTCGACGCGAAGGTCCCCCTCGATGTATTAACGACTCTAGGCCACGTGAGTCTTGACCCAACATCATCGATTGCATACTAACTAACGCCCTCCCGGGTCGTTAGGTCGTAACGATGTGTTTACCCTAGTCCGAATCCAGGGTTACCTCTCCTGAGTGTCAAACCCTAGATTCTCAAGTCCAATCCTAATACCATTACAAGAATATTAAGATCGTCATCAAATGATAAACACAATCGGACTTAAAACAACAACCGTTAAAGAAACGTATATTAAACCAAATGAGTATTTACACAACTACACCTTTCCCTAACTAATCTCTAAATTACACTAACATGTTCTTAGCCAATACAACATTTAATCAAGAGGATATCATCATTACCAACTATAAATATTAAATACAAAGATGAAAACAAGGGAAGAAAAGCCAAATCTCAAAGTGGAGTAGTCCACTTTCGCCAAAGAACGATCCTCCCGAGCTTTCTCTTTTCCGTTGATGAACTTCCTCTTTTAGCTCTTCAATGATTGGACAAGAACACTCTTTACAACTAATCTAATCTACTTCCTAAACTAATCTAATCTAACTACGGTGGAAGAGAGCTCCCAAGAACAACCGGAGCCTCCTCTCATGTCTAAGGGGTTCTAACCTCTTAGGGTCCTTCTTTTGGTTTGGTGGGGAAAGGGGTTAAAAGGAGGGATTTGGAAAATATCTTCAAAATATCTAAAAATAGATATTTCTGTGCAGAGTGTCACCACCTAAGCGGTGGTTCACCGCTCGGGCGGTGGCTTTAAGTCGGTTAAAGTCTGTCGGTGATTTCGCCTAAGCGATGGTTTTTACACTTAGGCGGTGGCTGCTGGCAAGATATTCTGTTGTTTTCTCACCTAGGCAGTGGTTTTCTCGCCTAGGCGGTAGTTCAGCCCTTCAACACTCCAACATTCTGCCTCTTTTCCGCCTAAGCGGTGGAACTTCCGCTTAGGCAGTAGTCTTCATTCACCGAAACCCTGTTTTGCACATTTTGTTCACCGTTTCTCTACCGTTTTCACTTGTTTCTCGCCCTTTGACATCCTTTCACTTGTTCTACACTAAAACACACTAAAACACAATTAAATATAACTAAAATGCTTGAGAACTAACAAATCCGGTTTAGAAATATATAGGTTTTTCACACCTATCAAATACCCCCAAACTCAGAATTTTGCTAGTCCTCGAGCAAAACACTAACACTAAACTAGACTAACTAATAAACTAATCGAATAAAAATGAAAAATTAAACTAACACAAAAGAAGTATATGCATGTAAATATAAAGTTCAGTCGAAATGACCAATTTGTTCCTCCCTCAATATCCTGAAATCGGATCAAGTTCGAGAAGCATCCCACATCAAGTGGTGTTCTAGAATTTCAACTATCAATATCAATAAAAACCATTCTGGATCCATTTGAAGTGTGTGTGTGAGAACTCAAATGTATAACTAGTCAAATACCGGATTCGATTATTCAATTGTTAAGCTCATAACCTAAACCGTTGAAGGATTCAGGAAAATCATAAGCTTGATTAGAGTCTACTATCCACTAATGTAGGCTCGGATATTCACAAAAATCAATAGGACTTGGTTTGGCTTTGGAGAACGACCACGGGTATCACTGGAATAAAAATAGCAATTTGGTTTAATCGATCGATATCCGAGGTAAAATCGCTTGTCGCTATTCTCTCTCATGACCCCACATTTAAAGTACAACTCTGAATAAGAAATGAAAATCCTGGTATTCACTTATCGAAAGAGAAGAAAATGAAAAATTATATTCATGTGTTTTTTTTTTTGTTTTTTTTTTTTTTTAACACTAACATATTCCTAAATTAACTCGAATTGTTACAGTTTTAGGAGAGTGCAAAAAGAAGTTAGAGAAACACACCCCCAAACTTATTTGAATTTGTAAAATTTTAGGAATATGTAAAAAGAAATAATAGAAACACACCCTCAAACTTATTTTAGGAGCGTGCAAAAAGAAATACAAAAATGACAAGTGAATATACTAATACCGAATCAATAAAAATTCGTCTGAAACCCTACCGCTCACTTGATTTCACTCAATTTTGAAAATTAGGCTTAGCGACTTTGGTTTAGGAAAAATTTAAATGAAAAGAGTATTTGAAACGTTTTCAGAATTGATTACGTTATCGGCTTCGACAGGGGAAATAAGGAATGAATATTTTCAAGTTAGCTACAACGGATCAAGCGAAAAATTGACGGCCTAAATCACGTCTCCGGAATTACCGTACCTAGGATTCCGCCTCAAGTTTTCCCCAAATCAAGTTCTAGTTTCCTCATTTTCTATCATGAACTTAATATCAAATAATCAACGTCTAATCGTTTAGATAATTATTCATTGAGTTCAAATGTCGTGCAATTTTCGAATCGAGATAATTTTTACACAATTGACATGTTAAGCACACAAAACACACAAGGAAGGTATTACCCCCGACCTCAATATGCAATTAGGGGATAATTCTCATCATCGTGTTTTGGCCCAAATGAACTTACATCTAATCATGCAAACACAACTTTATACATACACAATACTGAACTAATTCTAATACTAACATACATAAATTAATCTAATCACTAAACATTCAAAAACATAAATTAAACTAACTAAACTAAAAATTTAAAAATTAAAGCATTCATAATACATAAATAAATAAAGGTCTGTACAACAAAAATTTTCATTTTGTTCAAAAATAATAATAATTGTTCATCATTTTCTACAAAAAGTCAAAATGGACGAACATCCACTAAACTATCATCTAATCCATACCACTTAGGCCTGAACACGGCAGTGTTCCAATAGCAGCGAACCCAATAAACATATAGCATGCTTGCACAAAAAATTGGTTGAACACATATCTAGGGAATAAGATTTATTCCCTACTGTTCACCTGAAGACGAGTCATCAACATCATCACTTTGAGAAGGAGAATGTGGTCTCTGAAGTAGATGTGGTGGCACATATGGCATCGGTGGGAAATCGTCCATCTCAAGGCCAAGGCCCTCCCAAATTTTCCGTTGGACTCGATCTTGTTGCCTCGAAAATTGGTCCAGGAAAAAGGCAATCTTGTATTGATTCTGGAGGACGGTCTGAAGTTTGTTGTTTATCCTTTCTTGTGACCTTTCAGCTCGGACTCCAGAAGGTCCAGCCGTATCATCTGGTTGCTCTTTCCCTTCCTCCGGCTTAGGCTCAGGTGCCTCTTGCGCCCCATTCTTCCACAACCGATTTATCGCTGAAAGCGTAAGTGGAGAGATAGGTTCACACTGGCTTCCCCTAGATATAGTCACATCAGCTAATCTGAATATATGGGTCAAAAGTGACGGAAACGGGAGCCCACCCTTTACCGTTTTCAAAGCATGAAGAAGTGATGAATAGATCAAAAATCCAACGTTTATGGGTTGTCTGGTCTGGATTTTATAGATCAAATAGGCCCTGTCCTTCGAGACGTCTGACAAATGTGATGTCGGCAAGAGGCTTCCACAGATGAAATTGTGCCAGATTTTTTAAACCGGCTTGAGGCATCTCACTAAAAATGTAGCGACGTTCGGCCCCTGGTGTTTCCACTTTACCGGACCAGATGTGATATATTGGATGACCCGTTGTAAAGAAGGTTCCTGGCTTTCAATTAACTCCGATGCCGAAAGTTCGAAGAGATGGTTTATGAAGTCGGGGCTGAAGATAATGGGTTAGTTCCGCACCCTTGCTAGATCGTTGATGGCCTCGGTAGCATTTGCATAGAACTCTTTGACCAAAGCGATTTCGCCTGGGGGTGGCAATTTGTAGAATTGCTCCCAGTGGCGGCTTTGGATTTCATTCCGAAATTCCTCCGGGAGCTCCTCGATCAGACCGAATCCCTGTTGACGTATGCAAGCACGATGTTTTTCGTGTTTTTTGAAGTGGTCCGCCGCTTGTTTTGACACAAAGCGGGTAGCATCAAAGTCAACGTCGGTCGGCACCCTAGGGTTTGAACTCGACCCTTCACCTCTAGCCCTTTTCTTAGCTTCTCTTTTCGGCATTTCCTACAATTACAATCACAAAAACCCAATACAACCTCATCATATATGAACATTAGAAAAATATAAACTTCCCTAATCACATTGTCATGAACAAATTCATCCCAAAACGAATATCCATTTGAATTTTTCAAACAATTTTAAAAAATGTGACATCCTATATTAGTTCACACACTCAATGAATCCAATTGAACATGTGTATCATCAAGAATCAAACCAAAAACCCATTGAACTTCGAAATCGCGAAACTAGGGTTTAAGGTTTTTGGGCAAAATTTCACAATCCATTGATTTCTTTGATAAAATCATGCAAACCAACCAATAATTTCAACAACTAAACTAAATGTAATGTAAAAGAAACTTACTTGTTGAAAAATAATGGTCCATCAAAAGAAATTGAAGAAATCGCACCTTTCACGCGAAACCCTTGATTTTCGGAAATAGGGGTTGAAATCCGATTCTTGGGGGTTGAATCGTGATGGAAATGACCACGTTTTGTAATGTATGGATGATTTTAGAGATTTGGAACGGTTTGGGAGTGAAGTTTTAGAGAGAAGGTGGAGGATTTGGGAGGGAACTTGCGTTTTTAATTTTTAGGCGACGGACTATTTTTAACAGCAGAAGGTCCACCGCTTACGAGGTGGAACTCTTTTCTTTAAAATCAAACCTTCTGACGAAATTCCGCTTAGGCGGTGATTTTTACGCCTAAGCGAAATTACACCAGTGTGCAACGTTTTGTTCTATTGTTAATCCGCCTAGGCGGTGATTTGTTTCACCTAAGCGATGAAGCAAATTTTGAAAATTTGGTGCATCCTGTATTTTTACCGCCTGAGCGGTTGTTAACCGCTTGGGCGGTGGGCTGTTTTCACCCACTCTGTATTTTTACCGCCTACCGCTTGGGCGGTGGGCCTTTTTTGCTGAAAAACACCTTCTCTGTACTTTTACCGCCCGAGCGGTGGTTAACCGCTTGGGCGATGGGCCTTTAGCTCCCACTTAAATGTTTTTCTCAAATTTTCAAAAGACGACTCCACCCCGTTCATTTTTACTTCGCTTGTTCAATGTGTTTTAAATTTGAAATACTTTCCCAAACTTCCACACTCCTAAATTCACTACCGAACACATTCCGAAGCCATGCCGGCTTCCAAAAAGAATAAATAATTAAATAAATAGTAACAAAAATCGGGTAATTTTCTACCCTAAATTTCATTTCAAAAGAATAGCGCTTGAGTTACTGTCCCCAGCTGGACTTTTATTTCACTAAGTATTTTTCACCAAAATTCCCCATAGACAAGGAATTTGGGCTCAAATGCTTAGTCGGATCAAGATCATGGCTTTGAAGTCGGCTTCTCCTCTCAGTCCTTATCATTTGCAATAAGCTCCATCTCGGGATTGAGATTTAAGAGTTCCAATCTTCATCATTTCTCGCACCGCTTGATCTCATTAACACAATAAAACAAAAATTAAAATTAAAAACAAAACAAAACAAAAATAAATGTCAGGATTAACACTCGATTACTTAGTCGCAATATCAACTTAGAATTCACACTAATCCCACGTCTACAACGCCAAAGACTTGGTGTATGTTGACGGACTAGGAAACGATCAATTTGTTTTTCCTATATAAAACTTAAGTTCTGAGCCGATACCGCATTTTTTTTGCAATATTCAAATAGAATTCAAATAAAATTCACATTAATCTTCGGCAACGGCGCTAAAAACTTGGTAGGTGCGTATTTTGTGCACGCCTACGTACGCTCGCAAGTATACGAGGTCTAAAGTTTTAATATAGTGGATCTTTGAAGATCGGATATCGTTCCCACAGAGAAAAGTGTGAATAATTGAATTGAATACCGCAATTGACATAGTCTCGTGTTATCCTGACGACGGAAGACGTGAATTGAAATTAAACTAAACTAAATTACAATTAGTGGGTTAATTCTAACTAGGTTGATTAATTAGGGATTGATTTCGTTCACTTAATACACATTTGATTTCATTCGGTTAACAATAACGGAGTTTAGGTATCCGACAATCTCGGTTCGTAAACTCTTCCGCCACCTCTTCCAAGTGTAAAACGAGGGAATACATGACTTCGAGTCGATGCGGAGGTCCCCCTCGATGTATTAACGACTCTAGGCCGCGTGAGTCTTGACCCAACGTCATCGATTGCATACTAACTAACGCTCTCCCGGGTCGTTAGGTCGTAACGATGTGTTTACCCTAGTCCGAATCCAGGATTACCTCTCCCGAGTGTCAAACCCTAGATTCTCAAGTCCAATCCTAATACCGTTACAAGCATATTAAGATCGTCATCAAATGATAAACACAATCGGACTTAAAACAACAACCGTTAAAGAAACGTATATTAAACCAAATGAGTATTTATACAACTACACCTTTCCCTAACTAATCTCTAAATTACACTAACATGTTCTTAGCCAATAAAACATTTAATCAAGAGGAGATCATCATTACCAACTATAAATATTAAATACAAAGATGAAAACAAGGGAAGAAAAGCCAAATCTCAAAGTGGAGTAGTCCACTTTCGCCAAAGAACGATCCTCCCGAGCTTTCTCTTTTCCGTTGATGAACTTCCTCTTTTAGCTCTTTAATGATTGGCCAAGAACACTCTTTACAACTAATCTAATCTACTTCCTAAACTAATCTAATCTAACTACGGTGGAAGAGAGCTCCCAAGAACAACCGGAGCCTCCTCTCACATCTAAGGAGTTCTAACCTCTTAGGGTCCTTCTTTTGGTTTGGTGGGAAAAGGGGTTAAAAGGAGGGATTTGGAAAATATCTTCAAAATATCTAAAAATAGATATTTCTGTGCAGAGTGTCACCACCTAAGCGGTGGTTCACCGCTCAGGCGGTGGCTTTAAGTTGGTTAAAGTCTGTTGGTGATTTCGCCTAAGCGGTGGTTTTTATGCTTAGGCGGTGGCTGCTGGCCAGATATTCTGTTGTTTTCTCACCTAGGCGGTAGTTCAGCCCTTTTGCACTCCAACATTCTGCTTCTTTTCCGCCTAAGCGGTGGAACTTCCGCTTAGACAGTGGTCTTCATTCACCGAAACCCTGTTTTGCACATTTTATTCACCATTTCTCCACCGTTTTCACTTGTTTCTCGCCCTTTGACGTCCTTTCACCTGTTCTACACTAAACCACACTAAAACACAATTAAATATAACTAAAATGCTTGAGAACTAACAAATCTGGTTTAGAAATAGATAGGTTTTTCACACCTATCAGTAAGACAAAGCCAAGGCCAGTTATAGAATAGATGTCCCTTTCATATAGAGCACTATTCTTTCTTTTGAGCTTTTGGCATATGATCTCTTTTTGTTTGGCTTGTATATATGCACTTCTCTTCTTCTTCTCGTTTTAGAGAAAGAAATACAGAACGGTGAGCCCTTACTCAGTTGCTTTCTCTGCTGGTGGTTCCAGATCAACCTCAAGCTAAGTTTTTCATTTTTATGTTGTGGGTAAGCTGCTCCTGCATGCAAGCACAGAATCTTGACCAGGGGAGCCAACATATAGTATAAAGCACCTTTTCAGAAAAATGAAGTTAACGCAAAAGGAGGACAGAGAGAACTCTATAGATCCTTGACCCAGGATTTAACTTTGTTGAGCTTCAAAGCATTCTTGCTCTCTTTGCAATCCAATCCTGGAAGAAAATGAATAGAATCGGATCCAAAAAAGAGATATCGTTTTGAAGGCGACGGAGCTCTTTTCGCAACAATTGAATCAGAAAAAATAGCTATAGAATTTTCAAGAACATGCACAGGAGAATGAGAAGATGCCATAGAATCTGTTGTTAGGACAAAGATGGTAGAAGAATCCCCTATTGACAGAATAATGCCTGTTATAGAATTAGTCTTACCTTCGGACTTGACTCTTGATTAAAAGACCACTGAAGAGCAAATAGTTGTTCCTTTATCGTCCCCCTTCCTCATAGAAGAAACTTCTCTTTCATTTCTTTGGGGGGACGGGGACCTAGAAGCTAAAGCCTGAAGATTTCGACGGAGTGAAAGCAAAGAAACTTAAGCGTGGGGAAGCGGGAAGTTACAACTCAAACACTTTTATTTCTTTATTGGTCTTACTCGGGAATCAATCCATCTATCTCTATGTCTCTTGTCCATTTCTTGATCAGATGGATGAAACTAGCTATTTTCAAATGGGACGATTCTGATCTCATGATCTTTGGATTCTTTTTTATCTAACAGTTGAAATCACCGCACAGACAGATCAAATGTTCCTAATCTCATAATTGGCGACGTATTTCCTCTTCCTTCTTTCCTTCTTTTTACTCTTGGGTCTTTGAGAGCCACTATGTTTGCATCGCCCTCCTTAAGATAATGAAGGGGGCAGGAGTAGAGATAGCAGGAGAGACCAAATCAAGGAACAAAACAAGATTATTTTGTTCTATTAGGAGTTAAATAGTGAAAAAGATTCTACTAGTAATGAAAAAAGACGTGGACAGGATCCGTATATGTTGTTCAGGTCAGTTAGAAAGTGTAGAAATAGCTAGAACTGAATGTGGAAAAACATCTCATAATATATTTCACTAGAAAATGGATTATGCTCCTGTGGAAGTATCTACTCAATATGTCCATTAGTGGGTAGGGTAGTCAACTTAGAAGGCGCCCGCCTCCTTTTCAGACGTGTCCTTGATAAAGGATTGCTGCTTCATTCTCTACAACTAGTGGTTGTGGATTCTGAAAAAGAAAGGAACCCAACACTCTCTCTTTCTCATTAAAAGAATCCGCATGGAAGGCCGGGGGCGATAAAAGCTAAATCTCAAACTATCAGAATAGGCATAAGAATCACAACGAAAGCAAAACCAAAACCAAAAGAAGATAGAGCTTTCGAGATACTTTTCCCAATCTCTCTAAGCTGGACGCTATCCCGTGACTTAATTAAGTTGTAGCTCCCTACTTGCCTATATAGTCAGAACTTCTCCTTATCCCTCATAGTTTTCAACGTTTGTCACTCGGCTAAGCCATGAACCTTCGAGCTGACTGTTTGCTTTTCCAATAGCAAAAGTGCTTATCTTTGCCCCTTAAGTAGGAGTCAAAGAAAGAGATTATTGGTTTTCTTACTCTGGCTTTCTCATATGCGGTCATCAAGCCAACTTTGCTCTTTGGGATGTGAGAGAGCCAAAGCCAATAGCAATCAACACTCCAACCATGGTCATAGATGCAATGGGAAAAATGGTTCCCGAGAGGTTGAAAGAGGAGAGATAGCACTTGACCAACTCTGCACTACCTCATATGAGAACCAGGCTTGTTACTTTCAATTAGAAAAAGAAGATGGAGCAAGGCAAAGGGGAAAGAAGTTGTCCCATCTTTTTAAGTAACATGTCGTCGATGTATATGTAGAAAAAGAGGGAGCGGGGAAAGAAGAACAATCGTTTTACTTTAGCACATGAGGTGCCGTTTTTTAGATTTCATAAACTGTCGCTGGAGCGACTAGGCTAACTCTTGTTCTTTCGAAGAAGACTTTGATTTGAAAAGAGAAATCAACACCTTGCTTGATCCATTGATGAATCAAGAGCAATCTCAAATCTCACGAGTCCATTGAAAACTCAACGATAATATTTTAAAATAAAATATTTTAAAATTTTAAATATATAATCACAAGAATAAAATTATACATTTACAAATTAACTTTAATAATGTAATAAAATAGTAATCAAATTATCATAAAGAAAGCGACGACTTTTATCAAAAAAATTTAAGTTAAAAAATTAAATTGAATTAGTTTGTACTGTAACTTTTTTTCGGGGTAGAAATATTTGTTTTGTTCGAAAGGTCATTCCTTTTACTTATTTTTCAAATGGTGTTTTTTTTTCATTAACTAAATAATCTTCAAAAGTAATTTGTCATTGAAATTTTAAAAAACATTTAAAAAAAATGAATGGGCCCTTGTTTATTATCTGAGTTAATGTGAAGTAAATACTTTTCTTATCGTTAATTGGTGAATGCTAATTAATGGTCATATTTATGTAGGAGTAATTAACATGCACCGTCATTATCATTCTTTCTTAAATAATAGTGAATATAGATATCAAATTGAAGAGAGAGAAGACAATTAATATAGTGTGATTAGTTTGGATCAAATCGATAATGGGCGTTAACTATATGTGTATCCTTTTCTTTGGATAACATTAGTTACAACTTTTAAATCTTGCAGTTATTTATGGTTTTTAATAGAAAATGATACATTTCTCAAATAACATGTAAAATTAAGGGTGTCATCCAGATTTTTTTTTTTTTTTTTTTTTTTTTAAATGTGCGCGAGGAGTAAAAATTTATTGTCATTAGCTGGACTTTTTTTTTTTTTTGGAAAATTGTATTTTGGGGGGACTATATAATTTTTCACATAAATTAATCTCTTTAAGTAAATTAAATATAATTTGTCATTATATAATTATTCATTATAGAACTTGAAAAAATTGGATAGCACCACACTTCAAATATTACTGGTAATATTCAAATTTATTTACACTAATTATTGAGATACTAAGGTTGTTTTTGTTTATATTTTATTTCTAAAAATAAAAAATTAAATAATGCTAACTTAGATTAATTATTCGATCTGATTGGGGCTATCTATACTAGATGGCAAATATATATCTTTCTACAATAATAATATTGCAGCTCCCATGGAAATGGAATCAAATCTTAAACTTAATCATTTGATAAATATTTCCTCAACTTATATTAATTTTTCCATTTTTACATGATCAATAATAATTGACAATTATTATTTTAAAGAAATTAGAAGATTAAGGAAAACTTTTCTAGTAAGGGATCCCCAAAAACCCAATAAAAAAAATGACATTTTTTTTTACATTTTATAAGAAAATAGAATTTGTATTTATTGTTTAATATGACATATTATCTCTCCATGTTTGATAATGCTTAAATTTTAAGTACTGAAAATTTTGAATACTGAAATTTTAAGTGCTAAAAATATCATAAATTTGTTTGATAAAATTAGAATTTTAAGTGTTAATTTATAAGTGTTGTTACATTTTAATATAATATATATTATTTATTTAATTTAATTAATTATTTGGGAGTTTTATAAGTTACGGAACTAAAAGGTTTCCAATTATCTTAATGGGTTAATGCTCCATCATGGTGCTATTTCATTTTCTTATAACTTTTAAGACTTTTGATATTTTATAACATTTTTCAATTATTTTTGTATATTTAATCTTATGTGTTTTGGGAACCTATAAATAGGTCATTCTATAAGTTTTGTGAATCATTCCTATTTTCATATATACATAGTTTATAGGATTAATTACACTTTATCTCCCTATGGTTTGGTCCATTTGCACTTTACCCACTATAGTTCAAACGTCACCACTTACCCTTCCTATGGTTTGTGGATCTAAGTGCAACGCTAACTCCATTGATGGAAAACGTGAAATGTCGATTCTGCCCTTCAATAATTATTCACAATTATTGGGGTATAAAATGTAATAAACCCTTAGCCCTTCTCATTTCTCTCACTCACCCAAATTCCCAAAAATAGAACCTCTCTCTCTCCTCCGTTCTCCATTTCTCTTCTCAAATTTGACACCCATCAGATGAAAAACACACAGACACACACTTATTTCACACACACACACACACACACAAAAGAGAGGAAAAAAAAACAATTTGAAGGTTTTCAAATAGTAAATTAGTAACCAAATTTGAATTGTAAAAACAATTTGAAGTTTTTTTTTTTTGGATTTCTCTCTCCTTCATAGAGAAAATCAAAAACCCACTTATTTGGATTTCTCTCTCCTCCGTTCTCCATTTCTATTCTCAAATTTGACACCCATCAAATGAAAAACACACACAGACACACACTTATTTCACACATACACACAAAAGAGGAAAAAAAACAATTTGAAGGTTTTCAAATTGTAAATTAATAACCGAATTTGAATTGTAAAAACAATTTGAAGTTTTTTTTTTTTTCGGATTTCTCTCTCCTTCGTAGAGAAAATCAAATACCCATATGGGGAATTTCGAAAGCCCAAATCGAAATCAAAACCCAGAGGCGAAGAACACTTCGAAATCGGAATCGAAATAGAGAAGAAAACGAAAGTGAATGAACTAAGGTTTCGAAATCGAAATCGAAACCCAGACGCGAAAAACTCTTCGAAATCGAAATCGAAATGGAGAAGATAACGAAGACGACAGTGAGGTGATAGCGAAGACAGCGCCGATGACGGCGAAGAAGACGAAGAAGACAGTGAGGGAGAACAGACAATCTGGGAAAAAAAATTAAAGGAAAAAAATATTTTTACCCCTTAAGTTTAACAAAATATGTAAATAGGTCCCATTAAATTAATAGACAAATATGAGGGTAAAATGGGAACAAAGAAAGTGGATTTTGGAGGAAAAAAAACACAAAAAACAGGCCCAACTACATTTCTTGCGCATGGGGCTCAATTCTGTCAATTTTGACAGAAAGTATTAGTTTTGCACTTAAGCCCAAGACCACAGGAGGGGTAAGTGACGACGTTTGAATCACATGGGGGTGAAGTGCAAATGGGCCAAACCACAGGGGGTAAAGTGTAATTAACCCTAGTTTATATTGGGTAAAGAAATATGTTTTCTTGGTGAAGTTTTGGGTTCTACTACTTGTGTAAAGTTAGTGTGAACCAAACGACTAAGTCAGATTGTTGTATCCTAGAGAGGACAAGTACAAAAATAAATTATGTTGCACCGATCTCAAGGCGTTGTCTACCGTGAAGGTCTTGAATCTCCTTAAAGAGAATGAGATTTTCGTGCCTCAATCCGATATTAGTTTTTTTTTTTTTTCCTCGATTTATTTCTATTTTCTCCAACTATTTTAAGGAGATTCAATATGGAACTGATGATCGAGAAAGCAAACTAAAGTGTTGGAGATCTCAACAAGCCTTTTCGCTTTAAGGGAGTCAATTTCAAGAGATGGAAAGGTAAGGTATTTTTTTATCTAAGTTTTCTCAAAGATTCTTATGTTCCTTCATAGAAGAATCCTATCAAAGTTTCTACCAACAGTATGACCAACAAGGAAAAGTACACTTATCAGGAGAAGGTAGAAAAATATGAAAGAGATTAGTATATTGTTGTTTTTATCTCTTGAATAGTTTCGCTGATCAATTTTATGATTATTATGCTACTACTTACAAAACTGTAAAGAAAATTTGGAAAGCGTTACAAAACAAATATGATACCGAAGAAGCAAGTGCAAAGAAATATGCCGCAAGCCAATGTTTTCGATTTCAAATGGTGGATAATAAGTCTGTTGTAGAGCAATCTCAATATCTTTAAATGATCGTGGCAGAAGTGATATCTGAAGGTATTAAGATTGGAGGTAATCTTATTGTGGTCGGGATAATTGATAAATTGCCACCGTCATGGAGAGAGTTTAAAAAATCTATGCGTCACAAGCAAAAGGAGACTTCACTAGAGACGTTAATCACAAAAATTCATGTGAAAGAGGAAGCTCGAGGTTAAGATACTCTTATGTCATATGAAGGCAACGATGATTCCATCACAAAGGTAAATCTTATTTCTTCAAAGAATAATTTGCCCAAAAATTATCCTCCTAGAAATAGTAATTTGAAGCCAAATAAGAAACACATGAAACACTTTACTAAACCTCACAACAAGAGCAACATGAACTTAATCCAAGTACCCCCTTCACAAAATCAATTTGGTGGTTGTTTTATCCATGGAAAAAGTGGGTATATTGAACGAGTTTGCAAACTTTGGAAACGTCAGTCTATTCCACTGCTTAACGTTACCGAGGAGCCACTTGTGGCAATTATTGGCCTAGTAAGCTACCCAAGAGGGGGTGAATTAGGTAGTATTAATTAATATCAGAATATAACACTTCAAAAAAAAATCAAACAATTAATTTTATCCTAAACTTAATTATTATTTTTTATAGCAGCGGATTATGTATTATCAACTAGATGCACACCCAAACAGCAAAATATAAACAATATAAATAATATAGCACACAGAAATTTATACTGGTTCGCCAAGTTACTCTTGACTAATCTAGTCCCCCGAGCTCCGCGGAGAGTCGCACCCACTAAACTCAAGATTCCTTTAAAGGTAGGAACCAAACTCTTACAACGATTCTTTTCATAGGCTCATAATCAACCTTTACAATTCTTTTTCACAGGTTAAAGAATAACCTCTATCTTTTTACTAGGTAGAAAATTAACCTAATTCTATTACAAGGAGAATCACGACCTAATTATTTTTATACCTTAGGCTAAAAAATTAAACATCTCACAAACACGCTTCAAATATCCTTTTACCCAGTAAGGATTGAACCATTACAATTCACTCACAAATTCAATCAAGGAAGAATTAACTCCTAATCTTTTTATACTTTAGGCAAAGATCAAAACCTCAATCTCTTTATCAGAAGAGATTGAAACCAACTACCCTTGATTAAACACTTTCAGTGGTATCTAATCCGACACTCAACTCACCAATTACAAACAATTAATAAGTGATTTTCCCACTCGGAGCTTCTACTACCCCAAATAAATTCAAACTCAATTAATATCCTGATACTAGTGATAGAAAAGTGAGAATTTCAAAATCTGATAAATAAATATGGGTAGCAAGCAATTAAGCACGTAATTAGATTTTCTCAAGAAATTGTTTCAAAAATAATTTTCAATAAAAAATTTAGAAAATAATTTCAAAGATCAAATTCCAAATAATAAATATAATCAAGCAATGATTAATAGTAAGTAATTTGGAAAGATCTCACCAGGATTCCACCGAAAGAATAATGATTAGTAATGCAACTTCAAATCGGTGAACGAACAAATAATATTCAAAGAATAATTCTCAAGAAAGATCTCACAGACTCTTAGTATTATAACTCTTAGAAAGCACGAGAACTGAATAGCTCAAAATAATTTGAATTCTCTTGATATCTAATCTTTTTTGTGTTAAATTCACAGGTCTATTTAAAGTCTCTTAAAACAAGCCCTATAACGGCTAGTTCCCATAAATCATAACACTTAATTACACCAATAGACTTTCTATATCATAATGATTCAATCCTGGTGTAATTCACTTAAAATATCTCTTAAAATATTCAATTAAGTCCCTCAAACTTTTATTCAAACTCAATTAGATAAGATTTAAAAAATTATATGTACCAAATTGAGAAATATCAAAACTACTTGAATCATATTTATAGGGATTGTTAAATATTAATTAAATAACTCAAAATATATCAGATCCCTAAGATATCTCACATATCTTAACCATAAAACAGCTAGCAATAGCTACTTTTTGAATAAAATCCAAAATTTCATAAATCTTAAAACAGCTCCATATGTCGACCACCTAATTCAGAATGTAGCCAAGTCAAAATCTCTTCGTCCATCGATCGACTGCCCATCCATCACCTGTCGACTGGATGATTCAGAGAGTTTCATAAGTCGACTTATCTGTCGACCTAGACATTCAGAGAGTCCATTCTCTTATCACAAGTCGACTCACCTATCGACCTGGAGATTCAGAGACTTCTTGTTTTAAGCTCAGGTTGACCTACCTGTTGACCAAGAGATTCAGCAACTTCATTCATTGATCACCGGTCGACTTACCTGTCGACTGAGAGATGTTGGAATCCTCTCCTGAATTCGTTTTAAATCCTATTTCATCGACGTTTTTGCTTCTTTAATCGATTTCTTTTCTCGATTAACTCCACTAAATACTTAAGTTCAATTTTAGTTAATTATCTTTATTTCTTTTTCAATTACACATAGGAGCAAATAATTTAACTAATTAGGATCCTATAAAAATACACATAATTTTTAAAAATATTTTTTATCGTGTGTGATCCTAACCGGGATACATTAAGAGTTAGAATTTAACCTGAATTATTTTCTCTAGGTTTTTCAATTTCTTCAAACTCTTAATTTTTCATCATCTTTGTCATCATCTTTAGTATTGCCACAATATCTTCGTGATCATTTTCATCACTGGCCTAATAACCTAAAACACTCAATAAAATTATTAGTTCTACCAAAAATATCAACCTTCAATTGTCCATCAAAATCTTAGGATCAACAATCTCCCCATTTTTTATGATGACAATTAACTTTGATATTTTCTTCAAAACAATAATATAACCACACTCCCCCTAAATCCGAATACGAGTTCTTTAACTCATTAAAGCAAAGTAATAAAGATAATCATAAGATTTTCAACAAAGAACAAATTTCAATATACTCATTTCAATATACTATCCCTTAAGATATTTAACAAGATAATTCAAGCTCCCCCTTAAGACATTTATTAAAATATCAATTAATTCTCTTCCTTTGTCATCTCAAAAAAAAATTGGGGAAGGGTGGAACCAAAAACATTACTACTCTAAGCAAATGACATGAACTTTAATTTTCCGTTAGAAATTTAGTGAGTATACCAACAATCTAATTGAAACTATCCAAATCTTCAATATCATCTTTTAAATATGACTTCTAGTAGATCTTATATAGCATAAAGATATCACAAATAAGTATGTTAGCTTTTCTGATAAACATGCAGCAATTCTAAGACAGCAAGAAAATATGTAAACCAACACAGGTCTTAGAATTTCTTACCAACTCATTTAAGCTTAATTCCTTACTCATGGCATGGTCTCCAGAAATCACATAACTTTCATTTTTAGGTGTTAAAGACGTAAATTTTTACTTTATTCTCTGTCACGTGTTGAAAACAACCGCTTCTTAGGAACAATTTGTCCTTGCAAATAGATGTTTATTTAATAACCTACAAGAAGCACTTTAAAGAGTTCCTAGGCGGTACCCAATCTAAGTGGGTCCGATTTTGTTAGTCGGGACAATTTTAGTTCTCTTGGGAACCCAAACTTGTCTCCAATTAGATATTCTTGAAAAATATTTACAAATAATATGCCCCACAACATTACATTTAAAATATCTATAAGATCCTTGGTTTCAGAAAAAAAATTATGAAAACGTTTTTGCTTAAGATTTTTCTGAAATCCAATACCAGCTTTATCAAAGATACCGCGTGAACTTCTCAAAAGCATTTTCAAATTATTCTCACCACCGGTGAATTTGAGAACTATTGAATGTAAATTCGACATCTTGGAATTTAACTTAAAGTTTTCAGATTCATAATCCATCACTTGCTTGTTTAATGTGTTAATTGTACTTTGAAGGACATTAATTTTTTAACACTGAATTTTATAATCATGTGAAAGTTCTTGATAAATATCAAATAATTTATTAAAATTTAAAGGGCAAGAACTTGAACATTTTGGTACCTCAAATTCAGTGGCCATCAAAGCAAGCATAGACGAGTCATTACTGCTCGATTTTTCTGAGCTACTCGACTCCGAGTCATCCCATGTAACTTTTGTTCACTTTTTCGTACTCTTCTTCACTTTCTTCTTCTCATTTCTTTTTTTCTCTTTTTCTTTGTCTTTCTTCAACTCAGGGCATTTGGTTTGGAGATGGCCAGTCTTATAACAGTTGTAACATTCCACATTGTTTATATTGAAATTCCTTCTTCCACGGAAAGTACGCTTGGTCATTTTTCTAAAATTCTTCATGAGAAGCACCACATCTTCTCTTGCTCACTATCAAGACTTACATCATCACTGACATCCTTTTCTTTAGTTTTCTGAGCCTTTAGCACCAAGGATTTCTTCTTGCTATTTACGGTGTCTTTCTCATACCCTCGAATTATCGTTTCATGCATCATCAAGTTGCCAATAAGGTCATCAATTTCGTATTTTTCAAGATCCTTAACTTCCTCAATTGCAGTCACCTTCAACTCTCATATTTTTGTCAAAGATCTTAGGATCTTTCGAACTCTATCCTCCATAGAGTACGGCTTTCCAAGTTGACTCAAGTGATTGCAAATGATATTGAATCGAGTGTGCATATCTTGAATCAACTCAGTTTCTTCCATTCTGAATAATTCAATTTTTCTCATAAAAGCGTTGATTTTCGATTGCTTCACTTGACTTATCCCTTCGTGGGTAACTTGTAGTTTGTTCCACATCTCCTTCGCTGATTTACAACTTGAAATTCTCAAGTATTCATTAGCATCTAAAGAACAAAATAAAATATTAATAACTTGAGAGTTGATAGAAAGTTTTTGCTTATCAGAAACAGTCAGATGTTTTTTCTTCTTCTCGATTCCGTTTTCTATTAAAATAAATAGACCATCCTCGATTGTTAACCACACATCATAATTTGTACCCTGAATGAAGGCAATCATTCTGTCTTTCCAGAACGAATAATTTTCACCTGCAAACAACGGTGGCCAATGCATAGACTGCCCCTCAGCTAGTGTGTCTATTATGTGTGCCATGTGATCTTTGTTAGTTAAGTGTGTTGAGCTAAATCAGCTCTGACACCAATTATTGGCCCAATGAACTACCCTAAGAGGGGGTGAATTGGGTAGTATTAATTAATATCACAATATAAGATTTCAAAAAATCAAATAATTAGTTTTATCCTAAAATTAATTATTATCTTTTATAGCAACAGATTATGTATTATCAACTAAGTGCACACCCAAACAGCAAAATATAAACAATATAAATAATGCAGCACACAAAAATTTATACTGGTTCACCAAGTTACTCTTGGCTAATCCAGTCCCCCAAGCTCCGCGGAGACTCGCACCCACTAAACTTAAGATTCTTTTAAAGGTAGGAACCAAACTCTCACAACGATTCTTTTCACAGGCTCATAATCAACATTTACAATTCTTTTTCACAGGTTAAGGAATAACATCTAACTTTTTACCAGGTGGAATATTAACCTAATTCTATTATAGGGAGAATCACAACCTAATTCTTTTTATACCTTAGGCTCAAGAAGTAAACCTCTCACAAACATGCTCCAAATATTATTTACCCGGTAAGGATTGAACCGTTACAATTCACTCACAAATTCAATCAATGAAGAATTAACATCTAATATTTTTATAATCTAAGCAAAGATCAAAATCTCAATCTCTTTACATGAAGAGATTGAAACCAGCTACCCTTAATTAGACACTTCCAGTAGTATCTAATCTGACACTCAACTCACCAATTACAAACAATTGATAAGTGATTTTTTCACCTGGAGTTTCTACCACCCCAGATAAATTCAAACTCAATTAATATCCCGATACTAGTGATATAAAAGTAAGAATTTCAAAATCTGATAAATAAATATGGGTAGCAAGCAATTAAGCACGTAATCAGATTTTCTCAAGCAATTGTTTCAAAAATAATTTTCAATAAAAAATCCAAAAACTAATTTCAAAGATCAAATTTCAAATAATAAATATAATTAAGAAACAATTAATAATAAGTAATTTGGAAAGATCTCACAAGGATTCCACTGAAAGAATAATGATTAGTAATGCAACTTCAAATCGGTGAACGAACAAATAATCTTCAAAGAATGATTCTCAAGAAAGATCTCACAGACTCTCAATATGATAACTCTTAGTAAGCACGAGAAGTGAATAGCTCAGAATGATTTGAATTCTCTTGATATCTAATCTTTTTTATGTTAAATCCGCAGATCTATTTAAAGCCTCTTAAAACAAGTCCTATAATGGCTAGTTCTCATAAATTATGACACTCAATTACACCAATAAACCCTCTATATCATAATGATTCATTTCTCGTATAATTAACTTAAAATATCTCTTAAAATATTCAATTAAGTCCTTCAAACGTTTACTCAAACTCAATTAGATAAGATTTAAAGAAATATATGTACTAAATTGAGAAATATCAAAACTACTTGAACCATATCTATAGAGATAATTAAGTATTAATTAAATAACTCGATACATATCAGATCCCTAAGATATCTCACATATCTTAACCATAAAACGATTAGTAACGGCTACTTTTTGAATAAAATCTGAAATTCCATAAATCCCGAAACAGTTTCATATGTCAACTGGCCAATTCAGGATGTAGCCAAGCTAAAATCTCTTTGTCCATCGGTCGACTGCCCATCTATCACCTGCCGACTGGACGATTCAAAAAGTTTCATAAGTCGACCTATCTGTCGACTTAGACATTCAGAGAGTTCATTCTCTGACTACAAGTCGACTCAATTGTCGACCTAGAGATCCAGAGACTTCTTGTTTTAAGCTCAGTTCGACCTACCTATCGACCGAGAGATTCAGCAACTTCATTCATTGATCACCGGTCGACTTACCTATCGACTGAGAGATACTGGAATCCTCTCCTGAATTCGTTTTAAATCCTATTTCATCGACATTTTTGTCCCTTTAACCGATTTCTTTTCTCAATTAGCTCCACTAAATACTTAAGTTTAATTTTAGTCAATTATCTTTATTTCTTTTTTAATTACACATAGGAGCAAATAATTTAACTAATTAGGATTCTATAAAAACACACATAATTTTGAAAAATATTTTGCGTCATGTGTGATCTTAACCGGAACACATTAAGAGTTAGAATTTAACTTGAATTGTTTTCTCTAGGTTCTTCAATTTCTTCAAAGAATTTAACCTGAGTTGTTTTCCCTAGGTTCTTCAATTTCTTCAAACTCTTAATCTTCCATCATCTTTGTCATATCTTTAACATTGCCACAATATCTTCATGATCATTTTTATCACTGGACCTAATAAATTGAAACACTCAATAAAATTATTAGTTCCACAAAACATCAACCTTTAATTGTCTATCAAAATCCTAGGATTAACAGCAATTATTACAAATATTAATATGGTTGAATTTGTAGAAGGTGGTGGGAAAACTCTAGTGCTAATAGACATGTTTGCTATGATAAAAATTGGTTCAAAAAATATACTTCATTTGAGGGGGGGAAAAACAATAATCCTTGGTGATTCTAATAAAACACCAAGATCCTATGGAGTGGTGAGGTTGATCTTAAACTTACTTTTGGGCATGTGCTTACCTTGAAAGAAGTTTGATATACTCCATCTATAAGGAAAACTTTAATATCAAGTTTCTTACTCAATAAAGCTGGCTTCAAACAGACCGTCGAGTCTGATCAATATGTTATCACAAAAAAAAATATGGACAAATGATATGCTTGTGATGGTATGTTTAAACTGAACATTGAGAATAATAAAATTTCAGTGAGTTCTATTTATATCTTGACTTCTATGAATATTTGGTATACACGACTATGTCTTATTAATAGTAGATATGTGAAAATTATGAGTAGTTTAGGATTATTCCAACACTGGCGGAAATTTTTGAAAAATGTGAAGTGAGTAGTCAAACAAAAATTACTAAAAGACCTCATAAAAATATAGAAAGAAATATTGAGTTGTTAGAGTTAATTCACACTGATCTTTGATAATTTGAAGGAATTTTAACTCATGGAGGAAATAGATATTTTACCACTTTTATTAATGATTTTTCAAGATTTACTTATGTTTTCAAAAATTTAAAGATTTTCTTCACAAAGTTGAAAATCAATTTGGTAGAAAAATAAAGAGAATTACAAGTGATAGAGGCCGAGAATATGTGAATAATAATTATTCGTTTTTTTCTGTCTTTGGAAATAATTCATAAGACTACTCCGCCATATTCACCCACATCAAATGGTGTAGTGGAAAAAAATGAACTTTAATTGATTTAACAAATACCATGCTAGTTGATTTTGGTGCTTTTCAAAATCTTTGGGGTGAAGCACTTTAACTGCATATCATGTTATAAATAGGGTGCCACCAAAAAAAAAAAAATCTAAAATTACTCATTTTGAATTGTGGAAGGGGTATAGGGCAAACTTGAGATATTTTAGAGTTTGGGGTTGTTTAACATTTGTTAGGTTAACAGGCCCTAAAAAACCTAAATTAAGTGCTAGAGCTACTACTTGTGTTTTTCTTGGATATGCGGTAAATAGTACAACTTATAGATTTTTGTATATTGAAAATAATATTTTCATTGAATCTGGTGATACTATTTTTCATTAAGAAAAATTTCATTTTAAATCTAAAGATAGTGGTGGTAAAGTAATTGATTTTTTTTTTTTTTAATCTAATTCTAGTTCTTCAACTCCTATTTTACAAAACAAAAATAATTTTGAAATTGAGTTAAGAATGAGTAAAAGAGCTAGAGTTGAAAAATATTTTAGACCTACTTTTTTATGTTTTTTGTCACGACCTAGTTTTCCAGGACCGCTACTCAGTTTCTCCCCCTGGAGAATTAACACTAAAATCGGATAACCAATTTTTCACTTTTTAGTTTTTATGATCTACTACTTTAAAATATTATAAAATTAAATTATCACATATCAAATATATAATATTATGATATATTATGAAGTTTACCAATATTTCACCAATTAAAAATGAAAATGTGATAATCAAATATATAATCTTCAATATATCCATATTTTACTCATATTTAAATAAAGTTTGAAATTTGGACACTATTCAACAGAAAAAAAAAAAAAAAAAAAAAAAAAAAAAAAAAGGACGAAAAATCTGAAGAAAAAAAATATCTAATAATAATTATAATTATCGATTCAATTTTACAACAATAAATTATAAATGTAACTATTACAAATTAAATAAATTTTTGAATAAATTTTTTGTCACCGTTCATTCTCGTTGGCCTTACAATCAAAACTGTAGGATTGTGAGCCAACGTTCAGTAGAATTTTAACCCTCCTAATTTGTGTATTTAATTAATATAACAAATAAACACATAAACATGTATTACACATAATTGTCACATAATCATAATTTCTTTCATAAAATTTAACAGTTAAAATTCAACAACAATAAAAACATAAATCAAACAGTAGAGAAATTAAATACATATATTAAAAGAGTTAAAAATTCTACTAGAAATTCGAAGTCGAAATCTGAACCATACTACTCAAGAACATTCAAAATACACACTTATATATGTATATGTGTGTGTGTTGTTGCCTGGTAGCATGTAGATATGTCGCTACTTTCACCGCAAATGTACGGGTCAAGTTTTATTATAAATTGGGAAGAGTAAGGATTGTCGTATCCACAGGGATTGGTTGAGATTATCGTCGAATACCGCAATTATCATAACCTAACTTTATTTAGGCGATAAAAATGTAGTTTTTATATTAAATATACTAAATTAATTATCTAATTAAACTAATTAATCTAATATACTAATATAGACGTTTATGGAAGTAAATTGTCAAGGGATTAATTTCGTCCACTTAAACGTGTTCGTTTCAATCTAGTTTACATTAACGGCATTCATCTTATTCGACAATCTCGGTATCGAAATCTCACTCACTACCTCTCCCGAGTGTAAAGTAAGTGAATATGTGATTTCGTGTCAACGCCGAAGTCTCCCTCGAGCGTCTATACGACACTTAGTCACATGAGTCTCGCCCCAACCTCACGGATTGCAGACTTTCTAACTCCCTCCTGGGTTATTAGATCGTCGCGTTGTGTTTAACCCTAGTCTAAATTCGGGGTTACCTCTCCTGAGTGTCAAACCCCGATTTCTCAATATATCTAAACAAGTATATAAACATGACAAAACGGTAAATACAATCGGATAAACATAAACAACCATTAACAAAACATCAATTAATTCAAACAACGTTTTCGTGGAGTCAATCGCTCCCTAGACAATATATGTTTAGCTACACATGGCCATGACCCTATATACAGTGAAATACAAGCTAAACATATACAAATACAAACAAAGGTTTAAGAATAAAAGAGAGAAACAAGAGAGTTTAGCTTTTATCCGAAGATGTGATGGTTCCACGTCTGTAATTTCCACTCTGAGCTTGATTTCTCTTCTTGAATTTGTGATCTTTCCTTGTTGGTATGCCCTTTGAGCTCTCAAGGGACTCCCGAAACCGTTCTAGGGTGTTTGGAAGAAGAGAAGATGATATAGGGATCAAAACATATCACAAAATATCAATTATGTCAGCTGTCGAACCACCGCGGTGGTGGAAATGCAGAGAGTTTAGCAACTCTCTGCTGTTTGACCGCCGCGGTGATGGTGTCACCGTGGTGACACTCTTTAGTATTTTGGTTGTAACTTTCTCATTCGAACTCTGATTTAGATGATTCAAAAACCTATAGAAAGATAAGAAAAATATATACAACTTCTATGTTTTGAGTTGTTCCAAAATAGAATATAATCATGTTCAAAATTGGCCTTGAAGTTACTATAGTTGTATCGACTTTGCCTCTTTTCACCCATTTATTCAAAAACCTATAAAATAATACAAAAACACATTAAACTAATGAAAGTGTTTGAAAACACACAAATATTTAAATATAAAAATACTTGATTTGTTGGTAAATAAATCACTCATCAAATACTCCCAAACTCAAACATTTGTTTGTCCTCAAATAAAAACACATAAACAATAAAATACAACAACTAAGTACGAAATTAAAAACTAAAAACAAAAAACACTAAAAATAATAATGTGCAAGTTTTGAATATCATCTGGTGGCCAAATGATTTCTCCCTTATTAGCCCCCAATCCTATCAAGTTCAAGAATAAAACACACCATGTGGTGTTCTAGAATTTCAACATTCAATAATAGTAAGTGCTATTCTAGATCCTGTCAATGTGTATGTGCAAGACTCAATGATATAACTATCCAACAATCGGATTAGATTATCCACCAATGAAACTCACGACTTATACCATAAAGGATTGGGACATCCATACAACTGATTGGGTTCCACTCTCCACTAATGTAGGCTAAGCAGTTCATAAAGATCAGAAGGACTTGGTTCGGTTTGGAACAAGGCCAAGGGTATATTAGGAATAGAAAATGGGTTAACGTTGTTAACTTAACGTTACCCAAGGCTCAACGCTTGGAACACTCACACTCGAAGCCCCATAGATAAATTTGCAACCCCGAACAATCAATTAAGACCGACGTACTCACTTGTCAAAAGAAACAAAAATTTAACGATATTTACATTTTTTTTTAACAAACTACACCCCAAACTTATTCGATTTTTACAATTTCATGTGTGTGGTTAAAACGAAATTAAAAAAAAATGACAAGTGAGTACTCTAATACCGAACCAATTAAAAGCTCCCCGTAAACCCAACCGCTCACTTCAAGTAGCATAAATGAATGCTAACTTTGATTTCACTCAAATTGTGCCTTCGGTTCAGCGATATAGGTTTGGAAAAAGTTTTATCAACCAGGGTATTTGTTATGTGTTCAGAATTAAACGGCATTATTGGCTTCGACAGGGTAACGAGAGATAAACATATTACATAGTAAGCTTCAAAGGCTCAAGCGAATCAAATGAATGCCTAAATAACCTCCCCTAGGATTTCGCCTAAAGTTTTCCCTCAATCAAGTTCTAGAATCCTTAAATTATCATGAGTTTGGCTAATGGATAATTGTCCTCAAATCAATTGAATAGTTATACATTGAGTCTATGTACTCGTGCAAATTAGGATCTACAATAATTGTTACCAAAACACGTTGTCAAGCACACAGAACACATATGAATGGACATTACCCTTGACCTTGAAAACAACCAGGGGATAGTATCATCATCGGGTAATGGCCCAGATGAACGCAAAACACAGCATGCAACAACAACAACACACAAACATATTCTACTCTAAACAAACATGCACACAATAAACTAAACAATATTTAAACATACTAAAATACTACACATCACCTTCAAAATTAAAACGGACAATGTCCTTAGCGACCCAATCATCAATCTCAACATTTAAAATTAAAGCATGCTGACGAATGAGGTTTAGAACACGTACCTGGGAGGTGAGAGAATCTCACATCTAAATCAAGTCGGTGGTAATGGATTTAACTTATTTTTACCTTGGGTTGCCTCTCAAGAAGCACTTGATTTAAGGTCTTCAACCTGACATGGAGAAGTGCTCGTCAAAGAGTGACTTCCGCCCGTAATACATGTCATACAACACCACGTACGGGTCTTGGTTCAGTACGCCCTCAAGACTGGCAAGATATGACATTGAATGGCTCGAACTTTCAACAACACTCATCACCGGCTCATGTACTTGGTGGGCATGAAAGGACATTGTTAATGGCAGTGAAGGACAAGTGAGCCACATCGGATCCTCGTAGATGTGATCGTCTTAGATCGGTGGTGGCACCACTATATGGATCTCTAATGGTGAAGAATCACAATCATCGATCCATGGTTGGGTTCTCGTCTCATTCAGATAAGCATAGTTGAACTCTCCCAAGCTCCTTCCACTAGTTTTCGGTTCCTCGTGGTGGCTTTCGATGAATGTGGCATTTGTGCCTCTCAATGCCACCACGTTTGACTCGAGCTCAATCAAGCAGATAAGCTGACCAATTTGCATCTAAAGAGACATTATGGCCGCATCGATTTTAGAGCAGACTGTCTCGATATTGTTAAGACGATCCTCATGCTCATTGATCATGTCATTTGTTTCCCTCCAAAACGCCTGATTCTCCCCCATAAATTCAGCTAACATTTTCTCCAGGGGGAAGACTCCACATCTTGGTCCGGGGTGTCAATCCATAGCACTGTAGGATTGAAACAATCCCCTAAGTTTTTGTGACTTGGTGAATAATTCCAACTATGATAATCAAAGGCCTCCATGTCTTCCAACAACCAATAGGCTTTATCCATGGTTAGTTAGTCGAAAAATGTGGTATTGCTTCGTCTTTTAACCCAAGTTCTGGTTGCGGCTAATAACCCGTCGAGGAAATTCAGTAGCTGACACTCCCTCAGGAAACGATGGTTCAAAAATCGAAACAATAATTCCTTGTATCGATCCTAAGCACAGTAAAACGGCTCAGAATCTTGTTGAAAGAAATGCAAAAGTACTTGTTGATCTAACATTATCAAGTACCCTACAGGAAAACAAAACTATAAAGAAAAAATTATAAACAAAAGAAATGCCTAAATTAAAATTAGGTCATTTACTCACAATATCAACAAAAATCTAAAACACAATTCCCGACAGCAGCGCCAAAAACTTTGTAGCACATAAATACGTCACTACTTTTACCGTAAGTGTACGGGTTAAGTTTTAGTATAGATTGGGAAGAGTAAGGGTTGTCATATCTACAGGAATTTATTGAGATTATCGTCGAGTACCGCAATTATCATAACCTAACTTTATTTAGGCAATAAAAATGTAGTTTTTATATTAAATATACTAAATTAATTATCTAATTAAACTAATTAATCTAATATACTAATATAGACGTTTATGGGAGTAAATTGTCAAGGGATTAATTTTGTCCATTTAAATGTGTTCATTTCAATCTAGTTTGCATTAACGGCGTTCATCCTATCTGACAATCTCAGTATCGAAATCTCACTCACTACCTTTCCCGAGTGTAAAATGAGTGAATATGTGATTTTGTGTCAACGCCAAAGTCTCCCTCGAGCGTCTATACGACACTTGGTCACATGAGTCTCGCCCCAATCTCACGAATTGCACACTTTCTAACTCCCTCCTGGGTCATTAAATCGTCGCGCTGTGTTTAACCCTAGTCCGAATTCTGGGTTACCTCTCCCGAGTGTCAAATCTCAATTTCTCAATATATCTAAACAAGCATATAAACATGATAAAACGATAAACACAATCAGATAAACATGAACAACTATTAACAAAACATTAATTTATTCAAACAATGTTTTCGTGGAGTCAATCACTCCCTAGACAATATATGTTTAGCTACGCATGGCCATGTTCCTATATACAGTGAAATACAAGCTAAACATATATAAATACAAATAAGGGTTTAAGAATAAAATAGAGAAACAAGAGAGTTTAACCTTTATCCGAAGATGTGATAGTTCTACGTCCGTGATTTCCACTCTGAGATTGATATCTCTTCTTGAATTTGTGATCTCTCCTTGTCGGTATGCCCTTGGAGCTCTCAAGGGAGTCCCAAAACCGTTCTAGGATGTTTGGAAGAAGAGGAGATAATATAGGGATAAAAAAATATTACAAAATATCCCAAAATATCAATTCTGTCAGTTGTCAGACATCCGCGGTGGTGGGATCACCACTGTAACAATGCAAATGCAGAGAGTTTAGCACCTCTCTGTTGTTTGACCGCCGTGGCAGTGGTGTCACCGCTGCGACGGTGACACCCTTTGGTATTTTGGCTATAACTTTCTCTTTCGAACTCCGATTTAAGTGATTCAACAACCTTTGGAAATATAAGAAAAGATATACAAATTCCATGTTTCCAGAATCGAATGGAATTGTGTTCAAAATTGGCCTTGAAGTTACTTCACCTGTACCGACTTTGTCTCTTTTCACCCATTTATTCAAAAATCTATAAAATAATATAAAAACACATTAAACTAACAAAAGTGCTTGATTTGTTGGTAAATAAATCAATCATCACTAGCAAACACCTCTTAGTAATCTTTTATATATATAGAATCATTTTAGGTTATAATCTTGGTTTCATTTCAAATTCCATTTTCCTGCTCCATGTTGCTGCCGAGCATCCTTAATAATCTTTTTCTAATCTCTCCTCTTTTTTATTCTTATCATCTTTCTTATTATAATGATCATTTACCACATGTCAGCTTTTGCAATTTTATACATATGTGTGTGTGTGTGTGTGTGTGTTGTGATTGTTTGTTTCCTTCCTTGAGAAGGAAACAAACTTCACCACAATTAAATTTTTTATTTATTTATTTACATAATGTCCCTATTAAAATAAAAAATAATAATAATTATATCCCCAAAATTCTTAAAAACATATTTTAAGTAACACAATAGTCCCAAAACAATTAAAAGTCAAATTAAAATTAACATTTATACCCAAAAATTATCAAATATTATTTATACCATAAATTTACAAAACAATTTCAAAAATATTAAATTTATATAAAATAATATTTTCATAAATATAAATTTTTCAGGTATTACATTTTTATTACTGAGGAAAATTCAATTATTTTTCAACAAGTTTTATCATCACCAGACGCAATTTTTTGGAAAGATGTTATAAATGATGAAATTGAATCAGTAATTTCTAACAAGACTTAGAAATTAGTTGATTCACCACTGGGTTTTAAAACTATATGGTGTAAATGGATTCTCAGGAAAAAAATTTAAACCTGATAGTTCCATAGATAAGTTTAAAGTTAGACTTATTGCTAAAGGCTTTAAGCAAAAAGAAGATTTGGATTTCTTTGATACTTTTTCTCTAATTACCAAAGTTACATCTATTATATTGTTAATTGCTACTGCTGCAATTTTTAATTTAGAAATTCATCAAATGTATGTAAAAACTACATTTTTAAATGTAAATTTAGATGAAGAAATTTATATGGATCAACTCGAAGATTTTGTTGAGCCCGGACAAGAAAACAAAGTGTGTAAATTAAATAAATCTCAATATGGTTCAAAACAAGCTCCTAAACAATGGCATGCAAAATTTGATTCCTACATGATCGAAAATTATTTTAAGTTTAATGAGTGTGATAAGTGCATCTATTATAAATATTGGAATAATTCACATATTTTGGTTAGTCTCTATGGGGATGAACTTTTAATATTTGACTCTAATTTATATGCAATAGCTAAAATAAAAAATATGCTTAGTAGCCATTTTAATATGAAAGATCTTGGTGAGGCTAATTTTATTTTGGGAATAAAAATTACAAAAACATGTGATGGTATTTTTCTTGACCAGTCGCATTATGTTGAGAAAAGTTTGAAAACATATAATTTTTATAATTGATATATTTTTATAATTGCAAGCACGTTGCTACTCCTTTAAATTCTAGCATACATTTATTTTCTGTTAAAAATAATTATGATATGATTAATCAAAAGGAATATGCTAGTATGATCGGTAACTTGCGATATACGACTGATTGCACTAGACCTGACATTGCATATGCAGTTGGAGTTGGAGTACTTAGCAGGTTTACTAGCAAACCAGGTAAAGAACATTAGTGTGTCATTAAGTGGATACTGAAATATTTATCTGACACTAAAAATTATGGTTTGTTTTTTAAAAAATATCCCGCAATACTTGAAGGTTTTAGTGATGCAGACTAGAATACATTGTTAAGTGATTCTCTTTCTACCACTAGTTATGTTTTTACATTAGGTGGTGGTGCTATATATTGAAAGTCTAAAAAATAAACTATCATGCTAATTTGACAATAGAGGCTGAGCTCATAACTCTAACTTTTACAAGTGATGAAGCAAATTGGTTAAGAGATTCATTACGTGAAGTCCCACTTTGGGAAAAACTAATTCCACCTATTTTAATACATTACAACATAAAACCAAGACCTATAAGGAGAAAACACAATATTGTAAGATCTTATATGATTAATAGTGTTGTTAAATGTAGATTGCATTAAATCTTACTACAATCTTGTTGACCCACTAACAAAGGCCTTCACTAGAGAAAATGTCTGGAACACATTGAGGAGGAGGGAGTTAAAGCCTATACTTTAGTAAATTACTTAAGAGGATACCCAACCTAGGGACCAGAGATCCTGAGAACTAGGTTCAATGGCAAAAACGAATTATAAGAAAACTTGAAAAATGCACTACTTTATTTTGATTCATTTCGATGGTATAAGTGCATTTATCCTGTAATGATTGGAGAGTTGAATTTTATGAACTCTTAATGAAATATGTATCTCTTATGAGCGGGGTATCGTAATTACAGGAGTACCCTTGACAGATATCACCTATATAAGTCTGAAAGTGGAGCCGCTTACTATGAGAATTAAGTTATTCTCAAAAATACTTATAAAAACTTTAATAGCACAAGGCCGTAACGTGTTCGCTAATAAAACTCATGTTAACACTTAGAAAATCATACATGGACAGTGGCACTTTACTTCCCTTAAGAAGTCATAGTTCAAGTCAGAGACCACTATTAACTCTGGAGTAGAGATTATTATTTCACTAAGTGAAGGTTCAATGCAGAGCACACCTTCATTATGTATGTTGATCCATCTTTGCCCAGTAATTTTATTTTATATTAAAATGAGTAAGTAAATGTTGTTATATTTTAATATAATATATATTATTTATTTAATTAAACAATTATTTGGGAGTTTTTATAAGTTATGGAGTTAAAAGATCTACCACTATCTTAGTGGGTTTGTGTTCCATTATAGTGCCATTTCATTTTCTTATAACTTTCAAGACTTTTGATATTTTGTAAAAAAAAAAAAAAATCATTTATTTTTATGTATTTAATCTTGTATGTTTTGGGAGCCTATAAATAGGTTATTCTACAAGCTTTATGAAGCATTCTTACTTTCATACATACATACTTTATATTGGGCAAAGAAAGATATTTTCTTGGTGGAGTTTTGGGTTCTACTACTTATGCAAAGTTAATGTGAACCAAACGATTAAGTCGGGCTGTTGTATCCTGGAGGGGACAAGTCAAATATAAATTATATTGTACCAGTCTCAAGGTGTTGCCAACTGCAGAGGACTTGAATCTCCTTAAAGAGAACGAGATTTTCATGCCTCAATCCAATATTAGTTTGTTTGTTTTTTTCTCGATTTATTTGTATTTTCTGCAACAATAAGAGTGAAGTTTTTTTGTTTGTTTGATAAGTACAATTTTTTAAGAAAATGATTTAAATTACATTACTACACTCTTAAATTAAAATTTACACTCAAGATAATATGAGAAATGTTGAGGAAAAAAATAATAAAAAAATACCAATATCATATTAAAAAGTTTAAATATATGAATTGTCACAAATCAATAATAACATAAAATTCAACCAAAAAGAAAAATTAAATCCAAGATTTTTTTTAATTCTTAGATTTCCTTTTTTATGTTGACTCCAAATAAATGTCACCTTAATTATTCTTATTTTTAGTTTCATATATTCAACGGTATTTAAATGTATCATTAAAAAAAATTGATAAATTATTTATTACTTATGTTATCACTATCAACTTCAGAAATGATTTCTTTGATATCTCTCCCATCGTTCATGCCAAAGTCACGTAGAGTTTGCTCTAACTCTTCAATCATAATATACCTTATTTCATAATTTAAAAAAAAAAAAAAAAAAAACCCAATAATGTATTCCACATTTCCCAAGAGTAGAAATAGAACAATAGGAACCAAAAAAATTGTTTGTTCTATACTTTCAGATTGTTAGAGACATATAACAGGTTTGTTTTTGTATTTGTGTTTATATTCCAAGTGTTTAGAGAATAAATTGAAAAACGGCTTGTTGAGGGTAAAAAAGTCTCAACAAAAAAATTGAAAAAAAAAAAAAAAAAAGTGAGCTCATTAAGTGATATAAAATAATTAAAGGTCCATTGGCTCAAAAATTTAGGCCCATAGATTGAAAATTTTAAGTGGCACTTAATTAATTAAATAATATTTATTAAAGTTATCAAACAAACTTAATTAAATAAGTACTTAATTTATTCAGTTTTGAGCACTTAATTCGGTTGTCAAATATGGTCTAACTCAAATTTTAAATTGTATATGGGGTTAATTGTCTTTTACCCCCTTTATATTTTGGTATTGTTTTATTTAACCCCTCTACTTTAAAAACTAACATATCACCCCTTTTATTCTTAATTAAAAGGAGATACTCGCATTTTATTTAAAAATAAGATAAAAATAAAGGCCATTTTTTGTTACTATTTTTATTCATTGATTTTTGTTACAATTCTCAAAATTTTAGGATTAATGTACAAAAAAATGTTTGGTAAGCACATTTCTGTTCTCAAATTTTTGGAAGTAATATGAGACTATTTCTTGAATCCCTTAAGAATCTGAAAAATAAAAAAAAATGTTGATTTCTATTCACTCCTATTAAAGTATTCTCACTACCATCTCGTCGGCCGCCGCCACCCGGCCAGCCACCCCCCAGTCAATCACCACCATCCCGTCGGCCACCACCACTCATCCACCACCATACATTCAAAGAAAAAGAAAAGAATAAATGTTGTAAGCAAATATGTTTCTTGTTTCTATTCTCAGAAGAAGAAGAAAAAAAAAAGAAAAAAAAAAAAACAATCTGAAGACAATGGTTGTTACCAAACATATTTTTATTTTTGGAATACTCTAGAATAGAAAGAGAATTCTCATTTCGTCCCGATTTATTGGAATTATAAAGAAAACTGCAATACTAACCAAACGCCACCAAAATAATTCAATTTTTCTTTATATTTTAATTTCAATTTAATATTTAAAGGTAATAAAAGGGGAAGGAAAAAAAAAACTAAAACTAACATTTTTTTTCTCTAGCTCTCCTTGTATCTCTTCTTCTATTTTTTTAATAAAGATAAAATAAAACTAAAATTTAAAGAAATAATAGTTTAATATATTTGATGTAAAGTTATAAAGAAGTTTAATTTCACCAAATACATAAAGGGTAAGAAATGATAACAAAAACTTTTTTGATAACTTATTTATTAAAAAAAAAAAATCCAAACTATTAGTCCATCAAAGGCCATAACTAATAAAACAAAATTTAATCTTAAAAAATATCCGAATAAAATTAATGGAAAATTCAAATATTGAGTACCAATAATTCCCCATCATTTTTTCAGAACCAACGGTTTCCTAAAGCAAAAACATCTGAAATATAAAACTGCTAGTAAAAATAATAAACAAAATTACAAATATCGAAATCAAGGGTGAAATAGTAATTGAGAATAAAACATCGGGTACCTCACCTCGGGCTTCGTCGCCAACTTGCGCCTCTATTATTAATTATTATTATTATATTATAAATAAGCAGAGGCCATGTGGATCCTACGTGGCCCACCGGCATTCTCTTACAGCCAAACAACAACATGCACACGTGGAGTATGCGTGTACCTGCACGTGCACTTTCCGTCAAAGTGATCTCTTTGTTTTTGCCGGATCTAGTCAACGCTCAATCCTCTAGGAAATCAAGGTGTATAAGTTCCATATTACAATTTTTTTTTATTTTTTCAAAATAATTTGAGTTAATTTTACTCTTAATAATTAAATTCAAGATTTTCACATCTTGCACCAATAAAATTTGACCTTTATTTTTACTTTGATCATTCTAGTATTTATTTCAACACATGGCATTTTGAAATTTCATAATCATTTAATTTCAGTTAAAGGGTACGTTTGGTTAGAAGGGTGGGAAAGGAAAAGAAAATAAAAAAAAAAAAAAAAAATTATCCTTTATAGAGGGAAAATCATTTTTCTTAATGTGTTTGGTTAGAGGGATATAGAAGGAGGAGAAATAATATTTTATGTGTATTAAAAATATATATATATTGTGTTTAATTTACTATTTTAGCTTTAGTACAAATGAAATAGGCATTTGTTATATAAAATAAAGGGATAAAATAGTAATTTTGGATTTTTTTCTCCTCTAACTTTTCATTTTCACCTCCAGTTTGGGGGGAAAAAAAAGGTGGTGGGAACACTATTTTTTCTCTCCATTTTTTTTTTCCGTTTCATTTTCCTTTCATGACAAACATAAAAGGGGGGAAAAAATATAATTTCACCTCCTATTTTCCTTTCCCTTTCCCTTTCCCTTTTCCTCTCATACCAAACAATGCCTAAATCTATAATTCTATTATAATTTTAGATGACAAAAAACACTTGTCGTGCACCTAATTATATTTAAGGTAAATTTATCGTCATTTTCAGTTTCTTCCTTTCACTTACAAATTTTCTAAAAAGAATGCATTCATAAAAATATTATATGTTATATGTATATTTCTAAATATTTGGGTCGGAAGGAGAATGAGAAAAAAAAATGAAGATGTTATAAGGGTCAATAAAATCCTTTTAAAATAATCAAGTGCGCGACAAGTGATTATTTTTTGTAAAAATTATAATGGGGATAGTTACTCGGAGTGTAGTAGGATGATTAGAAAATTTTAAGATGTTATACGCTTGATTGAAACCATGGGGACCAAAGTAAAATTTTGATAAAAGTTCAGGGATACGAATTTTCAAAACCCCAATAAATTCACATGGCCAAATGTCCAATTATTAATTTTATTTTATTTTTTTGACAAAACACTATTTATGAAATAAAATATTAATTAAGATTGGTGTTCTAAATATGTCATGGAATAATATTAGTCATTCATCTAGTCCATCAATTTCCCCTATGTACAGTTGTACGTAGAGCTAAATTAACCTATTAGTGATATGATTGGTTAAATAATTAGAGAATGCCCCATCACTTGAGATGGTGGTGAAGTCAGTATTTCATGCGAGCAATAGGGATAAAAATTAAGACAAATAATTCTATATCACTGAAAAAATTGGATAAAACTTAAAGTTGTATTAGGGAATTCCTCATATTTTGGAAGCAATCCAAATTAACATCAATAAAATTTTCTGTCAATGTACATGAGCAAACTATCGTTGAACAATTAATCTCCCATTTGGTTAACGTAAAATGCTCTCAACAATCCTCATCGTCGAAAATGCTCTTTCCATTGTAGCAATGCCAAATTCAACAGTCTATAACTAAAAAATACAAATGATTGCTTCGCTTTTGACCCGAACAACTATCTAAATTAAGGACAACAAAGAAAATCGAACTAATGAGTAACTGTGAGAAACTACACCAAATGGTCCGATTTTGAAACCGACTAAATAGCTTGATTGTACTTTTGTTTTGAAATTAGCAGCCGAAGCGGTTTTATTTTGATTTTGGGATTGTAATCGCAAAACCGAATAGCAAAATCAAACCAAGAAACCGAACCGCAAAATCAATATTTTATATATATTTTTATGACATATATACTCTCATATTTTTATATATTTATAGTTTAACCCATATATATATATATATATATATATATATATATATATATATATATATATATATATATATATTATTGGCTCATTAAGCTACCAAGAGGGAGGGGTGAATTGAGTAGTAATAATAATTTAAACAATTAAATCTTTTAACACTTAATTATCAAATAATCCATTTTTTCTAAATCAATTATTATCTTCGTTACGCAGCGAATAAGTGTTTAATTATAGGTCCACACCTAAAAAGAATATAATGAAAATAAAGAATACAACATACCAAGATATATCCTGGTTCAGCAAGCTAACGATTCTTTCAACCTCTAAACCCCTGATTCCTTCAACGGTATGAACTAAACCCTTACAACGATTATTTTCTTAAGCTCAGAATCAACCTTTACAAAAAAAAATAAAAAATTATCAGGTTAAAAAAGAACCTTATCTTTTTACCTAGTTAAAGACTAACCTAATTTTATTACAGGAAGAATCAAAACCTCACTACACTCACAAATATCATTTTCATAGGTAAAAAATGAACATTTACAATTCACTTAAAAATAATTCAATTATAGGGAGAATCAAAACTTAATTCTTTTCAACGGAAAAATAATAACCTAACATTTTTTACAGGACAAAGATCAAATACTAATCTTTTTCACAAGAAAAATATTGAAACCTAGTTACCCTGACTAGATATCGTCCCAATCATGTCTAATTCACTCAAACTCACAAATACAGAAAAATATAAGTTTCTTCTCATAAGGAGTTTCTACCGTCTCAATACAGATATACTCGATTAAAGTCCCAAAATTTACTGCGTGATATATACAATGTGAGACAAATTAATATTTGATTAATAAACAAGTGGGTAGTAGAAATTAGAGCACGTAATCAGATAAACACATAAAATTGTTTTTAAAATATTTTCAGGCTTTTAAGTTTGAAAACGATTTTCTAACGATCTTATAACCAAGCAAATAATAGTAATAATAATAATAATAATATGAATTCAAAATAAAGAACAATAGCTTGAAATGATCTCACCAAGAAAACACCGAATATTTAAATACAATCACAAGATAACACAAATCGGTAACATCAAATCAACAGTGTTTTAGATCAGAAAAGTAGAAAGAATATCTCTCAAAAATCTCAGCGTAAAAATCTTTCTTAGAAAAGCTTAGAACTGGTGTTCTTTATGTGTTGTATCACAATCCCGTAAGTCTAAATATATAGACTAATATCAAGCCCTCCAATGGCTACTTTTCAAAACATATGCCTCTAAAAGGCACTCTTAGACCCCATATAACAATGTCTTTCAATTATAGGATAACTCTCTCAAATCTCTTAAATAAGTCCATGAAATATTTTTCAATTTAAAATCACAACGATATGAAGTATTTAACTACTTAAATTAAGAGAATCATGAATTATGTGAACCAAATCAGTAGGGATATTAAAATACATGTACCATATCTTTAATAAGATCAGATCCCCCAAATCTCTCCCTTGGAATCATAAAAAATGGCTAGTTTTTTACCGAAAAACCAAGTTTTTTGAAATTATAACTGAACCAGTCGGTTGACCGATCCCTAGTAGTCAATTGACCGATTGATACAGCATCGAAACCAGGCCAAACCTGAATCCCAATCGATTGACCGATTGATGAAGAGAGTTTTCCCAGCCAAACTTCAACCCAATCGGTTGATCGATTCCTTCCCAATCGGTTGACCGATTGTTGCAGGGACAACCCATTTTGCTCTGAAAATCTCACTAATTCAAACGATTGACCGATTTCTTTTTAATCGGTTGACCGATTGAAGCTGGGTGGTCTTTTCCTTTACCTATTCTTCTCCAAAACCAACTGTTTGATTCAGTTAAATGACTGCTTTTCTCGGTTGACTGAATTGATCCTAAAATTCAACTTTTTATACTTTAATCCTTATTTTCAATTAGGTCAATTTTTATTTTCAATTTCACATAAGGAGCACATATCAAATCTTTAGTTTGGAATCTAAATTTTATCATATCAATATCAAAACACACATAAAGATAATTTGTTTAGTAGTGTCATGTGTGATCCTAATTCGGGTTGCATTAATAGTATAAGAGTGTTGAGTTATTTTCACCTAACTTCTTCAAGATCTTCAACACACTCCATTTCTTCATTGCATTCATCTTTGCACCCCTTAAATCTTCTTCATAATGTCTTCAACATAATCAGAATAATGGAACTTTTTTTCAAAAATACTCAACAAACACATTAGTTCCACAAAAAATATCAATACTTAATTATTCATCAAAACCTAAGGATCAATATCTATCTATATATATATAGATAGATAGATAGATAGATAGATAGATAGATTATTTATTGTGGCAATTATGGTTACAATCATTTATTTTAATTATAGTTATATTTTAATTATAATGAAAAACGTTTATTGTAACAATTAATAATTTTGTGGTTTGGTTTGGTTTTGTGGAATTAAATGTTTATATTTTAGTTATATTTTTGTTCATATCTAAAAAATAACAGCCCACGGTTTCGTGGTTTTGATTTTGATTTTGGTTTTTTTTTTATAAAACTGAAAAATCTTAAATGGTTTCCAGTTCCACGGTTTTGGTTTTGATTTTATATAAATTTAAATAGTTCAGTTTAAAATTGTTTAAAAAATTGGCAATTTTGTTTGCTGTTTTAGTTTGGTATATGGCTAACGGTTTTGGTTTTGGTTTTATATGAAACCGGACCGAACCCGAACCATTGACATCCCTAATCCTAATCTCATATTTGTTTTGTTAGTATTGTGAATAAGTTAATGTAAAATAGTCGGTCCGTGTTTGTAAGATCCTGATTTTTTATTAAGTCATATTTTAGAATAATTCGAAATTACAGGGGTAGATAGTGTTATTTATTATTTGATTTAAAATTTTAGGGGTCAATTCGCAATTTTAAAACATTAAAATTTGAAATGGGACTTAAATAATTTTAAACTTTTAATTGAAGAGAGGTTAATGTAATTTGAATATAATTAATATATATATATATATATATATATATATATATATATATATATATATATATATATATATATATATATATATACGCATGTAATCAAATGGAGCGACGGGAGAGACATTTGGCAAATTCTTTATATAGATATATATACACTCATGCACACACACGCGAGAGGAAGGGGGAAGCAAAACAGAAAATCGAAGAGAGAGAAAACTCACTGGCGGCGAGAAATTCAAAATCGGAAACTTAAACGCAGCATGTGTGTGCGTCGTTTGTTCGTAGCGATAGTCGTAAGTATGTGTAGGTGGCCTGCGATCGCATATGAGGGTGAGGTGTTGCCGTTCGTCGGTGGATGTGTGATTGTTCGGTCAGAGAGGTGTGTCGGTGTGGTCGCTCACTTCGGTAGTGTGTTCTTCAATGTTGTTTGGGGCATGTCACTGTTCAATTCGGTGGCGTGGAGGTGTTGTTCGGCCGGCGATCGTGTGAGTGAGTGTTGTGTGAGCCGTGTGTGTTGTTTCCCATCGTCCGATGCCAGTATATGTGAGTGTATGTGTTGCCAACAATGTTTGGGGAGGGTGTGGGTGTTCATCGCCGGCGGTGGGTTAGAGAAAGAGAGTAATCGTCGACGGCGATATGTATCTTGTCATGTATGTGTGTGTCTTGTTACAGCCGTCTGTGTGTATGTGTTCCAACATGGTGTGGTTTTTTCGATGGTGTGTATGTTTGTGATCGGCTAGCGGTGGGTGAAGGGAGTGGTCATGCATGTGAGCTGTGCCGGCTAAACGTGAAAACAGAAATAGGGATCAAACGCTGAAACGAAGAAGAAGCCGAAGAAAGAGAGGGGGGAAGGAGACGGTAATAGAACGGGAGAGAAAGAGCAAACAGAAACCGGAGTGGAAAAAAAAAAAAAAAAAAAAAAAGGAAAATTTGCACAAATCACCCCACAAAAATTAATGATCCAATCTCCCGGCCCTCGAAAAATTCGAAAAAGGTAGCATTTTGAATTTATTTAATATGTGTATTTAATTGTCTAAATTGAAATGACGATAGAAAATAGTGGGACCGTGTACACGAATAAATTTGTTATAGTAATTCTCATAATAAAACACGGGGATTAGGAAATTACGAAATTTAGGATCTACAAATCGTGATTTAGTCATGTCTACATAAAATATTAATTTCGGCCCTATCCTTATTAGGTTCGCAAGCACTGGAGTACCAGTAGAGGATAGTGGGTGAGAGGTTACAGAAATGGACATCCAGGTGAGTGTACTGTCTTCTTGTCAAATTATTTATATATATATATATATATATATATATATATATATATATAAAATGATCTTACTGAGACTAGATGATTTTATAAACGATATGGATCAAGCAGGTTTTGGGATGAGTGAGTAAAAATGGATTTTCGTGAAATTATGATAGTTTTCGAAAGGAAGTTGAGAATGATTTTCGTTGGATTTGGTGGTTTTAAAAGAAAGTGAAAAATACCTGATTTTCTAAAAATAAAGGGTGAAAAAATGGTTTTGGTGAAATCAAACGTTTTTAAAAAAAAAAATGAGAAATATGATTTTGGATTAAAAATCAGTTTTGGAAATAGAGGGTGGTGTTTGAGATTTGATGATGTTGATTAGACGATGTTATTGATTTGTCATTTGATGATGATGTTATTGATTTGATGATGCCATAGTATTTATCTGTTTCGGTAGAGTGAGGTTATCCGCTTCGGAGGAGTGATGTTTATTTGCTTCGGCAGAGTGATGTTAGACGTTTATACTGCGCAGTGATTATCCGCTTCGGCGGAGTGATGGGTGTTCGTAGGAAGGCATATCCTACAGATGGTACGGTACCGTTGCAAACTCCCGATCGTGAGGTTAAAACGATCACTATGACTAGCCAATGTGTGTTGTGGTAGAGTGGTGGTTTGAGATGTGATTTTTGGGTTTGAGATGTGATTTTTGAGATGTGGTGTTTTACTTATATTGGGTGATTTATTATTTATTATATGGTGATTGGTATTATTTTGTACCAGATGGATTTGGATAGAACTTAGCTATATCGCTTTATTTTCACTGCTTATATACTGGAGATTTTACAAGCTATGTGTTGTCTATATACTTATGCTTGATCCATTTAGATGCTGTAGGCATGAATTATTATTATAAAATATTTTTACTAAAAAGGCAATACACTCGCAGGTGGAGCAGATAGGAGTCGGTTGATCCCCTACTGACACTAGTTAGAGTCACGCGCTTCATGCGAAGGAGTACGATGGGAGTATTGTGAGATGAGATGTTAGGGATGAACCTCAGAAAGGTTCTATGTAATGTGATCTTTATTTATTCAAAAATTTTGTGTCGAGTGTGTCCCTACTGCACTAATTAAAAATATTGTATAGATGATTTTATAAAATCAAATATATATATATATATATAGTCGTTTTAGAAAGTTAGAAATGTTGGTCAAGTAATGTCATGTCGACGTCACGCCAGCCCTGTGATGACGAGTGTCCGGGGTGGGGTGGGACAATTTTAGTGGTTCTTGTAGGTTCAAAGTTCAGATCACAAAATACTAGATTTGAGAACAAAAAAATGACTTTTAGATGGGCATTCTTCCCAAGGTTCCAGGCGTGAAGAAAATGTTTCGCACACGAGGTAGAGTAGATCAGGGAAGCACAAAGTACATTTTGTCTGAGGTCAAGCGTGTGAAAGGAAATGTTTAAAAGAACCGAATATTAAAATCACTAGAATAACGCAACAAATATAAAAAAAAAAAAAATCATATCTAATATTATGTTCCTGTAAGTCAGATCTACCCGTATTAACATTGAAACAAAAATAACAAGTATAATTAAATTGAATTTAAATAATAACTCTTCCTCTATTTCAACCTCAAAGTTTGTAGCTCTCGAGGCATGATCCGAGAAGGCTCTTCTACGAGTGATTGGACACGATCAAGAACAGGTAACTAAGAATGATTATCTTAGAAGCAACACAAGTGTATTGCCTCTAAAATTATCCACACAGAAAACCTTAGAAAGGTAAGTGTTTTGGAATTTCTAAAAATCTAATTCTAATCTAAAGAAACTATAATATCCCTAACTTAAATCTAGATGGTAATAACATTCAAATCAGTAAGTGCGAATACAGAAAAGAGATCTCAATCACAAAATGGGAATATGGCCAAAACCTTCCTAGGAAGGCTGAAAATCTCATAGTGGGCAGCCAAATGGTCTTCCTCTATTTGTATAATTTGTCTAGGGTTCAAAACCCTAGACTTTTTTTCGTATTTTACTTTTACCCCGGAACTTCTAAAGTTTACTACCCATTTTTTTTCAATGACTTTTCTAACTTATATTATTATTTTGTGTGACCCATTAGGTTCATACCAAAAGTTGAATGGTAAAATTAATTAATTATCTAATTAATTACTTTACTAATCAATTAACCAATTAAAATTAGAACAATTCTATTTTTACCCTTCTAGAAGAAAATATTGTTTTCTTAAGGCATTCTTTTGACTGTGAGTCAAGTCTATCTACATATCACATTTGTGTCCAATTGGTAGGAATTTCACCAAGAGAACCTCCTCGGGTATAATTTTTGTATTATACAATCCCTCTATCTTGTGTTCCTAAAAGGACCAACATGGTGTAGATGAATTTAAAACCCCTGCTCCAATCATATATACATTAATTGATAATATAATTCCTTGGAACACCAATTAGAATCACATCTCAATCGTCACACTGCTCTCACCAAATGTTTGGGCTAATTATATTAAATCGAATCACATATGACACGTGTCTCTTTGCTAAGAGTAATGAATCATATCTTGCATACTTGTGCATTCTCCTATATGTCCCACTATACCCAATTAATACTTTTGATGTCTCGTGGCTAGACTAAAATACTATTATCAAAGTATAGATATGCATACGTGTAACATACAATACCTCAAGTCTAAAGATAACAAATACAAGCATATCTCAGATCTTCTATTTTGATATTGAGCAAATTTACCATGTAGGATATCAAAGATAGTCACGTTCAATGCCTTACTACTTTAGTACGTATAGGAACTGGATATTAAAACCACTAGATTAACGCAATAGAATATAAAAAATTTAAATCACATTAAGTATCATATTTCTCTAAGCCGGATCTATCCGTATTAACATTAGAATAATTATACATGCATAATTAAATCATATTTAATAAATAATACCACTTCCGAAACTTCAGCCTCAAAACTGGTAGTTTTCGAGGTATAATAAGAGAAGACTCTTCCAGGAGTGGCTGGACACGATCAGGAACAGGTATCCAAGGGCAATTTGCTTAGAAGTAACACAAGTGTATTGCTTCTAATAGTATTCACGTGGAAAACTTCAGAAAGAAAGATGTTCTTCAGATTTCTTAGAATATGATTATAATCCCAAGATACTAGAATAACTCTGATTTGAATCAAAGTAATAGTTAGATTCAAATCGGTAAGTACGAATGTTGAACCCAACGGCATGAAGCCTTGAAAGTAAATTTTGATGATAACAAGATATTTGAGCTTTTGTATTTAACGTGGTTGTTAACCGTGTTAGAACATGTAAATGCTACATTGGAGACACCACAAAGAATGATGAATCAAAGAATGAAGGATGATACAAACAAAGAATGAAAAAGAAATGATTAAAGGTTGGACGATTGAAAAGATTGAAGACTCTAAAGATTCAACGTTCAAGACTAAAGGTACAAGCAATGTTGTAGACCAATAGGCTTGGGGGGCATAAAAACCATTGTATTATATTTCAAAAGATAAGGTAAATTCCTTCTTTGTTCTTTCAATACACATTGGCTCTGCTAGGACATACCACACTTGCATTATTACGTGGCATATTAATTCTATGTTAAAAATGTGTTCGGTTGCTTTTATAATGTGTGCAATCATGCTTAGAACGATGAAAAGCAAAAATGAATTGAAAATAGTTGAAGAATAGGCTAAAAAACTACAAAATCCGATAGATCAAATACTAGAACTAGTCAACCAATCCAACTATTAGCCTTGGAAGAATAGAAAATAGCCTTAACCAGTCGACAGAAACCCAAAATCGATTAGTTTGTAGAATGATTGTAATTTTGTAGATTGGTCTTTTAAATGCAATCAAGGTTGTAATTAATTTTTTAGGATTTTTCAAGGGCTTGCATGCTCTTCTTTATTTTTATTTTTCCTTATACTTAACCCCTTTTGGATATCCCTTTCTCCCTCCAAAATGTATCCTTTTTTTTATTATTATTTTTCTTTATATTTATAATTTAAAAAGACGAAAAGGAAGCCTGATGATGATAGAAAACCAAGAATCCCAACTAGAGCATGAAGCGTTGGAAGCCAAGAAATTAAAAGCCCAAGAAGAAGGCCCATTTTATTAGCTGTCTTCTTTTTAATTAATTACATAACCAAGTTAAACATAAATATTTGGCCCAATAGCTCGGGCTGAATCGACTTGCAAGTCTATGATCATCCTAACCCATTTACATACGTGTATGTGACAATTTATTTTATGGTGCTTGATTTTTTTCTAATTAGCATGCTTGTATAAGTCATTTATTTATTTTATTATATGTATATGATGCATGCTAAACAAATTAGAGAATTAAAAGATGAGATATAAATTAATATCCCTCAAAGCAAATATTAAGTTATAAGTGGGAGCATGTGAGATATAAGCCTTCTTGGTCTTCCACCAAGGGATCTATTCAGGTAGAGGTTCCATAAGCCTAAAATCGACACTTAGCTAGGTAGGACGGTATTGTGTCGAGAAAATCGAGTTCACAATGAATTTATCTTTATTTATAGAAAGTTAAGAATAGATTGGTGTATTGACTTAGCTAGCTAGGACGGTGTGCATACTGGGACTAACTTGGACCATGCAAGGTGGGTGTGACTTAACTAGGGAGATAAATCCTTAGCTAGCTAGAGCTAGATATGATTAAACAAGAGATCGAACCTCAATTGAATCTTACTCTCAAGGTAAGAGGCACGAGTTGCCTATCCTCGGGAGCAGTAGTTCCTTAGCTAGATAGGGCGGGCGCTATCGACGAGAATGGATTATTCAATTTCCCAATAAATACATTTGTAATGTAACCATTTCTCCTAACATAAGTGAGATTTGAAAATTTTAGCGGGAGTACATTTAGATTCATAAAAGACTTTTGATACAAAATTTGTGCACACTACTTTTCTGCCTAACTTATATATTTTTTTTACTTTCTATGTAAACTTCATTATGTCGAAACCATTACAAAAATGTTCTTGAGAAAAAGAATTTAACCGGACCTAATTTTCCTGATTGATTAAGAATCCTTAAGTTAGTTTTTGGATTCTCGGAAATTAGACTATGTTCTTGATGATCCAATTCCTCTAGCATCAGATGCCAACTCTAAGAAAGAACATGTCACGATCTAAAAATAGATAGACGATGATAACCAAGCTCAATGTTATTCGATAAAATCGATGAGTAATGAACTCTAGAAACAGTCCGAATGGGCTGGAGAGCCTGGAATCTCTCTTTAGCGAGCACAGTCGTACTGCTAGGTACAACGTCTCAAAGGAACTTTTCAGATTCAAAATGCCGATAGGGTTTCTAGTTAGGGACCCAAGTCCTTAAGATGATTATCCAGGTTGAGGAACTCAAAAAATTTGGATCACCTCTTGATCATGATTTGGCTGTGGATCTTATTCTGCAGTCACTTCTTAACCCACGATCCATAGTATCCCGCACGCTACGCTGAAAAGGTCATGTGAGCAATTTGTTTCGAAAATTTGAAACATGGAACTCATTCGTGGGATCCCTTTTGACAGTCAGAAGACACAAAATTCAAAGGGGGTACTCATTCTTAAACTCAAGACTAGGGATAGAGTTTTCACAGCGAATAAGACGATGACTCGTTCAAGGATTTCTCCAAGGATGATGTCACTCGATACCATGATTTGTGTCTAAACCTTTTCTATCGAGTTAAGAATGTGTACAAAGGGTTTACATTGTTAATTGTTTTTTATTTAATTTAGATATTTATGAGCAAAATGTACAACGTTGAATCTGTTCGAAATAAGCTTTAAAATAAATTCAATTTTTTCATTTTAGTACATTTTTCCGTGTGAAATTACAATCGCAAGTTGTTATTCATAAAGAACATTTTTGGTATTATACTTTATTATATCATATTGATGTTATATACCTTGAATATTTAGTTAAAAATGTCTTAACTTTAAAAGGGATTAAAAAAAGTGAGATCGTAGATATTTTTGATAAATAATATCTTAAATGACCCTAGTTAGAGAGAATTGTTTACTTGGTACTTAATAGTTCAATTACACTAGCCCTTAGAGTGTTTTCTCTTTGAGAATGGTATCCCAAAATTATTAATGTGAGACACTAGAACAACCATAAGAGACTTGCTAAGTTATAACAAGAACCTACACGCGATCATCATTGATATTTCATTATGGTAATTTTGCTTAATGTTAAAATGATCTACTTGTGATCTTTAGATTTGAAGTATTGAATAACCACATAAAATAAATTGTTATACTTTAATAATACTTAGAGTTGTGTATAACCATTAAACTTCAAAGGTATGAATCTAAGATCAAGATTTACAACAAAAGTGAGTAAAAAATTTCAGAAGTTATGTTTAATAACTAGAACTAAAGTAATAAATGAGAAGAGAAAGTGATGCTGGAAAAAATAAAAAATATTATTGTGTTATAGAAAGCAAATAATGTGTGGTTTATTAAGGATTAATTCCTCTTCGTCCCTATGTGGTTAGGTTGTTTAGCACTTTGCCTTTTGTGGTTAGGTTGTCATTACTTTGCCCTATAGTTAGGCCTTTGTTGTACTTTATTCCCCTCATCAGCACTTTGCCCTCCTGTAGTTAAACCTACATTAGAGGTAAAGTACTACAAAACCTAACTACATGGGATAAAACAGTAACGAAAATATTACAGGAGGACAAAATGTAAAATAACCTAACCACATGAGACAAAGAATAATTAACCCTTTAATTAAATTTACATATTCTTTATAAATTATTTTAGTCTAGCTAATTCTTTTCATTGTATTTAATCTAATTTATACGAGAAAATACCAGTTGAACTAAAATCAAAATACCTAGCTATCCAATTTAAATATTTTTTAATTCCCAAATAAGAAATATAATCATTCATAAGTAGGCTAATTATAAAGTAGTACAATTTGCAAAATAAAGCACAACCAAAGAATCCATTAAGTTACAAAACTCGTATGCGTCTCAGGCACGAACACACGGTGAACAAGTTGGGACACATACAGGACACGTGTCAAAGTATCCTGAAGATTCGATAATTAATTTCAAATTGAACACATCCTAGACACGAAAGGCATGAACACACGGTGAACAAGTTGGGACACATACAGGACACGTGTCAAAGTATCCTGAAGATTTGAAAATTAATTTCAAATTGAACACATCCTGGACACGTGTCAAAATATCCTGAAGATTTGAAAATTAATTTCAAATTGAACACATCCTGGACACGCAAGGAACGTGCAGGCACAAAAGGGGTAGGACAAGGTATTATTCAATGTTTTAAAAACTTATAGAATAACAATGTAGATAAATAAATAAAAACTAAAAAATACAAAGGGACAAATTCACTCTCACCCTTACGTATCTAAAAACTACTTACTCCATATAAAATAAGAATTACATATCACCGTTAATTTTTAGAAATCTTGTTCAGAGATCCCAAGACTCAAAAAATTACTTTCTAAGGATTACGTCATGTGTTAAAAAAATCACTGTTACAAGACCCCGCAAAGTGATAATTTTATAGAATGGGACCTTTCACTAAATTTTCCTTAATTTTTTGTCTAATTTTAATATTAAATATGTTTAATGTAGTAACTTTTTTACCATTAATATAAATGATATGAATTTCAAAAATTCTTGTTTTGTTAAGTATATATTATTGCTTGTCTACCAATTGTCTCCCTCCTTGGAATATGTTTTTGGTAAATTTTATTTTCTACTATTCAATAGTTAATTTTTGTGCATTCTTATTTATTTGATATTTTGTTATTTGTTAAATTAAGAACTCCCCAATTTAAAATTTTTAAAAATTTGTTCTAAATTATGAACATTAATAAAAAATAAAAAATTAATATATATATTGCCATATTCTAACCGTACTCGTATCACAATTTTTTTTTTTTTAATTTGTTGTATCCCGTTGTTGTCCCCGGGTCAGGTACAACACGCATATCTGCATCCATGCAAAGACTCTACGAAGAGGCAATATCACTTGAACTTCCGAATCTAAATTTAAATGAGCCTATCACTCATTCGAACTTCGATGTTACTACCTTATCTTTCCATTAACGGTAACAAACTTGTATAGCTTTATCATACCGACCAACTGATATTTTGTTCTGTAATTTAGGGTCTATTTGGTCTGCATTTTGGAAACAGATTATGTAGTCAGTCAGATATTTATAACATAAAGTTGTCTATGAGAATTGCTGTTTAAAAACTGTTTTCAAACGTGTAAACCAAACACGACCTTCATAAGGATGCTTTGTCCTGTGTTTCATAGAGCATCAATGTAGATTCACGTCCTATGAGGAATATGTGAGCCTGAAACGCTCTTCCAAGTAGTCTCCACTGCGTATTGGGGGGAATCTGTAAACAGAAACATATCAGTGATATCAATGTGCAATCTAACCCGAAAAACAGCTTAAATACATAAAAACACCCCAAATAAGAAGAGAAAAATATTCAAAATGTAGTTCATTTTTAGACGTATACATAATTCAACTAATAAACTCATCGGCCACGTTTTGTTGCAACAGAATATCTTTGGGAAAATACACTTGTTGGAGGATCATAAAAGAGTTTAGGGGTATTTTAATAATTGGAAGGCATTGCACAGAATGGTCCTATCGAGTAGTTTGGGAAAAGAAGAGAAAGCAACAGTCAACTCGGTAAAAGAGGGGAGAGAGAATGAGATGAATTACACATTCGTTGGCTCTGTGTAACATCTGTCTAGCTTAAGCATTTGTTTGCCCAAGCATATTGTTTGTTGTTGCTTCTACTTGTTAGGCTTGTTGCTCAAATGCATTTTCATTTTTCAGTCCCGTATTTATAGTGTGATTTTTTTAGTGCCCCACTTATTTACATCATTATAACATCAACAACAACAACTAAACCTTTATCCCATTTAAATAGGGTCGGCTACATGAATTCATTTACGTCATAATGAACGATCAAGGGTCATTCCTTCAGCCAGATTCAATGTCATCAAATCAATGCTAATAGTCTTGTCCCAAATCTTCTTAGGCCTACAACTCTCTCTAGTAGCCCTTTGCACTTGAACTAAATCGCATTTTCTCACTGATACTTCTATGGGTCTTCTATGCACATGTCTAAACCACCGTAAACAATTTTTTTCTCATATTCTCTTCAATGAGTGTTATTCGTAAATTCTCTCTAATAGTTTCATTCTTAATTTTATCCATTTTTGTCTTCCCACTCATCTACCGTAACATCCTTATTTCTGTTACACTAATTTTCTGGACATACTTTATTTTTACTGTCCAACATTCTAAACTAGAAGCGTCGGTCTTATTGCAGTTTTGTAGAATTTTTTTTTGAGTTTCAATAATATCCAACGGTCACATATCACTCCAAAATTAGCTTAGTCCAAGGTTCAGTCAACCCAACCGGCTGTCAACTCTCCCTGATGCGAGAGCAGGCGAGGGCGCATGGTCGAAACTTTCCCACGGGCAATCTGTTTCATCCTTCATTCCACGATCTCCCTAGAATCTCGCAGTCCCACTCTCTAAGGGGCTAGTCAGTGCTAGCAATTTATGTACGAATTGAGCTACTTAAGGCTTGTGGTAGCACATGTAGTGATTTTCTCTCACACGACTGTGAACTGGTTAAACTTAAAGATTTTAAACTTAATGAAAATAAATTGGCACAACGATAACAATTCCAATGGAGGCTTCGGGGAAGCTCCAACACGGTGCCAGTGAATGCTTCGGTACTCGCATCGTTGAAAACATTGGCAGAGCCAACAGGCGACAGAGCCGTTGGAGGTAGTGTGAAACTCTAGCACCGGCGCTAGCAAGCCATCAAAGACGCACGTTGGTGTGCGGTGTTGCTGGGTGCAACAGTGAGCTCCGACGCTGGCGCACGGCACTGCTGGATGCAGTAGTGAGCTCTGGTGACGTGTGACTTTGTTGGATGCAACATGAAGCTTCGGTGCCTGCGACGGCAATGCGCGTTGGCATTAGCGACGGCGCGCAAGCTGTTGGATTGGGCAGTAAGCTTCGGTACCAGACCGATGAGCATCAACGTCAGCACGCGGCACCAGTGGACTCGTCGAGAAGTTCTGGAGGTGGCCTAGCACGTGGTCAGCACCCATGCAGTGGCAACTATGTTGTGGTTCAAGCGGGTGTCTTGGGTGACATGGCACCTATAATTATTTGTTTCCGTAGGGTAGTGAATAGGGGAAATACCTTTTTGAGTAGTTCCCGAATTTGATACCTTCTATATTTGGCCTCCTGTGCGGTTAGGGAAAGTCCACTTTTCCTTCTTCTGTTCTGATTTGGATAGCTAGTATGCTCTTCAATGGCCTTGTGATTTCCACAAAACAAATAAGTTGTGAGCCCCCATTTAGTTCATTACCCCAAAGCTTCTCAAGTGGTATGAAGGAATACTTAAACCACTTCGAGCTTTTAAGGTAATTAAATTCATATCTCCTTGTTTTCTTCTTTAATTATGACTTCTCAAGAGAGGCAAGGGTGGAAGTCAGCACCTTATTTTGTTGGGGACCACTCTTGGACTTTCACTATCGAGTTTTCTATTGACGGGACAAGTGGAAGTGCTCGAACAACATACCTGGTTGTTGGTATTGAAAAAAGGCGAGATGGTTTCTCGAGTACGTTCCTCACTTTCAGCTCAAGCGAGGCGACTTCCCCCACGCCATGTGACCTTCAGTGGCTGCTCTTCACCTGCCGACGACTGGGAAAGGTCAACCACTATATCGAGGCTTTGGCTTCGGCTAATACTGTATCCGTAGTAATATTGACCCATCACAAAATTCAACGAGATTCCACAGGCTTTGTGGTATTGTGCTCTAGATGAAGCTCGTAAACCTAAACTTTTATTGTTTTCAAGGGACAAGTTCACCGTGACACTAGACGACGTGTTGTGTCTTCTAGATCTTCCCGTTCTAGGGTCACTTTTCAAGGCCAACAACCTTTTGGAAGAGTAGACGCGAGTGGGGCAGTTTTTGGATCAAGCCTGCAATTTCTGCTCAAATAATTGTGTGAGCAAGAAAGCGACCTATAGTGTATGGTAGAAATATTGGTTTGGCGGATACAATAAAGAGCCCGAAGGGCATTGGCCAGGTGCTAAAATTAATCGTCCGGGTCTCCTAGTTGCCTTTCTAGCCTCGTGGCTGTCTCGATTTATCCTGCGCAGCTCCCTAGAGGAAGGCCTGGACAACGATCTTTTTCCCTTAGCAGCCCGCCTATCTATTGGACTCCCTGTTGCTGGTAGTGACTCCAAAAACACATTTCTGTGAATTTAATTTCAATCTATACTTGCAACAACGTTCAAAAACTATTTGTAAAGCATCAAAGTGATTATATTCTTGTTTCGATTTTATTACTAGATCATCAACATAGAATTCACCTACTTTCTGTACTAGATCGCAAAAGATAGCCCGCACGTTTCAAGCCGAAAGGCATAACACTATAATAGAAATTACCGAACGGGGTTTTGAAGGCGATCTTTTCCGCATCCTCTGGTGCCATTAGTATTTGGTTGTACCCAGCACAATAGTACAGAAAGAAATACATCTTGTACCCTGTTGTAGCGTCAATCATAATGTCAATACATGGGAGGGGGCAGTCATCTTTTGGACAATGCACAATTCAAATCGCGGAAATCTACGCAGATTCGCAACTGACCTATCTTTTTTTTTTAAGGGAATGATTGACAGCCAGATTGAATGTTGAATCAGCAATTTTTCAATTTCTGCTTTGATCAATAAGTCCAATTCCGGTTCAGATAAATCTACCTAGTTGGTTGACCAGCACAGCAGTTGGTTGGATGTTAAGGGTGTCCTCATACTCGCTCAACAGACTGATAAACTTCTGGCTTACTTTCTTTGATAGCCCTTTGGTACAAATACCGGTCTGGACTCCTATCCATGTGCACCTAGGTTAAGCTCTTGCAGCTCTTGTGGTTGCGGCCGTGGAGTATCTTTGAATAACTCTGGTGTTGGTTCAGGCTCCTTCAGTTCCGATGAAATTTCTTGAGTGGTAAAACAACCTAGACTGGGAGCATCCCATTCTCTAGGCTAGGATGTCCCCAAACCCCATCATAAACAATAGATGAAGCGTCCATTTGGTTTCCCGACTCGGGTACACCTAGGGGTGTCCTCTGGTGTTCTTCTCTTTTTCAAGCTTGGGGGTAATGAACCTATCATTCCTTGCGCCCTCCCCCACGAAGGGGTGATTGTCGCATCATCTTCTTCATATTCTGTGTAAAATGAGGCATCCATCATGTGAGCCTCTTGTAGTGAGAAAGGACAAGTTGTTGCTCGAATAGTGACTTCTTTTCCATCCTTGTTTTCTTTGAAGCACTGACGGTAAGCAGAAGGAACGACTCCATGAGCGTGCATCCATACTCTCCCCGGCAACAGATGATAGGTGGTGTGCAAGTCAAGCACATGAAATTTAGCATGCAATCTTAGACCTTCCACTTCTAGATCAACTTTGATGAATCCAATCGTCCATCTCAAGTCGTCGCCGAACCTAGCGATGTCTATGGTTTCATGCACTGGACGTAGCTTAGGGATGTCGGTTGCAAGAAACACGCCTAATGGCATGATATTTATCAAAGATCCTCCGTGGAGCAAAGTTCGTTTAAACTCTACTCCATTGATACATGCAGGAACATAAGCGTAACTGTGGTGGTCAATTCACGAGTTGCACGTCGAATAGATCCTTCAGTGGCAACTGCAGGTTTGTTGTTTGACCTAGCAACTTCCAGTATGGCCCTCATGGCTTCCTTCCTTGCTTGTGTTGAGAAGCCTAGTTGATCAGAGAACCACTTGAATTTTGTAGAATCCTTCAATTTGTCTGCCATCTTCCCTGCAGCTATGTCAAAGTCAACCTCCACAGGAACATCAACCTCCACAGGAACATCATCTGAAACTTGGTAGGCAGCCAACTCCATGTTGGCTTGATGGATAGTCCCCAATTGTGAGTGTGGAGTTACTTCCTCATCATGGAAAGACACATATGAATGGCAGGTGGATGATCGCTGAGGGAATAGCCATTCATTCAAGTTTGACTGGTATTTTAGTTCAATGTCTATCTTGGAAACATTTATGACATATCTGTCAGAGTGTCCGGCACTTGATCATGCTATGTGTAACAGTGCGATGGAATGAACATAATTTGCCCCGAGCCTATCCGTCTCGTGTCGGCACTCTCGAGACCGGTGGCTAGGCGATTTCCCCATATCTAATCCAATTGGCCAAAAGTTTTTCAACCTCAACCGAGACACATGGGAACTCTGGGGCTCACTCCGGGGTTATTAGTTTCTCTCACCTGCAAGCTGATCCACCCGTCGCTTCAGTTGTATAGAAGCTGCCATATAGGGCTTACGACCACTGGGATTCTTCCAGGTGTCTGCCGATAATGGTTGCGGCGTTTGGACCACCTCACCGAGTTTACTGGCAGCATCGGCCAAACGCTTGAAAGTTGGTACCTTAAGGTTATTTAGATGTACCTTATAATCCCTCAGCACGCCTTCAATGCAAACATGCACCAAAAGGCTTTCATCAATGGATTCATGGCAATCCAATGCTCAATCACGAAACCGGGACAAGTATGAAAGGATGTCCTCAACCCTTTTTTGTGTTTCCTTGGTGAGAGTAAAATGTGTGAGTTGTTGTTCAACCTAAAAGAACTTGGCATAGAAACAAGCGACTAAGCCTTCCCGGGTTAAAATCGATCCGACAGATGATTATTCATACCAACTATAAGAACGGTGGACTAGCGATTTGGAGAAATCTATCAGCTTGATGTCAGGGTCACTACCATGTAACCCCCCCCACGCATTTACGAAACGATTGATGTGCTCCTTGGGATTTCCAGATTTTCGATCATAAAGATAGATTTTCTGTGACTTGAGATCAGCTGGATACGGCTCACAATAGATAGCTTCCGAATACTTTGGTCTGACTATAAGAACGGTGGACTAGCGATTTGGAGAAATCTATCAGCTTGATGTCAGGGTCACTACCATGTAACCCCCCCCACGCATTTACGAAACGATTGATGTGCTCCTTGGGATTTCCAGATTTTCGATCATAAAGATAGATTTTCTGTGACTTGAGATCAGCTGGATACGGCTCACAATAGATAGCTTCCGAATACTTTGGTCTGAAATTAAAATTGCTCATTGAAAAGATGGGCCTCTGGAGAAGAGCTTTCAACTCCTCCAACATGACAAATTCGGCGATCAGTGGAGCGGGTGAATGCACAGTCGGTGGTTGTACTTGATGTAACAACGAATCTACGCCAGCAAGCCAATAAATTTTTTGTTGTTGCACCTGCTCAATGAAACACCGGATTTTGGTTTCCTGGTGCTCCATTAGGGTTTGCTACCCACAGGGTTGCTCCCAGGACTGGGAGGTTGGCTTGAATGGCAAATAATGCTTGAATCAAAGTCATGCTAGCCTGCTGCATAGAGGTAGCAAAGTTAGCAACTCCTACGAAATTGAAGGGTGCCATAGACCCTTGTTCGTTGCCTGCGGGATTTAGAAGATCTTGTTCACGTGGCACGGAGTTGCTCCAATTTTCGGAACTCTCTTCTGGCAGACTTTCAAGTTGACTTGCATTCATCCCTTTCTTCTTACCAAGAGCCATTCTTTTCTGTGAATACCCTCCTCATTGTGGTTGCACAAATGTTTAGGGTCAGAAAAGAGTTTAGGGGTATTTTAGTAATTAGAGGGCGTTACACAAAATGGACCTAAAGAGTTTAAAAAAGGGAGAGGAAACAACAGTCAACTCAGTAAAATGAGAGAGAGCGCATTGAATCACACAGTCATTAAACTGACTGTGTGACCTTAGTCTAGTTTAGGCTACGCTTTTGATTGCGGATGTAAATTGCTGGTTGTTTCTTCTATTTGTTATGCTTGTTGCTCAAATGCCTTTTCAATCAAGTATTTGTGATTTTGTAATGCCCAATTAATTAATCATTAATTGTCATTAATAATGTATAAGAAAGTTTTAAAAATTAGCCTAGTTTGAGGTTCAATCAACCCAACAGGTTGACAACTCTCCCTTATGTGCGAGCAGGTGAGGGCGCTGAGGGCGCGTGGTCGGCTTGTCCCCACGAACACCGTGTTCCATCCTACATTCCACAATCTCCCTAGAATCCAGGTATTGATGGACCTTTACCGTGGCCCTGCTCTCTAAGAGGCTTGCCAATGCTGGCAATTTGCATACGGATTGAACTTTGTACAGCTTGCGGGAGCACGTGCAGTTATTTACTCTTACACGGCTATGAACTGGTTAAGCTTAAATATTTTTAACTTCATGAAAGTAAATGGCACGACGATAAAAATTCCGACGGATGCGTTGGGGAAGCTCCAACACAGCACAGGCAGATGCTTCAGTACTCGTGCCGGTGAAAACGTCAGCACAGCCAATTGGAGGCTGCGCCGGTGGAGACGGTGTGAAACTCTGGAACCAGCGGGTATGGCAGGAAGCTCCGGTGCCAGTGCCAGCTAGATTGTCGGCGACACGAGCTGGCGTGCAGCGCTGTTAGGTGCAGCAGTGAGCTTCAGCATCCGCGACGCTTTCTCGTGCGCAGTGCTACTAGGTGCAGGAGTGAGTAAAGGATATAGGGAAAAAAAAAAAAGTAAATTGATAGTTTTGTACATACAAAATGAGCCTTATTTCCCTAATTATATAGCCCCAGGAGCACACTAAATTAGGAAGAATATTATTGAAATAAATGGGCTAATAAAGCCCAACAATGAAGATACAAAAAATAGAAATTAACATATAAACATAATATTTCAACACTCCCCCTCAAGCTGGGACAAAAATGTTGATGAGCCCTAACTTGCTAATAACTGACTGAAGGAGTGATGGTCCTATAGACTTGGTGAACATATCAGTAGCCTGTTCGGAAGATGGGACGAAGGCTAGTGTGATGATTCCCGATCGGACTTTCTCACGAATGAAATGGATATCCACCTTGATGTGTTTCATCCTTTCATAAAGGACTAAGTCTGAGGATAACATTATGGCAGATTTGTTATCACAGAACAAGCTAGATGAGTTTCTCACAGGAAGACCCAACTCGGTCAAAAGGGAACGAAGCCAAAAGAGTTCCCACGTTCCTTGAGCCATAGCACGATACTCAGCTTCAGCAGAAGATCGGGAGACAACGGATTGTTTCTTACTCTTCCACAACAGCGATGAGCAGTTGAGATTTACACAAAGAACAATATGCAACGTTGCAGCAATAGACAGAAGCACATCAATGTGCGATACGTGAGATGGAACACGAAGGACTGGTTTACGATATCCTGGTTCGCGAGTTCGTGGTTCGTGGTTTGCAATGGTTGCGGCTAGGGTTTCACAGGGGTAGGGGTGGTTCGCTATGGTCGTGGTTTGCCATGGGACACAGGTGGCGGCTAGGGTTTGGGTTCTTGGTTCACGAACGGGCAGTGGTGGCAGCTAGGGTTTCGCTGGGGTGGTTTGCGATGGCAGCGGCTAGGGTTTGCTGCGGCAGCGATAGCAGATAGGGTTTCACAATAGGGGGTCAGCGGCTAAGGTAACTGGTTTCTAAGGTTTTGGTTTTGTTTGAAGGGTTAGGGTTTTGGGGGTGGGGGCAGCAGCGGTGGCGGCTTGGTGGTGGCGGTTGGTGGATTCAATAGATAGTGACGGCTGCCTACAGGGTTTGGGTGGGAAAATTTGGCTCGTGATACCATAAAAGATATAGGGGAAAGAGAAAAAGTATATTGATAGTTTTGTGATAGTTTTGTACATACAGAATAAATCGTATTCCCCTAATTATATAGTTGTAGGAGCAGGTTAAAATAAGGAAAAATATTATTGAAATAAATGGACTACTAAAACCCTACAATGAAGTTACCAAAAATAGATATTAACGATATTATTAAAATAAATAGACTAATAAAGCCCTACAATGAAGATACCAAAAATAGAAATTAACGCATAAACATAATATTTCAACAGTGAGCTCTAGCGTTGGCGCTAGTGACGCGCACTAGCATCAGCACCGGCGCATGGCACTGCTGGATGCAACAGTAAGCTCCGGCTCTGGCGACATCGCTGGTGAAGCTACCAGTGAATAGGGAAAATACCTTCTTAAGTAGTTTCCAAATTTGATACTTTCCACAACTCTCTTTATCACACACACACTCTAAGCCCTCTCTCTCTCTCTCTCTCACACACACACACTAGGCCCCCCCTCTCTCTCTCCCCATTCACACATGCGCGCATGCACAAAACAAGCTATCGCTATATATCTCATGCATACAGACACACACATGCGTGCATGCACAAATCAAGCTATCTCTATATATCTCATGCATACAGACATACACACTTGTGGGCGCGTAAATTGATCCATCTCTCTCTCACAAACGCACGCACATTTTTCTCTCACACACACACTGCCTTGTGTGCATGTAGATTAAACCATGTCACGTGGGAAATATCAAGTCTTAAGTAGTATGTACTCCCTCCTCTCTCCTCTCCCGCCCCCCTTTCCTCCTATCACACAAACACAAACTTGCATGGAGGCCACATTAAGCCATGACAAGTGGGAAATATCAAGCGACAATTAGTCTGTAACATTTTGTAGGTAGTTTCTGTGGACATCAGAAGTAGCATTTCATTGCCTAAACATTGCGTGTCATAAATAAATCTTCTAATCTTGCACCAAAATTTGCATCCACACACAAGTAGGCATGCATTTAACTTGATGGGATCACTATTTTTCAGCTAATTCAGAAAAAGGGCAGGCTCAAACCATCATATTAGGCAAAAAGTAGCGTAGCGCTAATTGAAAGCAGCATTTATATTTCATACCTAGCAGGAGACGAGTCGCTGCAGCAACTCTCCAAGCATTCCACGACGCAATCTGGATTGGGATCTAGAAATAAAGCCATCTAGAAGTTGCAGTTTGTGAAAAAGGTCAGTTCTCATTACCTTAGTTAAGGTTATAGTAGAAAGGGTTAATTACACCAACGGTCCCTAAAGTTTGGTGATAAGATTATTTTTATCCCTGATTGTCTCAAATTTTCAATCAAATCCCTAATGTTGTGAACTCGTTCCAATTTAGTCTCTGGAACTAACATCCTGTTAATTATCTGATGGAAATTGACATGTGGCCAATTTAGTGTGTCAGTTTCAGTAAGATAATTAAAAGGATGTTAGTCCCAGTGACAAAATTGCAACGATTTTAAAGCGTCAAGGACTTGATAACTGTCCTACAATACAAAAATCAAATTCCAAGTTTTATTAAAGCACACAGAAAAATATAGCAACTAATTATCATAGATGGCATTGTATAAGCTTCTGAAAGAATAAAAAATTATGGCACATTATCAAAATTATGGTTAGAATAGCATTAAGGGAGGAATAGACAGACCAATAAGGCGCAAAAGTGGGAATTATGTTGAAAACAAGTGCCCTTCTATTTTCTTTAATGTTTTGATCAATGATTCATTATGGACCTTTAGAGAGCGTCTGGATAAGGAATTTAGAAAAGGTGGGGATTAAAAATTTTGAATTTTAAAATCCCATTATTTGCAAATTTGTTTTTTCAGCATTTTTTTTAAATTGAAATTTTATTGATGTAATTTCACCTATTTAAAAGGTTTTTAGAAATATCATTTTACCCCCCACCCAAATCCCATTTCGAAATTTTACAAATTCCTTCAGAATTATCAAAAATCTCTATCAAAAAATTTCATCCAAACACTCCCTAATGTCATCGACTTTATTTGAGTATTTCTTTTAACATTCAAATATATCCATTTGCAAACATAAGAACAGTTCATACTATATGATGCCAAAAACCATACTAAGAAAAATTGCAGAAATTGGAGGAGACGAGATAATTAAGAAGAAAATGTAGTTTACAGAATAGCGTTCTCGTCCTGTTGGCATGACTCGATGCAAAGTCGACCTACCAGTTGCAAAATCTAAAATCAGAAATCAACCAGCTTGCTTAATATTAAATCTAATACTATAAGTAATTAGGATACGGAAAATACTTTTTTAGTACAAATTAGCTCTTTTAAAGGAACAATAAGTTTGCTGAATTATGAAGATGTTAAATTACCGAAATAAACAATTTGTCCACCTCTCCATCATATCCCCAATATTAACAATGAAGGCCCTGCAGATTCATATTTACCACATGAAAATATCAAAAAAATGTGAGCTAAATTGATCTCGGGGCACAGAGAAGAATGGAATACTCACAAGCTACCTACAGTCGCCAAAGTTAAACGGCAAAGATAATTTCATTTGCTATCATTCTAGTCGGCAAGGTTTTTATGTGCTCTAAGACAGGAAGAACACCCATACCCGTGACCACATAGAAATTACAGTAAATTAAGGCACCGTTAGGTAATGCCTTTTTTAAGTAATTTTATAATAAAAAATAATAATTTTACTTAATCGCAAAAGCAAACAAAGTGTGTTTGATGATCAAGAGTTGTGTTTGGTACACAAGATTCAGCATGGGATTGGAATGGTCATGAGAATGATCATTCCATTCTCATGTTTGGTACATGGGATTGAATTTTATTCCCTTTACCAAGGATTTCCTAATCCCACAAAACATGAGATTAACCAATCCTAAAATAAACTTGGTATTAGTTAATCCTAATTACATGGGATTAAGTTTTAATCATTCATCGGCAAAAAAATGCAAACAAACACTAACCAAATATTAGAATTAGAATTAAATTTAATTAAATTAATAATTTTCCTTCAAAATTTAATTAAATTACTATTTTACCCTTTGAATTTCTGACAAATATATCCTTTGATTTTATTTTTTAACACTTTCTTCCCCCCTCCTTTTTTCCTCCCTACACCATCTTCTCCGGCGAGAATCAGATGCCAGTAGCCGGCGCCATCTCTCTCTCTCTCTCTTCTCTTCTCTATAGATATAGTTATATATATATATATACCTCTTATTTGAAACTTCATTTGGTTTATGTTCAAATATTATATTTTTCAAGGGGAGACTTTATTGACAAATTCATTTCATTCTTAATTTATTCCCAACACTAATCAAACATTGGAATGGGAATGATCATTCCAATAACACATCTAATCCCTTTTGTCATCAAACAAAAGAATGGTAATAACCATTCAATTCCATTAACATACCAATCATACTATCATTACATTCCATTCCAACATACCAAACACAACGTTAGTGGGTTGAGAAAATTTGAGTATAAAGCTCCTAATCAATCAATTTCTTAAAATATAAAAATCAAAGGAAAAAAAAAAGAACTATTCTTTGCTTTTAAAAAAGTATTTTTATTTTCTTGATTTTCAAAAGTATTTTTTTTTCAAGAGCAAAAAGATACTTTAAAAAGAGGGCTAAATTACTAGTTGCTTTTAATCCCCTAGTACTTCTTATGGTATCACTAAACCGATAATTGGATCTAAATAATTAATTGCTTTTAATCCCCTTGTACTTCGTATGGTATCACCAAACCCCTCTCTGTACTTTGGAACTCTTGCGCTTCAGAGTTCAGACTTCCATGCAGATTAACATTCCAAAGTACAAGGTGATCAGGAGATTAAATCTATAATTCCAAATGGAGGGGGTTTTGGTGATAACACTCCAAAACATAAAGGAGTTAAAACTCTATTATCACCTTAAGGAAAATCTCACTATACTGCCTCCAATCAACGCAGAAAAAAATAAAGGTGACCAATCTTTTATCACACATATGTGATTTGTAGTTTGATCTCCGTTTGTCTTGTATTTATAATATTTTATTTTTCTGAAAACAAAAACGCTAGATATAAGTCTACATGACAGAAACTTGTCCCATTAGTCTTAAAACAGGCAACTACTAAGGTTATTCTTCCCATTATAGATTGATCAGAAATTCTTATAACGTTTCTTTCACCAAGACAGGTACTCATGTCTATGGTTGAGCTAAATAGGTAGACCTCTAATGACTGGAGAAAATAGTAACTTTCTCTTGGCAACAATAATAAATTGTGTTATAACAAAACCAAAACAAAAGCCAAGTTGACATTTACAGGTACAATCTCCCAGGCAACTTAAAATAAATAATTGCAAGGACAATATAAGCCGAACTTTTCTTATAACTTTATTTCAGACAGCCGTTTAACCAAATGTTTTAAACACATGTATCAGTGAAACATTGATATTATCCTTTTACATGAAAGGAATTACAAACTTACCCATTGATATGATGCACATCTTCCCAGACACGTGGTCTTTTAAATTTATCCCTACAAACCTTTTGCAGGAAAAAATTAATAATAAAACTTACGGCAAAAAAACTAAACTGATAAAAAAATTATAAAAAAAAATAATGATTTCAAGCACTGGACATGCCTGAAGTCCACCAACACCATCTGTTGCAAGAAGAGTGATCATTCCATAGTCAGAATGAGCAGAAGCACCATATATTTCTTCATTGGTAATTCCCAACTCTCCTGGTGTTAAAAGCAACAGGCAGAGACTCCATCAAAAGATAATTTGGCAGTCATTTTTAAATTATACAATTAGTAGTAAATTGATCATAAGGGTCTGCTTAAAAATCCTAAATATTCTACTTATTTGAATGAAGTTTTCCTAGAATTATACTCAGAGACAGATCTTCATGTTGCCAGTAAATAGATTCTAGTAATTAGATGGTGTTGCCTGTAATTGTAAAATTTACCTGTATAGTGTATGAGTCGAAGGAGAGCATTTGGTGGATTAAGGGCCCCCACTTCTTCAAAGAAGTCTTCGTGTAAGTTCAAAGCCAGAGCAACTAACGACAGCAGTCTTTTTCCAGCATTCCTGAGGTAGCAAAAATAATACACATCTAGTAATCACACTAGTGATTAGCAAACCATAGAACAATCTCTAATGAAGGAAAATGAACATGATTCACAATCCATAAAGAACATAATCCCCATAAGCTAATCCTTTCAGTCCCCAAAAAATCATGAACGGCTTATTTTGAGGTACTCGAGAATCGAATCGCAGAATCAGACTGAGGCTCGTAAAATATTACGACGAAGGTTTTTTTATTATTATTATTTATTTGAGGGGCTAAGTATATCTAAGCAAAAAATTCCTCATACTTATATATATTATATTTCACTTTACAAAATAATGATTATAGATAATATGACTTCAGTTAACTTTCAAATTCATCTCAAAAACAAAAGATCATATTTCAATGAGTCAATCCATAATCACAAGAAACACCAAACTCAAAAACACAAAGCAAAGAATTAAACTAGATAATCATCATCTCTGAAATCCTCATTTGACTCTAAGTCAGCATCATCGTCATTTTCTTCCTAACTAATATAATCATTCTGGTCTTCATCATCATTGGCCATAGTTTGATCGAATCCATCATCATCATTGTGTGAATCTATTGAAACATCATGAGTCTCATTATCCATTATTCTTGGTTGTCTTCATCATCATGTAACCAATGCCTCTATCACCCATGTTTTGGTAGAATGAGAATGAAATAAAATTACAAATTGATAGTCACCTCAAGCACAACATTTGCTCTGCTTTTCTTTCTTCTGAAGCTTGATCGTCCCCACTTTCCACTTCATTTGAAGAAGTCATTTGCATTGGGTATTATTCAATAGGTTATGGATTTGGGTTAGTTATTTTTGCTTAAAGTCCTAATTTAGAGGGTTAAGTATGATTTTCAGACCAAACCCCAATTTTAGAATTCTGAAGAAAGCCTTCCATATTCACATCAGAATTGTAAAATCCTACCAATTTCGTATGATTCTATCAATCTGCCTCACGGATTCTAATGCAATCCAGAACGTTTTGATGCATTTTGATCGTAGAATCGTGCAATTCTACAATCCAAGTTGTGATTTAGACAACCATGCAAAAAATATAAATACCTAAAAACTAATAACATTTATGTGAAAAGGAGGCAACTAAAAGACATGCATCACGTACAACCTATTCCAAGCACAGAACGACATAGTTGGCTAAGATGGGAAGACGTCATGAAGAATATTTTGTTCTTTTTTTTTTGGTTGTATTCAAACTTAATCTAAAATATGGAAAGCATATTCAACTGAATATATCTACCATAAGATGGGTAAGTTTCAGTCTGCATCTTGAAATTTATTACAGCTAAAAACTGACATTTGTAGGATACTTACAGCACTTTTACGTAGTAATATTCCATAGTAGATCTCCAGCTTGGTAGAAGTTCTGGAAGTCCCTAGCGAGGAGAAAATACAAAAAAAATGCTAAAATCAATTTTCACCAACAAGAATGCAAAGCGAATCACAGGATGTATAACAGATCATTACATGAGGTCTAATTCTGAACATCATAATGCACTGATATATATTTATGAACCACTTGATATGGATGAACAAAAACAGACATAAATCATGCTTGTAAGAAGCATCTAAAATACCTTGTGAGGGCCATTGATTCAGGTATCCAAGAGGTGTAATGCATTCCAACGGGCCAATATAGAAACTTTCCTTTGAGTCGCCTGCATTTCATGAATGCAGAATATGATCAACCATATAAATCTTGACCAATTATAGATCAGCGCAAAAAGGAAGCAATGCATGGCCTCTATTTGAGATCATTCGTTTTCCTTGAATCCAACCATCAGTAGATTAATCAACTATCAAAAACAATAGCTTCAATTTGACTTACTGCAAATTTTTTATGTATTTGTCCAACTATACTATACATCTATACACACATGGATCCGTACATACAAATACATATATATAGATATACACAAAGTATTCCGTCAAATTATTATCCATCTAATTTTAAGAATGAACATCAGAATTCCATTTCTTTATGTTTTTTATGGTTTTATATGAAAGTGGCTATCTCCCTTCCACCATTTGATTCCAATTGTATTGCTCATCTCCTGGGTTCTTTTGTAGGTTTAGTCACTTTCTATCTTCAGCCATGAGAGAACCAATTGTTAACATGGATTCTGGTATCCTAAAAGCTGCAGCCTACTAGAGTGAATCACATATTGCACCCAATGCTTGGGTTTAATTGAAAACTCCCTTTGTTTTTCGATCATTTTCATTCTCCTTCCTGCTGCATGCTCAGCATTTAACTAAAACACCTCTAGCATCATCTCATCAGACGGATACATAAACAGGAAGGAACTTATTTATACATAAACTTCACCCATCAATCCTGCAGCAGCACTCAATCTTCGTCCCACTTTTAAATTTTAGGATACACATAAACAAGAAGGAACTTGTTCAAATAATAATACATAGAACAATAGGACTCTGTAGACTGCAAACTGAACCACTGATGCCATGCAGGATAGATTTAATGCATATAATACTCAATGTGGAAACAAGACACTAAATCATAAGTTGCAGAACTCAACCTTTGGAATTCGAAGAAGGATCAAGGTTCTCCGCATAAAACGGTGTGTAACCTCTATTTTGCTTGCGGGACAGTTTCAACTTCTCTTCGGTGGAGAGCGAGAAAAAAAATCTGCTCTCTTCAAAGACTTTCTGTAACAACTCTTCTTCTATCCCGTGATTAGTAAGGTAAAAGAAACCAAAATCCATGCATGCCTACACCATATACTCCAGTATTCACATTACAAATCACAACACTGTGAGAATCATTTAAAAGGCAACAGCATCAGTAGCAGGAACCATAACTAATCTATCACTGGATATTTCAACATTGTCGGTTTCAAGTTTTAAGTACAATGTGATCAGCACGCGTATAAACAACCCCAGTCTATCTTCTTAAGATGATGATCAAAAGCATAAACTAGGAGCTTGTTTGACAGAATTGAAAATTGGAATGAAAATTTTAAAATGTTGAATTTTAAATGCTGAAATTATAAGTGTTAAATTCGTTAAGTGTTGAATGCATTAAGCACCTTTTTTAGTACTTTTAGCTTCAGAAAGTTATCTCTATACGCAATGACAGACCTAGGAGGGTAGGGGAGGTCGCGGGAGGCGACCTCCACCCCCCCAAAAAAAAAAATCCACGACCACCCCCATTCTTATTATATATTAAATAAGTACGGAACATATATATATATTCGCCCCCCTTGAACTTAAATTTTTTTAAAACTAATCCTATATTTTTATTCACCTACCTAAACCCGGAATCCATTTGCCACTGTCTATACAAGTTTTTGTCTCTAAAATAATCTTAAAAACTTTCTCTTTCTACAACTTTTTCTCTACAGTTTTTCTCAGCAAAATAATCTCTCTTTACAATTGTTTGTTGATAACTTTTTTTCCAACATCTTATAGTAAGTATAAAAATGTTTAATAGTAATTGTGCTAGATGGATATTTGACGGTTTTAACTGGTAAAGTGCTAAAAAAATAAGTTCCACACCACTTAAAATTTTGAACTACCTTTAAGTCATATTTATATTTGACTGCTTCAGTTTATAATGATCACACTTAATTTTTTGTAGAAACTCAATGGGCCCAACTCACTCTCAAAAGACACCTTGAAAGAGGAAGATTGCCCTAAATTTTATATATAGCTTAGGATAAGATAACACAAGCGATGTGGCATCAACACCTCCCCTCAAGCTCTGGGTGGACTTTTCCAAACTACTGCGAACAGATATCGGGGACCCAACATTGATGTACGATTCAACATGCCCAACTTCAGGCAAAAGGGTTGGCCCTGAAACCATGTAGAAACCTAACGGGCCTAACTCACTCTCAAAATACCTCTTGAAAGAGGAGAATTGCCCTAAACTTTATATATATATCAGGATCAGGCAAGCACAAACAACGTGGAATTCAACAATTTTGATAAGTAATCAATGCATTCAATTTTTACTACTTAATTATGTTATCGAAAAGGCTAAGTGCCACATAATAGAGAGTCTTGGCCCTCCAAACTGTCCCAGAAGTTAACTAAGAAAAATCAATTACGAATATCCGTGGCAATCACCAAGAAATACAGAGGAAACGCAATATATCTGTTCCCAAAATCACCACAGCTCTATGCGAGACGGGCTGTGTGCGAATTTTAATATAGCATATAGAAATAAGCAGATGAACAGAATCAACAATGAGAAAAGACCTGACGGATTGAACGAGCCATTGAGATGCGATCAGGAGAGGAGAGGTCGATCATCGGAAGTGTCGCCATTGCTAATCTTCTGTGTGCTAAGGAGGCTAGCTATATGCTTAACACGCGGTAATTTGTAGGGCTCCGTCTCTTGTTGCCTAGTTTCAAGTTATGAGGTCTGAAGTAGTTCTTCGAGAATTGAGCGGATAAAAATGTTCGGCGAGGACGTTGACCCTTCGGATTGAACGGTCAAAAATCTCAGATTTTTCGATAACTAGACCGTAATATTTTAATTTTTTAAATTTATAAATATAAAAAAATAATAAATAATAAGAAATCACGGAGAATATATATGCTCGTTACATCAAAATAAACTACCCATCTTAAGAAAATTGGAGTTACTAACCTGTATCTCCCTCTCATCCGTTCTATCTCTTTCTCGCTCATCTCTCTCTTTGAATTTCTCTTTCCCTCTATCTCAATCTCAATTTTTTTCCCTCTTGCAGGGGAGCTCCTCCCTTCCTACCGAGGCCTAATACACTCTCTCGCTCAACCTCATTTTGCTCAAAGTAACCAAGCAATTCAGATTCAAGCTTTAGCGGTTCAGCCATCCTCTTCTTCGCCTCCACCATTCCCTCGCCACCGCCACCACGTCGCGTTGCCATCGCCGACGTCGTCTCTCTTCGCTCTCTCAATCTCTCCAACTGAATTGCCATTGCAAAGTCCAACCGAGCGATAAATCTAGCCGGCTTTTGCTCTCGATTAATTGATCTCTCTTAGGGCTTCTCTTTCTGCATACAACAATTATGTATTTATTCTCTTGATCTCGCTCGCGACCTCGGTGCATAGGCTTCTTTCGCTTCATCTGGCTTTGGGAAATCAATGAATTGCCCTCTCGAAAATCTTCGATATGGCCAATAGTGGTCTACTTCAGGTCAATAATGGCTTGGATCAAACTTCTCCGATGGGGGTATCTCTCTTTGTCTCTCTCTCTCTCTCTCTTTATTCTGCAAGGTAATTCGGGCAACTCTCTTTCTCTCTCCGCGCCGTCGTCTATAAATCGCCTTAATTCCTGGCCAAATCTACATGGTTTTTGGCACCAAAGCTCTATCTCAATTCTTGTCTAGCTATTGGAATCTTTGAGTAGTTAGGCCAGATTTACAGAGATTAGTTCAATTGATTGATGAGCGAAAATGAGAAATTCAAGATGATATCAATGAAAGATGTAGAATATTTGAAAATATTTTTTGTATTTTAGGTAAAACAACAGAAATTCTTTATAAACTCTTGATACAACCCGATTAAGATTACTCATTGTACAAAAATTGAACTTATATGATTGATTATGTGATGAAGAATATCCAAATATGTTTTTTAAAGAGGGTTTAAGAAAAAGAGTTAGAATCAGTCAACTAATTTAAAAAATCAGTCAACTAATTGTAACTAATTTTTGAAAAAATAGTTAAAGGTTGAAAACACATCAAACAGTCGATTAACAAGGAGAATGGTCAACGGACAGATTCAGGTTCCAAAAAATTGAGAAGAAATAGATTTCAATCAACTGATAGACTAGAGGGCAGATACAAGTTCAAAATCAGTCAATTGACATAGAATTTTGGTCAACTGAAACAGCTTGAGGAAGTTGAATTTTTGAACGTTGGACAAAAATGGTCAACTAACTATAGAACCGGTCGACCGATCAGTTAAGATTTTTTCAAATATTACGAACGTTATTCCAATATTTTCCTGCCTTTATTTTTGTGTTTAAATGTTTCTAAATCATTTTTAATTGGTTTAAAATGATTTTAAATGAAAGAAAATATTTTTTTTAAAAGGTTTTATTGAAAACGCATTTCAATCTTTATTTTTCGGATTTCTTGGTCTTTTTGGTAAAACTTATTTTCATACATTTTGGGATTAATATCTAAATATTTTTTAGGATGAATATGGACATTACAAGTGCTGAATCAATGTCAAACTAGCCATTATAGAGTGGACTAAATATTAGGGGTCTAAGGGAAAGATTTTAGGCAATAATTTTGAAATATAACCGTTGGAGCATACCTATGAAATCCATATACATTGACCTACGTTTTTCAAATTAAATGCATCTACAAAATCGTACTTTTTGAGTTAGACAAAAATATATTTTCTGAAAAATTATTCATGGCAAAATATTTGTGAAATTTTAGATCGTAAAAGTGCTGATTTGATCCAAAATATTATATTGGAGGCAATTTGATTTGTGTTGAAAACTGAGGTTATTATGTTCTTGCTCAAATTGTTTTGAAGGACTCTTGGTGAGATTATTCCAATTACTATTCTTGATTAATTTGTGTGCTCAAAATTCTTTGCTATAATATTATTTGATTATCTTTCATTTTTGAGCCTGTGATATTAAATTGAAATATCTATGAAAAAATCATTTTTCAAAATCTTTGAATCTAATTCTTGAAAATATTCTTTCGAAAGATTAAAATAATTTGAAATATCTTGTTTGCTTGATTGTGTGCTTAATTTGATAAATTTTCAAATTAATATTCTCACGTACTTTTAATTGGCTATATTGTAAAAACAATTATATCACCTAAATCGTGTTATCAATTTGAGTTTATATTGGTTTGTGTTAGTAGAAATTCTTATGAGAAGAAACTGATTATTTTTTTATTTTTTTTATTTTTGTATTTTTTATTTTGTAGCTTAGATCTAAATATAATTGTTCTGGGCAGAGTGTTAATTAGATATAAAGGGAAATTATCTAATCAGAAATTATAAAAGTTTAGTTCTTACCTGTGAAAAGGATCGATGTGAGGGTTTGATTCCTACATAGGAAACGAATCAGTGTGATTTTAGTAGATTTAATTCTCTGCGAGACTTCAGGGAAGTAATTGTACACAAGAGTAACTTGTTGAACTACTACAAAAACTTTGCGTGTCTTTATCTCTTACTCTTTGTGTGTGCATTAGTTATCACGTTTCCACATTATAATCAAGATAAAACTGAATAGGGGTAATTAATTAGATTTAATTTTTTTTAAACTACTTAATTCACCATTTTCTTGGATAGATTTTTGGGCCAATAGTCTGCCTAAGAAATTTTGAGTTGAAGTAATCAACACCGCATGCTATTGGAGAACAAGTCTCCATCGACTACTATTGATTGTAAAACACCTGAAAAGGTTTGGTCTGGTTCTCTTATGGATTATTCTTCTTTAAGAAATTTTGGATATCTAACCTATGTTCATGTCAACGAAGGAAAATTAGAGCCAAGAGCTAAGAAATGTATTTTCCTTGGTTAGGGATAAGAAGAAAAAGGGTTGGCCCCAAGGTCTACCTAAGAGATGGTGAATTTGGTAGTTTTAAAATTTTAATCAAATAATTTAAACCTAGTTGATTTTATCTGATAATTACAGAAGTGTTTCTTTAAGCACACACAAACATATAGAGATAGATATATGTGAAACCAGAAATGTTATAGTACTTCGACAAGCTACTATTGCCTACGTCTACTTCCTTGTGCTCTCTTAGAGAATTAATCCACTAAACTTTTTTTATCCTCTGACCATGTGAAGCAAACCCGTACAATCCCATTTGAGTAAGTTTCTTTTATTCTCAATCACACTTTCACTTAAACTAGATACATTTAGGTCTGAGCTATAACCTCACAACAATACAAATAAGATCTTTGTTTTTCTTACAAATAGCTTCTATCAACACTTATAAATATCAAATTCAAAATTCAGCCCAATTCTAAGTGTTATAGAAGTGCATATGATTACAAGACATTCAATTTAAAATCATGTTAGGTTTATCTAGATTTTAGAAAAGAAAAGAAAAGTGTAGCACAGAATCAAATAGTCCAAATAAATTATATCAAATCATTTTAACTTATTGTAATAAAAAAATAATTAATAAGTTCAAGATCTACGAGTTTTCAAAAACGATTTTCAAAAACAAAGTTTAATTCACTTTCTCAAGATAAGATCTAGTCAAATGATATTTTCAAGTAATGCACAAAATAGATCAATAAGAAATTTCACAGAGAGAATAGTCTCACCGAATTTCAAGTAGATAATAATAATAATAATAATAATAATAATAATAATAATAATAATAATAATAATAATAATAATAATAATAATAATAATAATAATAATAATAATAATAATAATAATAATCAGAGCAATGTAGTCCAGTAAATGAAATCAACTTCAAAAGATGAAGAGTTTTTTCTCAGAAAAAACTTTCTCCGGATTCTCTCAAAAGTTCTAAGATTTTGTTTTCTTCAGATTTTTGCCTTTTTTTTAATCTTTATTCTCTCACTTGAAATTCATAAATTCTATACTTTAGATCTAAATAATAAATAGAAAAACGCAACTAGTTTAAGCTCAAGATCATATCACCTCCAAATGCTAGTTTTAGGTTAAATTTTCCTTGAATCTCTCCCTTAAAACCTAATCCCTTTGACCCAAAGATTTTCAACCATTCTAATTATGAATCCATCCATTTGTAAGTCCAGATTCAAGTCCCAAATTAATTAAAAAGTCTGACAAAAAATATAGGTCAAGAAGTTTAACAAACGAATTACAAAATTGAAAAATTTAAGAACCTAAATTAATTTTAGATAAAATCCTTAATTTTAAAAATGTTTCACATAAAAATCTCTTTCAAAATATTTATAATAATATATAATCATTTCTGAATTTTTAAAAACTGATTTATAAATATTTAACATTAAAACCGAGGAAAAAATATTTTCGAAAAACGTTCACAAAATAAATAAATAAAAAAAATAAAAAAAAAACAACAAAGCATATCAATCGACTATCCAACCATTTAGTCGACTATTTTGAGTAATTTCTCAAAGGTTCTGGGAACCTGATTCAATTAGTTGACTATTTCATGAACTCAGTCGACTAAAACACTTAAAAACCCTAAACAATCACTTCTCTGCATCATTCGGTCGATTGAATTTTACAACAAATTATACTTCAAATGTGCATAACTGTTTTGTCTAAACTCCGATTTAACTATACAACTACTCGTTGGAAATATTAAGGAGTCTATTTTCATATTCATTTTGTTTCTGCTCAAAATTCTAACTTAATAAAAAGTTATTACTAAAATAGTGCACCGTGGTCTTCCATATATTGCCTGAAAATAACGACCTTTAACACTAGTTTAGATAGAACACGATTTTTCAAAATTTTCTTATACCTGCTAACTGTTATGGTCATAACATGAATTAACATAGAGTTTTTAATCAAATTATCGTGTGTGATCCTAATCGGATCGGCATGAATTTAACAAGTATAAGTGTTGTTTTACCTTAGAAATACAACAAAATGTTTATTTGAATATCTTGATCTCCCAAAACATGTTATGTGTTTCATATGCCAATGTTATTGGAAATATTATGTATGAAATGGTATGTATTCATCTTGATATTTCACATACTGCAAGTGTTGTTAGCAGATATATGGAAAATCCAGGAAAAGAATGTTGGCAGGCAGTGAAATGGATTTTTCATTATTTAAAAGGTACTACAGATGTTGGTTTGGTATATAAGAGGAGTAGAGACACTTGTAGAAGTTGTCGTTTGCTATGTGGATTTTGATTATGCAGGTGGCTTAGACAGGAGAAGATCATTGACAAGTTATATATTCACTCTCTCAGGATGTACAATTTGTTAGTAAGCAACTTCACAATCGACAATTGGTCTTTCCATGACAAAGGTAGAATATATGGCACTGACTGAGGCAGTGAAAAAAACTATTTACATGAGAGGTTTGGTTACAAATTTTGGCTTACAACATAATTTAAATGTTATTTATTATGACATCCAGAGTGTGATACATTTGACTAAAAGCCATATGTATCACGGAAAAATCAAACATATTGATGTTAGGTCTAACTTCATACGAGATATTTTATCTAAAGGGTTGATCATCGTTCAAAGATTAGTAAAACGGATAATCCAACAAATATGATGAAAACATATGTTCCCACTCTCAATTTCCAACATTGCTTGAACTTGGTTCATGTTTATAAGGCGTAATGCCTTCAGGTTTTTTTGGTAGAGAAAATTGCATCAAGGTTTATGTGTTTTTTTCTTTAAATAAGAATTGGCTTACATATCTTTGTCATAACATCCATTGAGAGGGGAATTTGTAGTCTTTTCTTTGTCAAATAGTGGGGCCCACCAATGTAAAAAGAAAATTGGTGGCCTCTATTTGTTGAGTAAGCCTGCCATTTTTTTATCACTTCCTTTTGTCACAATTCTAGGCCCACCTTCATTGAAATTGGTTGTGGAAAGAAATGATCCAACCTCCATCTTTGAAAAGATGTTTCCAGAAATAAAATTGACTTATGATACTCTGATCAAAAGAAGCTTCATCGCCTATATATAAGGGGTAATAAGTTTTTTGGTTTCAACATTAATCCTCAAGTGAGAGTTTGAGAAAGATTCCCATATTGAGAGATATTTTATATACCTAATTTCGTATATTATTTATGAGGATTATTAGGTGTATTTGAGATTTGAATTTTGATTGTTGAGCTGTTACAACTTGTATTCATAATTTTCTATAGTGAATACCCTTAATCCATCTTCGCCTGTGGAGCAGGCATCCTATCGAACCATGTTAAATCCTTGTCTCATTTTTTTTGCATTCCACTTTTATTTTTCTCATGATCATTTTAATTCAAATTTTTTAGCCTTGGGAATACGAGTTACTATTCACATAAATAGTATCTGATGCATTCATAGTGATTTTGAACCTATTCACAATATTTTGGTGTTCCCAATGACCGATACTTAACATATTCAGTTTAGTTCTAGGATTGCTATATATCATTGGCGATTTAGAGGTGGGACAAAGCAAGCTGAGTAGGATAAAGGTTGTGCATAAGTTGGATTTTTATTTTGTTGTGGCTGTGGTTAGGAAAATGAAGTTGGTGGATGGTGAATTTGGTTTACATTTCCATCTTCCTATTTCACTCTCTCTAAATTGGTGGTGGAACTTATGGTCTGGTGAAGGTGTTGGAGGGTAGTTAATGGCAGTGGTTGTGTTAAAGGAAGTGGATTGTTTCTAGTGTTGGAGAAGGTGGTAGAGGGTGCCATGGTGGTGTAGGAGAATTGACCCAGTATGGTGAATTTGGCTTTAGATTTCCATATATCTCTCTAAATTGGCAATGGAGCTTGTTGGTAGTGCGTGAAATACACCGCTACTTACACTCGTAAGTATACGAGGTCTAAGTTTTAGTATAGTGTGATCGTGAAAGATCGGGTTATCGTATCTACAGGGATTGGTGTCATTACAATCAAATATTGCGTTTGTCGTGACCTAATTTTATCTAGGCGAAAACAAATGTATTTAATTAATTAAACTAATATTAATATAACCTAAATTAACTACACTAATATGCTAATATGTTTTAGGGTGAAGAATTTCCTAGGGATTAACATATTTACAAATACGTGTTCGATCTCGATTTACTCACGTTTACGGTGTTTGACCTATTTGACAATTTCGGTACGTAAACTCCACCGCCACCTCTCTCGAGTGTAAGACGGGGGAATACATGATTTCGAGTCAACGAAGAAGTCCCCCTCAACGTCTTAATGACCCTAGGTCACATAAGTCTCGCCCAGCGTCATCGATTGCACACAATCCAACTCCCTCCCGGGTTATTGGATCGTCGCGTTGTATTTACCCTATTGACAATCTCCGTTCTAAAACTCTTTCGCCACCTCTCCCGAGTGTAAGACGGGGGATATAACACAACTTTGTGTCAACGAAGAAGTCCCCCACAACGTATTAACGACCCTAGGTAGCGTATATCTTGCCCCACGTCATCGATTGTCCACAATTCAAACTCCGACCGGGTTATAAAATCGTGGCGTTTGTTTACCCTAATCCGAATCCGGAATTTGTCAAAACCCCGTATTCTCCATTTACCATTCTAAGCATAATAAACAAACAATACGATAAACACGATCAAACTACGAAGAACAAACATAAACGCAACACCGAAATCATCCAAACAACATATTTATAAATATATCGTTAATCCCTACTACACTCCATATTTAACTCGTGATCATAACCATTTAAACATATAAATCGAGCTAAACATGCTCACATGATCCTAAGATAAAGAAATAAGAAAAAACAATCGAAGAACTTAGCCTCGCCCGAAGATAAACTGCTAAGAATGCTCAACGATCGATTCGCCGTCTTCTTCACTTCGGGATATGAGCTCCAACTCTAAAAATCCTAAATATACCCTTAGATATAGCCTAAGGGGCTAAAAAAGGCAAGAGAGCAAGAGAGTCACCGGCCAAGGGGGAGGAGATGGGGTATTTATAGTCAAAATATCTCAAAAATATCTAAAAAATATCTCAAGACTATGCAGGGCAAATCTGCCTAGGCGGTGGATTCTTTGCCTAGGCGGAGTTAGGTCGGTTTAGTCTGATCGCCTAGGTGGTGAAGTTGGCGGTGGACTGGGAGAATATTCTGTTGGATTTTCGCCTAGGCGAAGAAAACTTTGCCTAGGCGAGCGGCTGTCAGTAGCCCTTCTGCATCTTCTGCTGAATTTCTGCCTCGGCGATAGAATCTTCGCCTAGGCGGTCATCCATCAGTAACATTTTGCTCTTTCTCAGCTTCTTCACCGCTTGGGCGGTGGTCTGAACGCCTAAGCGGTGGGCATGTTTCATCTTTTAGCCTCCGAGCTTATTTATCCATCGTAACTTGGAACCGCTTTGGTTTGATCTCATCGTTTTAGCTCTAGTTTTCTATCTTTTTGCCCCACACACTTGATTTATACAAAAAGATAAAAACTAATTAAAACATAATAAAAATAACTATAAATGTATTCGAAAACTAACAAATTCGGATTGGAAATAGATAGGTTTTTCACACCTATCAATACCCCCAAACTCGAAATTTGGCTAGTCCTCGAGCCAAACACATACACTAAAATGAAAAATGCACAAACCGAATTAAATAACAAACAACCTAAAAACAATCTAAATATAACAACATGCGAGTTTTGACTTCTTCTAACGGCCAAGTTATTGTCCCTCAACAGACGCCAGTTATTTCGAGTTCAAGCGGTAACACACAGCATGTAATGTTCCAGATTTTCAACATGGAATAATGGTGAACGCTATTCTAGATCCTGTAAACGTATTAGTGCGAGACTCAATAATATAATTATACAACGTTCGGATTGGATTATCCCCCAACAAAATTTACGACTTAGATCGTAAAGGACTAGGATTTTCATAGGCTTGATTGGGGTCCACTCTCCACTAATGTAGGTTTAGTAGTTCATGAATATCATTAGGACTTGGTTCAGTTTTGGTATATTTGGCCAAGGGTAATTTGGAATAGAAAACGGGTTAACGTTGTTAACTTAACGTTACCCAAGGCTCAACGCTTGGCACATTCACTCTCGAATTCCCATAGAAAGATTAAAAACAATCTTGAACATGCAATTAAAACCGACGTACTCACTTGTCAAAAGAAACGGAAATAAAAACCGTATTTACATTTGATTTTTTTTTTATATATTTTTTTTCTATTTTTTTTCTTTTCTTTTCCATAAACATACCCCCAAACTTATTTGATTGTTACAATTGAAGGAGTGTGTAAAATACAAATGAAAAACGACAAGTGAGTACTCAAATACCGAACCAAATAGAAGTTCGTCCTAAACCCAACCGCTCACATCAAGAAGCCTTTGCAATAGCTAACTTGATTCACTCAAATGTGCCTTTAAACTCAATGATATAGGTTTAGAAAATGATCAACTGGCCAGGGTATTAGTTTATGTGTTCAGAATTGAATTTGCATTTAGGCTTCGACAGGGTAACGAGGGATAAACATTTAACAAGGTAGGCTTAAAAAGGCTCAAGTGACAAAACGACTACCTAAATTACGTCTCCTGAACTACATCGCCTAGGATTTTGCCTCAAGCTTCCCCTCAATCAAGTTCTAGAATCCTTAATTTGTCATGAATTTGGTTAATCGATAATCGTCCTCAAATCAATTAAATAAAAATACATTGAGTCTATGTGCCCGTACAAATTAGGATCTACAATAATTTTTACCAAAAAGCATAGTCAAACACACAGAATCACATATGCATGGGTATTACCCTTGACTTCGAAAACAACCAGGGGTAATCTCATCATCGGGTAACGACCTAGATGAATGCAAAACTCAACATATAAACAGCAACACAAACACATAAACACATTCTAACCTAAACACACATGCTATACGGAAAAACAATAACACATAAACTAACAATACTACATACTACACATCACTTCCGAACTCAAAATGGACAGTGTCCTCAGCGATCTCAATCATCAATCTCAACATATGAAATTTAAAGTATGCTAACGAAGGGTGTTTAGAACACTTACCTAGGAGGCGAGAGGATCTCGCCTCCGAATCAAGTCGGATGGGATAGATCAAAAAGAATTACTTGGGTTGCCTCACAAGAAACGCGTGGTTTAATGTCCTCGGCCTGGCATTTTCAGAACGCTCTCAAGATTGGCGAGGTTTTTCTTTATTCAGCTCAATCTTTCAACGAAACGCCTCACCAGATTATGTGCCTGGCCAAGCAACATAAAACGATTTGGAATCCCATCGAAAGGGATGCATCAATACCCGTCGATCTAACATCGCCAAGTATCCTGCATCAGAAACACAAACAAAACTACAAACAAAAATTATATACAAAGAAATGCCTAAAGTAAAATTAAGTCATTTACACATAATATCAATACTAACGAAATCGCCAATCCCCGGTAACGGCGCCAAAAACTTGGTGCGTTGACAGGACTAAAATACGATACACTTGCTTCTCCTATCTAAAACTTAAGTCTCCAGAGCCGTTACCGCGTTTCTCCAACAATAACATCAAAACAATCCCCGGCAACGGCATCAAAAACTTGGTAGCGCGTGAAATACGCCGCTACTTACACTCGCAAGTATACGAGGTCTAAGTTTTAGTATAGTGTGATCGTTAAGATCAGGTTATCGTATCCACAGGGATTAGTGTCATTACTATCGAATACCACGTTTGTCGTGACCTAATTTTATCTAGGAGAAAAATAAATGTAATTAATTAATTAAACTAATACTAATCTAACCTAAATTAACTACACTAATATGCTACTATGTTTTAGGGTGAAGAATTGCCTAGAGATTAACGTGTTTACAGATACGTGTTCGATCTCAATTTACTCACGTTTATGGTGTTCGACCTATTTGACAATCTCGGTACGTAAACTCCACCGCCACCTCTCCCGAATATAAGACGGGGGAATACATGACTTCGAGCCAACGAAGAAGTCCCCCTCCATGTCTTAACGACCTTAGGTCACGTAAGTCTCGCCCAGTGTCATTGATTGCACATAATCCAACTCCCTCCCGGGTTATTGGATCGTCGCGTTGTATTTACCCTATCGACAATCTCCGTTCTAAAACTCCCTCGCCACCTCTCCCGAGTGTAAGACAAGGTATATAACACAACTTCGAGTCAATGAAGAAGTCCCCCTTAACGTCTTAATGACCCTAGGTAGCGTGTGTCTTACCCCCACGTCATTGATTGTCCACAATTCAAATTCCGATCGGGTTATAGAATCGTGGCGTTTGTTTACCCTAATCCGAATCCAGGATTTGTCAAAACCCCATATTTTCCATTTACCATTATAAGCATAATAAATAAACAATACGATAAATACAATCAAACTACGAAGAATAAACATAAACGCAACACCGAAATCATCCAAACAACATATTTATAAATATACCGTTAATTCCTACTACAATCCATATTTAACTCATGGTCATAACCATATAAACATATAAATCGAGCTAAACATGCTCACATGATCCTAAGATAAAGAAATAAGGAAAAACAATCGAAGAATTTAGCCTCGTCCGAAGATAAACCGCTAAGAACGCTCAACGATCGATTCGCCGTCTTCTTCACTTCGGAATGTGAGCTCCACCTCTAAAACTCCTAAATATACCCTTAGATATAGCCTAAGGGGCTCAAAAATGTAAGAGAGTGAGAGAGTCACCGGCCAAGGGGGAGGAGATGGGGTATTTATAGCCAAAATATCTCAAAAATATCTAAAAATATCTCAAGACTGTGCAAGGCAAATCTGCCTAGGCGGTGGATTCTTCGCCTAGGTGGAGTTAGGTTGGTTCAGTCTGATCGCCTAGGTGGTGAAGTAGGCAGTGGACTGGGAGAACATTCTGTTGGATTTTCGCCTAGGCGAAGAAAACTTCGCCTAGGCGAACGGCTATCAGTAGCCCTTCTACATATTCTGCTGGATTTCCACCTAGGCGATGGAATCTTCGCCTAGGCGGTCGTCTGTCAGTAACATTTTTCTCTTTCTCAGCTTCTTCACCGCTTGGGCTGTGGTCTAGACGCATAAGCGGTAGGCTTGTTTCATCTTTTAGCCTCCGAGTTTGTTTATCCACCGTAACTTCGAACCGTTTTGGTTCGATCTCATCGTTTTAGCTCCAGTTTCCTATCTTTTTGCCCCACACACCTGATTTATACAAAAAGATAAAAACTAATTAAAATATAATAAAAATAACTATAAACTTATTCAAAAACTAACAAATTCGGATTGGAAATAGATAGGTTTTTCACACCTATCAACAATCCATATTTAACTCGTGGCCATAGCCGCATAAACATATAGATTGAGCTAAACATGCTCACATGATCCTAAGATAAAGAAATAAGGAAAAACAATCGAAGAACTTAGCCTCGTCCGAAGATAAACCGCTAAGAACGCTCAATGATCGATTCGCCGTCTTCTCCACTTCGGGATGTGAGCTCCACCTCTAAAACTCCTAAATATACCCTTAGATATAGCCTAAGGGGCTCAAAAATGCAAGATAACAAGAGAGAGACCGGAGAAGGGGAAGGAGAGGGGGTATTTATAGCTAAAATATCCTAAAAATATCTCAAAACTGTGTAGGGAATTTTCGCTTAGGCAAAGAAAACTTGGCCTAGGCGAAGTTAGGTCAGTTCGGCTGATCGCCTAGGCGGTGAAGTAGGCGGCGGATGTGGAAAAACATTATGTTGGATTTTCTCCTAGGCGGTGGATTTTTTCGCCTAGGCGAACGATTGTCAGTAGCCCATCATCGTTTTCTGCTAGATTTCCGCCTAGACGAAGAAATCTTTACCTAGGCGGTCATCTGTCAATAACATTTTGCTCTTTTCTCAGCTTCTTCACCGCCTAGGCGGTGGGCCTGTTTCATATTTTAGCCTCCGAGCTTGTTTATCCACCGTAACTTCGACTCGCTTTGGTTCGATCTCATCGTTTTCGCTCAAGTTTCCTATCTTTATGCTCCACACACCTGATTTATACAAAAAATATGAAAACTAATTAAAATATAATAAAATACTATATAAACGCTCAAAAACTAACTTAATTCGAATTGAAAATACGTAGGTAATTTATACCTATCACTTATGGTTTGACTATCTAACTATTGACTAATTTGTATGTGGTCCAATAAATTTGGTGCGATTCACTTTAAATCTTGTATCTTTAATTGGGATTTTAATTAGTCCTTTTATCTAATTTAAATGCTAAATTAGACATAATAAAGGGTAAATTTATAAATTTCTATTTTTAATTTTAATTTTTTGTTTATTGTTATTTTCTTTTTCTTCTTTATTTTCCTTTACGACCTCGGCATAATCCTCCTCGATGAACCCACTACAGGTCTTGACAATGATTTTTATCTCAATGTAATGCAAACACTTCGATAAATCACAATCTCACATCGCCAAACTGTAGTTCTATCGATTTCCCAGCCTAACTTCAAAATCTTCCCTATGATTGACTGGATTATCTTAATTTAAAATGGAATCGTCGTCCACCATAAAACTCTTCCATCCTTTATATGGCCAGCTTCATGATCTGTTTGTCGCTAATAGAAATCTCAGTCCTAAAGGAGACTAATAGTGCTGAGTTTGGAGGTTGTTCGTCGAGCCAGTTCAAGCAGCCATGGATATTTTTAGAGTTCTTGGCCCCAACTATTGGATTAAACAATCCAATATCCCATTGCTTCTTCTTATCATCACTACCAATCTGTTCTCCAGAGAGAAAATTGAGTTTTTACTAAAGTTAATTTCCTGCATTTAAGTTGGTCCCTAATGAACTGAATGAATTCTGGCGTCAAACAAAATTGTAGAGAGAGAAAACATTTTTCCATATGGGTTTCGATGGGAAAACAATATTGGGTGCCCACCATGAAGATGGTGAAAACAAAGAGAGTAGAGACGCCGATGTAGACAATTAATTTTCTCCCAAACCTGTTAACCTACAATACCAAAAGATTAAGTGTTGTACCGGTGTAGTGTTAGTCAAAGAACCTCTGACGTAAAAATACGTTAAGAGATAAAAAAGTGATGATCCTTTAACTATGTTGGGTTTTCATATGTTTATACCTGGTTTCTTTGTTGATCGTATGTAGTGAGCCAATTAAGTTCTTTACATTTATCTCATAAGCATGAATTTGGCCTAGTGGAGGTATTTCACTGATCGTTTTGTAGTGTACATGCACATATAAACACAATGATATGCGGATTGGGGACTGAGAGTTGTTCTACACGGAAAATAGGTCGTCAGGCTCATTTTAGAAGGGTTCCGCTGGAATCTTCACGACCCACGATGAGGAAGTGCTTTTACAGTGACTTGACTATGTGGTTAGTGATCTCCTCCCCTTTGGCCCATATAACCAGACCCAATGGTAAATAAGATAGGGTTTGTTGGCATGAGTTTCATCCCCATAAGACGCATAAGAAATAGTAGGACTCTATATTCGAGATGGAAGGCACGTCCTTTAGGAGAGAGTTCATGACGGAGTCATGAATTACGATGATCGTTCAATGTTATTTGGGGAGATTGAGAAAAAAAAAAAATATGAGGAGAGAGGTGTAGGGTGGCGTAAACGGACGCCAGGAGTTGAGAGGGGAATTTGTTAGTGATAGCAGGGTCAGGTGATTGAGTTAAATTGAATGTGGTTTGGGTCCCAACCATGGAAGTGGAGCTTGACCTAGAGATGTAGTGACGTAGTGGACGGGTATGTGGCAGAAGAAGATAAGGCAAGATAGTTGAAGTGGCTAGTTCATATGGCCTTGTTCTTCACGTGTTCTTCGTCCTCCATTGAATGTTCCGGCAAACGATGCAGCATGGCTAAGATCTTATATGGTGGAGACGGAGTAGGGAATAATAAGCACGCAATTGCAGTTTGTTGCCACTGTTCCTGTTACTGTTGGCCGGAGATAGTAGTGGCGCTGATGTTGGATAGAGGTGGTGGTAGGTGGAGATGACGGCGACCACAGTGGCATGGGCTTGGTGAAGAAGAAAGAACTAAGAAAAATAACAAAAAAAAAAATCATAATAATAACAAAAAGAATAAAAAAATTTAAAATCATAATTTTTTTCCTATTCCGTCTAATTTAACTGCTAAATTATACGGAAGAAATATTTAAAATTGTAATTAAAGACACTCGATTCAAACACACTAAATTTAATCACATAAAAATTTATCATTAATTAAAGAGAAAAGTACGATTTAGACCCTCTAACTATTGACACATTTTTAAGTGGTCCCTTTAAGTTTAAACGTTTCATTTTAAACCCTCTACGTATCATAACGTTTCAAATTCGTCCCTCCATCAGAGATACCGTTAAAACTAACAGAATCTCAGAGGCAAAATAGTCTTTTCACGTTTTTTTAATTTTTTAATCATTTTTAATTAATTTTTCTTTTTTTAATTTTTTTTTTCTCTCTCTTTCTCCCCTTCCTCTCTCTCTCCCGCCACCTCCCTCTCCCTCCTTCCCTCTCCCCGCCACCTCTCTCTCCCTCTCCCTCTTTCTCCCCTTCCCCTCTCTCCCTCCCACCCCACCCCCACCCGGGCCACCCCTGCAATAGGGGGTGGAATCCACCCCCTGTTACGGGGGTGGTTGGCGCCACTCCCTGTTGCAGGGGGTGGTTGCCACCCCCGTAACAGGGGGTGAGTTCACCCCTGTTGCGGGGGTCGCAACCACCCCCTATTGCAGGGGGGTGGGGTGGGAGGGAGAGAGGGGAAGGGGAGGAAGAGGGAGAGGGAGAGAGAGGTGGCGGGGAGAGGGAAGGAGGGAGAGGGAGGTGGCGAGAGAGAGAGAAAGGAAGGGGAGAAAGAGAGAAAAAAAAAATTAAAAATGATTAAAAAATTTAAAAAACGTGAAAAGACCATTTTGTCCCTGAGATTTTGTTAGTTTTAATGGCAACTCTAATGGAGGGACGAATTTGAAACGTTATGATACGTAGAGGGTTTAAAATGAAACGTTTAAACTTAGAGGGACCACTTAGAAATATGTCAATAATTAGAGGGTCTAAACCGTACTTTTCCCTTAATTAAAAAGTCAAAATGGATTTTATCCTCTTTTCTTTTTTTTTTTTTTTTTTTTTTTTTACTCTTAGTACAAAGAGAGAGGTTTAAAGTAATAAAAACAAATTATGAGTTCTTCTAAATAGTAATTTCATTTTTTCTACTTTCAATGTACTGCTAAGTAATGGTATCAAATTATGTAATTACTTGTGGGGATCCATTAGTCAATTTTTTTTCCAAGAAAATGAGAAAAAATAAGGGAGAGTTTTTCAAGAAGACAGTAAATGTAACAATTCGATTTTCCAGGGTCACCACTCGTTTTCTCTCTTTATATGAACAAGTAATAGTAAAAGACAAATCACTCTACCACCACGTTTCCTCTATGTCACTCTGATAAAAATAATAATATATATTTCCAATCAAAATTCAACGATTGTATATAACCAACTATTCCATAGCAAAATTACAAAATTTAAACACCTCATGATCAACATATGTCCTGACTGTCTCAAACTGTCACACTACTCCCTGACCCTATTTAATGCCAGTAGTGGACTTATATCTAGTTGAGGTACTTGAGACCAAATATTTTATCGGTGTATTGTCTTCAAAATATAAAAATAATTTATGAATCAAGTATAATTATCAAACACCATTTTTCAAAACATAATATAAATATTACCTTATACTAAGCCGAAATAAAACTCCACAGCTATCATCACAATAAAATAAATACATTTAAATTAACCATTCAGATTATTTTGATATATAATAAAATACCGTACACATATTTTCCAATTAGTCATAGGATCGTTTCATCTCACGATAGAGAGTTATAACGATACCGTAACCTATACAATTGTGCAATCTAAGGTTGTCATCAGTGTTAGGGTCATTCAATATCTCCAATGTTAGGAACCAACACGTGGTATAAACCACCATATCATGATGATAATCATCATCGTCAACAACAACAACAATAACCACCTGCATGACTTGTCCTCCTGTCAGGTCACAACACAACAACGTTCTAAAGGATATACCCTCTTGCTAGAACCAATAACATTCCGCAGGACATGCCCTACTGTCGGGATCATACTATGGCATAATCAAATAATAATAAAAATCAGTTCTCACATTCAACATTTTACTCGATCCATTTAACTTTATAAAACAGTCAATTTTAACAAATATTTTATTTTTTACAATTTAATACGAAAATATAATTTGACAATTTACATAGAAGATAGTACACTCACCTCAATAATCACACTGCTACTTTGCTACTGCCATAACACTAACGGGGTCGGCCTCACCTGTGAACCTAATAACGACAAAACTAAGAATTTATTTAAATAAATCTAATATGCAACGTGTGACCCTAAAAATGTAATCTTTCTCATTTACAAATTTTCTTGATTATTCGAAATTTATTAAAATTAAACGTTCTATTTTATTAAACCACATTAATTATACAACTAAAATATTATAGTTACATTTGTAAAATTTATCAATCAATAATTTAATTATTGCAAAAATATTATCTGACTATCAGTAATATTAGTAGTCAACGAAATACTAAATATATAATTTTAATAAAGTTTAGAATTTTTACTATAAATTATTTTTTTTCACAATTTGAATATTTTTGTTTAAATTTATAAATCTAGTATACAGACACACACATACACACTTACATAAATTATACACACACACATATTTGCATACATTAACTAAAAGAAAAGAAAACAAAATAAGAAAACTTATTACCTGGGCAAGGCCAAAAGGATGACAAAGTGAAAAATAATGAAAGAAAGACTATACAGGAGAAAGAACTAAAAATGGGATCATTTCTTTTTCTAATATATTTATCCATGTATATATTAGAGCATAGAGGCGGTGTAGTTCACTAAGGTGGCATTTGGTTAGTATTTCCATTTTTCGGAACCCAACTGGAATGGATTGGATTGAGTTGAATTGAGTTGAGTTGAGAATTTTAGAAACAGAATTACGTTTGGTAACGACAATTTTTATTTTGTGCTGAGAACAGAATGTGTTTGGTAACGATTTTATCCTAAAACTATTTTTTTTTTTTGTGTTTGGCGGCGGCCGGCGGTGGACGGTGGCCGAACGCCGACGACGGCGGTATGTTAGACGGCGGCGGTGGTGGCCGGACGGCTGGCGGGGAGGTGGAGGTTGCCGGCGATGGTCACCGGCAGGCGACGGACGGTCGCCGACAGCGAAAGGTCGTCGGAGGTGGCCGGAGACGGCGGCTGGTTGCCGGACGGTCGCCGGACAGCGGCGGCGGCTGCCGGCGATGGTCGCCGGATGGTGGCCGGCGGCGGCGGACGGCGACGGGTGGTGGTGGTCAGTCGGCAGATGAAGACGGAAGTTAAGAACTTTGGGTTGAGTTTTTTGGGCACAAAAAGAAACAACTTTTTTTTTTTTTTTTCTGGTTTCTTTAGGATTTTGAGAATCAATTCCTATTTTTTGGGTTGGGTTGGGTTGAGTTTTGTGTTTGCCAAACGCGTTCCCAAAAAACAAACCCAAATTTTTTGGGTTGGGTTGGGTTGGGTTGGATTTGGTTGGGAACACTAACCAAACGGGGAAGTATTCGGTGGATTGATCTGCACATGCCACGTTTTTATTTTCATGCCTTTAATTTATTACAATATTTCAATGACACTCTAGCCTCTATTATTATTATTTTTTTTTATCTAAAATTCAATTAAAAATTATGCACATGCAAGACAGTAAAATTACAATTCTACATTTAATAATAGAATATTTTTATTTTATTTTTTAAATATATGAGGTTAAAATAATAAATTAGAGTGAAGTGAATTATTTTTTCCTTTCATTTTTTTCCTAAACAAACAACACTAAGATTTTTTTAAAAATAAATAGAAATATTATTCTCTTATTTTTCTTTTATTTCTTCTCTTCCAACCACACTGATTTTCATTGCCAGTATTTTAGTATTTATTATAAAAATAATGGTTCGTTTGATTTGATGGAATGAAAGTAAGGTAGAATGGTAAAAGGAGAAAGAATGGAGTGAGAGAATGAATAAAATGGATTTGCCAATGGAATCACTATTCAAGTCTCTTATTTGATTGTTATTGTATGCTTAAAGGAATGAAATGGAATAATGGTTTTTTTACATATCAATTTTGAGATCAAATTCATTCACAATATATATCTAAGGGTTAATAGGGGTGGTCATAGGCCCGGAGACTTGCCCAGCTTGCCAAGCTCAACACTATTTTTTTAGGGTTTGGGTTTTAGTTTTAAACCCATAGATAAGGCAGGCTAGGCCAAAAAATTTTAGGTCTGACCCGACCCGAGAACTATTAATTTAAAAAAATAAATTAATATATATATACACACACACACACATGGTTTGACAATATTGGTTTGGCTTGAGTTTATATTTTAGTGTTTATATTTATATTTTAGTATTTATTTTTTAAATTAAAAACAATATACGGGCTTGGGCATGAAAGTAGGGCTCGATTATAGAGTCGGGCCGAGCCAGGGTGTAGTATTTTTTGTAATACCCTAGCTAAAACCCGGCTCGAGCCTGGCCCATGAACACCCCTAAGTGTTAATTACTTTTTTGGTCCTTCATAAATGCGACAGGTGTTCAATTGGCCCCCGGAATTAGGAAGTAGACAATTTGGCCCCCCAACATTTCATTTTTGGTTCCAATCGGCCCAAATTACAATAGTGTTAGGTAAGAGTGATGGTAAACCATTTCATAGTGTTAAATGACTTTTATACCCTTAAAAGATTTTATTAGGGACTGTTTTTATATATTCAAAAATTTTAAGGGGTCATTGTGTATTTTTTGTCTATCTTTTTCCTTCCTTGCTTGGACGCAACCAACTATACTGCAACCTCGAGTTCTTTGTATTTTTAGAGTTCAAAAGATGACAAAATACTTTACTAGAGTTCCTTTCAACTTTAATTCCATTTTAGAGCTAATCGGCCCTTCCACGACCGGATTCAAACTTTGCTATTTTTTTTTTTTTTTTAAATTAATCGTGGGACGGTTGATTTTGAACATTGGGGCTGTCACGCTGGCAGCCTTTGCAGCCGGCAAATGGGGGCTACTTTTTGTAGCCCCCACCCCTTCCCAACACCCCACCCCACTCCATTGGAAATTGAACAATTTATAAAATTTGGTGGCAATAATTGATCTTGGTTAATTGCAAATACTCGAGCTATTCTAGACATTAAAACTACTACCAACTGCTCCTACTACTAATATCAGTGATATTATGAGTTTAACACTTACCAATCTTGGGAGCATTTTCTTGAAAAGAAAGAGAATTTTCACTCGTTTATAAATTATTTCTTTCTCAGATGAGTTTAAATTATCTCTTTCTATAATTTAATCAATTTTTTTTGTAATGATTAACTTTTTTTTGAAAATTATTTGTGTTTCTTATTTTTTTTGGGAAACAAATTAAATTATTTCAATAATTAACTTTTTTTTTTTTGAAAAATTAAACAATGTATGTGTCTTATTTATTTTCTTTCTAATTCTTATAATTATGTTTTCTTATTTTTTTTATGTGTCTTGTAACTGTAACTTTATCTTTTACGTGTCGTATATTTGTTGGAAATTTTTAACCATGAATTTACCTATTTATTTTTTATATAAATATTAATATCTGAATATATTAATTAAATTTTATTTTAGAAGTTATATAAGAAAGTGTTTGACATAATCTTAAAAGTTAAACAACTTAAAGTTATCATAAATATTATATTGAAATTAAACGCTTTAACAAGTACAAGTAATCATAAAAAGAAAAAAGAAAAAAATATTAGATAAATTAGAAAATACTACCCATTATTGAACTTTTCTAGCATTGATAACTACTTAATATTATCAAACCATTCATAGTGAATAGCTCTATCTTCGTAATCGAACAGTTATGGATTATCCATGTATTTGGGATCGGTAAAGTACTTTGACATCTTCTCATTCGCATCTGGCGCATTGCTCTTCCAAATCTTATGAAGTTGTTGTTTAACATAAATTTGTTTCTCTATTTGTTTTATTTCTCGTTTCAATGCACGACAAATTTTGCTGATGTTATCCAGTTCGTTTTTCAATATTTCGAGAATTGTAAATATGAGACCTTACCTCATAAAGGTTCATCTTTGCCATTATCATTGGCCATTGTAAATTCTTTGTCTCTTTACTATTCTTACCATATTCAGTGTAGTTGTAGCTCTCGTGGTAACGACGATTGACCCAGCGAACAATTTATTTGAAAGGATCACCGTGTATTAAGAAAGTTCATTTTCTCGTGATGGGATTCAACCACGTCCCAAAGAGATCAAGTTGTCGTTGAACACCGGTGTAATCTATACTAACATCCCACGAACCACGCAATGAATAGGGGTAGCACAATTTATCTTGAGCGTCATACCATACTAGTGGGCGTCGCGGTTCATCTTCGCTCTAATGTATGACCATTGACTAGTATATCTGGATTCCATACCATATACCTATCTTATCTTGGTATGTAGCATGGTGTCTTGTCCCTGAACCCTCACCAGTTCATTGAATCTTCATTGGTTCCTTACATTTGCCCTTACCGGCTTACCCTTATCGTTTCCTGACTCGCTTGATATTTGAACTAATTTTTTTAGTAATGACAATGCAGAGAAGATAAATGAATGTGGTGTGAGTGACAATTTTGAAAGTATCCATGTATATATAAGAAAAGTTTGGCGCCTTCCCCATTTCCCGCCAGCCACTTTCCCGCTTGCAAAATTCCCACAAAAAAAAATTCCCTCCAAATTGTTTTTTCCTTTTTTTCCAGCCAAACTCTTTCCCACCACTTTTGTTGACCCAAATATCTACCTAAGAGGAGGGAGGTGGGTGAATTGGTTAGTTACAAAAATTTAACAATTAAACACTTAAACACAAATAATTAATTTCCATAAATTAATTTTTATCTTTATACACAACGAATATGTGTTTCATATTAAGTGCACACCCAAACACAAAATAAAAAATAAATAAATGCAGCACACAAGAATTTATCATGATTCGGTCAAGCTGATATTACCTACGTTCCGTCCCCTAAACTCTACGGAGATTCGCAATCTAATAAACTTCTTAACTCTTTCACCATATGTGAATCAAACCCTTACAATTCACGATTATTTTACAAGCATATAATCAACCTTCACAATTTACCATTTTCATGAGTCAATGATGAATCCTATCTTTTTAGTAGGCTAAATACTAACCTGACACTCTCTCACTCATCTTTTTCACATGGAAATATGAACCTTCACAATTCACTCAAAAAAATAATTCAATTGCAAAATGAATCAAAACATAATTCTTTTCAAGGGAAAAGAATAACCTAAACTTTTTACTAGGACAAAGATCAAACCCTAATTTTTTTCACAAAAAAAAGATCGAAATCTAACTACCATGACTAGACACCACCCCAAACGTATCTAATCTACTCAAACTCACAAATACAAAAAAATATGAGTTTCTTCCCACAACAAGCTTCTACCACCTCAATACGAATATACTCAATTAATGTCCCTAATAATTATTACGTGATAGATACAATGTGAGGCAATTCAAATCTGATTAATAAATAAAGTGGGTAGTACATATTTAGCACGTAATCAAATAATCAGACAAAAATCGTTTAAAAAGATTTTTAGGATTTTAAGTTCAAAAATGATTTTCTAGCAATCCCAAACCAAGTAATCAAGATAAATATAATTTTAAAGTAAATAATAAAACTTGGAAGGATTTCACTAGGAAAACACTGAAGACAATGATATAAAGGCAATTAGAACCAAAATCAGTGAAGCTAAACAACAAACGCTTTAGATCAATAACTTATAAGAATTTCTCGTAAAAATCTCAGCATAAATCTCACTCTTATAAAAACTCAAACTGATGTCCTTGATGTATCTCAATCAATTCCCGCAAGTCTATATTAATAGACCAATAACTAGTCCTTCAATAGCTTGTTTTTCAAAGATATGTCATAAAATGAAATTCTAAGACCTCATATATTATTACCTTTCATTTCAGGTATATTCTACTTAAAAATATCTTTGAAAACTCTCATTTAAATTCACAAAACTATTCTCAATTTAAAACAATAGAAATAGGAAGTATTAAAACATTTAAATTAAGATAATCTCAAAATATATGGATCATATCAATAGGGATTACAAAATTGGTTTGTTTAAGCTTGAGATATATTCAAATCCTCCAAATCCTTATCTTAGAATCATAAAAAATTGATAGTTTTTTACTAAGAGACCAAACCAGTTGAATTCCCAACTAAAGTAGTCGGTTGACTGAGCTATACCATTCGGTTGATCGATCTATGCCAAGGCTGAAATAGCCATTGGCACTGCTCACAATCAATTGAGCGACCATCTACAGTCGATTGACTGACTCGTCCAGTACGTTGCCAATTTTCTCCATTTCATCTACTGACTCAAACGATTGACCGACCCTCTTCATTCGGTTGACAAATTGGATTGGTGAGCCCACTTCCTTACCCATTTCAGCTACTATTTTAAGTGGTTGACCAACCTTCTTTATTTGGTTAATCGACTGAATCAGTAATACTTCGTTTTAACTTCAAAACTCACTGTTTTATTCAATTGACCGATTGTTTTTCTCGATTGACCGAATTAATCCGAAAACATATATTTTTATACTTTAAAAATATTTTTCAATTAGGCCAATTATCAAAATTATTTCAAATAAGGAGTACATACAATATCTCATTTTAGGATCTTAAACTTATCACTTCTTAACATGACATATATAGAATTAAATCATTTTAAGTGTGGTGTGTGGTCCTAATTCGGATTGCATAAAAAGTATATAAGTAAAGAGTTATTTTCACTTATTTTTCTTTAATGTCTTTAAAACTCTTAATATCTTCATTATGTCCATCTTGCATCCTTTATGTTTTCTTCATCAAATCTTCTTTTTAATCAAATGCATGGAACTCTAAATTTGAAACACTCAATAAAATCATTAGTTCCACAAAAAATATCAATACTTAGTTGTTCATAAAAATCTTGGGCTCAACAATCTCTCCCTTTTTTATGATGACAATTAACTTTGATATTTTTTTAAAAATATAATATAACCACGCTCCCTCTAAATTCGAGGACAGGAATTTAAACTCATTTAAGTATAAACATAAAAATATAAGTAAACAATAGTAAAGATATTCAATATAAGCCCAACATAAGTTCAAAAACTTAATAACTTCTCCTCTCAAACAATGTAATGCTTAGGCGAACAAATCCTAAATATCAATTACTCTTTAAATATCAACATCTCCCATTTTGTCATCTCCAAAAGTGGGGATGGAGACCAAAAAATATCACTCTAGGGATTCATCGTTATGCCTAGCCATACCTAAATCTTGAATAATTTTCACGAATTTGATCTTCAGCTAGAAATTTGGAAAAAATATGAACAACCTGATCAGAGGTATCGATATATTCAATAGTTACAACCATTTACTGAATATGATCACGAATAAAATGATGTCTAATCTCTATGTGCTTAATTCATGAGCGCTGTGTAGGATTCTTACTTAAGCATATAACACTGTTATAATTACAATAAATAGGGACCTCTTCTATACATATTTCAAAATCATATAATTGTTGCTTAATGTATAAAATTTGAGAGCAACAATTACCAGCTGCCATATACTTTGCATCAGTCGTAGATAAGACAATTGAGTTTTGTTTCTTGCTAGATCAAGAAACCAAAGCATAACCTAAAAAGTGACATGAACCGCTTGTGCTTTTACACTCGATTTTGCATCCGGTAAAATCAGCGTCAAAGTAACTAGTTAACTTAAAGTCACTCCCCCTAGGATACCATAATCCTAGGCCACTTGTCCTTTTCAAATATCTAAAGATTTGCTTGACCGCAGTTAGATGCGATTCTTTAGGACAAGACTGGAATCTAGCATACAAGTATACACTAAACATTATGTCAGGTCTACTAGCAATAAGATACAACAAGCTACCAACCATATCTCGATACATTTTCTCATTGACATTTTTACTCGTATTGTCCTTTTCTATTTTTGTAGCTGTTGCCATGGGAGTTTCGTATTCTTTAGTATCATCCAAGCCATATTTTTTCAGTAACGCTTTTGTGTACGTGACTTGATTAATGACAATCCCTTCTTTGGTTTACTTGATTTACAACCCAAGAAAAAAAGTTAACTCTCCCATCATACTCATTTCAAACTCAATCTGCATAATCTTGAAAAACTCTTGATAAAAATCCTTATTAGTAGATCCAAATATAATATCATCAACATATATCTGTACTAATAAGATATCAGACTCATTATGCTTGATAAATAGTGTAATACCACTAAAACCCCGTCAAAAATAATTTTCGATCAAATATCGACATAAACTTCTTCTGATAGAAAACCATTCAAGAATTCACTCTTTACATCCATTTGATATAGTTTAAAATTACTTGAATATGCAAATACGAGTAACATTCTAATAGCTTCTAGTCTAGTCACAGGTGCATATATCTCATCATAATCAATTCTCTTTTCTTGATTATAGTCTTATGCTACCAATATTACTTTATTTCTAATTACCATACCCATCTCATCTTTTTTATTATGATAAACCCATTTAGTACCAATTATAGGATGGAAATCAGGTCTAGGAACTAGAGACTACACCTTATTACGCTCAAATTGAACTAATTCTTCTTATATAGTTGAGATCCAAGACTCATCAGTTAACGCTTCATTAATATTCTTAGGCTCACTTTAAAATAGAAAAACAAGATTAATTATATCCATAAAAGAATATCTTGTACTTACACCTTTTTCGAAATTACCAATAATTTCTTTTACTGAATGTCCTGGCATTGTCTTTATAGCACGTGGTAAAGTCTTCTCTTTGCCTTTTGACTCCTCATTCGTTGAAGGTTGTGGTTCATTTGTCGCATCAACTCTTTGATTTTACTTATTTTGTGTACCATTCCAAATTTCATATGGGATTTTATTAAAATCTCTTCAAATAGAAACCCTATACCGATAATTTTACCCTTTGCGTTGTCTCCAAATGTCACATGATCTCTATCTTTACGTGCCAAAGACGTGAATTTATATTTGCCACCCATTATGTGCCGAGAACAACTACTATTCAGGAACCATTTTTTTTTTTTTACCTATTGATGTTTTTAGAGTAACCTGTAAGGAACACCTCAAATAGTTCCTAAGTGGTACCCAATCTAAGTAAGTCCAATCTTGTTAGTCGGGACAATTTTAGTTTCTTTAGGAACCCAAACTTGTCTACATCTAGATACTTTAGAAAAACATTTACTGAAATCTAACAAGATTCCTGGTTTCTAAAAAAGAATTTATGAAATCTCTTTTGTTTGAGGTTTTTTTGAAACTCAATTTCAGCTTTATCAAAAATACCTCATGAACTCCCCAAAAGCATTTTCTAATTTCACCATCTGTGAATTTGAGAACTATCAAATGTAAATCCGAAATTTTGAATTTTAAATCAATGTTTTCAGATTCGAATTTCATCACTTGCTTATTAAGTATGTTAATTATACTTTGTAGGGTATTAATTTGAGAATACTAGTTTTTATAATCATGTGTTAGTTCTTGATAAATATCAAATAAATCATTGAAATCTAAAGGGCATGAACTAGAATATTGTTTTACATCATCTCCAGTGGCCATCAAAGCAAGCATAGAGCTACTCGACTCTGAGTCATCTCAGGTGGCTTTCATTTATTTCTTCTTACTCTTCTTCACATTTTTCTTTTCCTTTCTCTTTTTCTCTTTTTTTTTTTTTTTTGGTTCGGGACAGTCGGATTGGAAGTGTCCATTCTTGTGATAATTGAAGCATTCCACATTACTCATGTTGAAAATTTTCTTTCCATGGAATGTTAGTTGAGTCATTTTTCTAAAAACTTTCGGGAGAAGTGCCACATCATTTTCTTGCTCGCTGTCATGACTAATGTCATCGCTGTCATCTTCTTCCTCATTTTTCTAAACTTTCAATGTCAATGACTTCTTTTTTTATATTTCCTATTTCATCCTCATATACTCGTATAGCCGTCTCATGTGTCATTAGATTCTTAATGAGCTCATCAATAGTGTAAACTGTGAGATCTTTAGCTTCCTCTATTGCAGTCACTTTCGGCTCGCAAATTTAGTCAATGATCCTAGAGTTTTTCGTACTTTGTCCTCCATAGTATAAGGCTTTCCAAGTTGACCAAGGTTATTGCAAATATTATTGAATCTCGTGTACATTTTCTAAAGTCAATTCTGCTTCACTTATTCTGAATAGCTCAAATTGACGAGTTAATACAGTGATCTTGAATTTCACCTGATTTGTCCCTTTGTGTGTGATTTGCAATATGGCCCACATTTTTTTCTTCCGATCCATAACTTGAAATCCTGGTATATTCATTTCCATATAAAGAGCAAAAGTGAATGTTAATAGCTTGAGAATTAATAGACAATTTTTGTTTATCCGAGAGAGTCAGTTATTCCTTCTTCTTAATCACTCCATTCACCTTACAAATGAATGAACCATCCTCAATGGCCAGGCACACATCATAATTAGTAGTGGCTTGAAGAAAAACGGTCATTTTTCCTTCTAGAATGAATAGTTATCACGTGCAAACAAAGGCGGACGGTGTATAGATTGTCCCTTACCTAGAGTGCCTATGGGGTGTGTCATATGATCTTTTTTAGCTAGGATTTTAAGTAAAATGAGCTAAACAAATTCTGGTACCATTGTTGGACCAAAAAGTTACCCAAGAAAGAGAGTGAATTGAGTAGTTACAAAAATTTAACAATTAAACACTTAAACACAAATAATCAATTTTCCTAAATAAATTATTATCTTTATACGCAGTGGATATGTGTTTAATAGTAAGCGCGCACCCAAACACAAGATAAAAAATAAATCAATTCAGCACACAAGAATTTATCCTAATTCAATTAAGCTAATCTTGCCTACGTTTAGTCCCTCGAGCTCCACGGAGATTCGTAATCCATTAAACACCTTAATTCCTTTATTAGGTAGGAGCCAAACTCTTACAATTCACGAATTTTTTACAGGCACATAATCAACATTTACAATCTACCCTTTTCACAGGATAAGGATAAACCTCATCTTTTTACTAGGCTAAAGACTAACTTAACACTCTCTCACTTATCTTTTTCATAAGGAATGATAAACCTTTACAATTCACTAAAAAAAAAAAAAAAAATCAACTGCAAAATGAATTGAAACCTAATTCTTTTCAAGGGAAAAGAATAACCTAATATTTTTACCAAGACAAAAATCAAACCTTAAACTTTTTCATAGGTTAAAGATCGAAACCTAATTACCTTAACTAGACATCGTCCCAAACATGTCTAATTCACTCAAACTTACAAATACAAAAAAATATAAGTTTTTTTCCCACAATGAGCTTCTACCACCTTAATACGAATATACTCAATTAATGTCCCAAAAAATTACTACGTGATAGATACAATGTGAGGCAATTCAAATCTGATTAATAAATAATATGGGTAACACAAACTTAGCACGTAATTAGATAATCAGCCAAAAATCGTTTAAAAATATTTTCAGAATTTTAAGTTCAAAAACGATTTTTTAGTAATCCTAAACCAAGTACTAAAAAAATATATATAACTTTAAAACAAATAATAAAACTTGAAGGGATTTCACCGGGAAAACATCGAAGACAATAATAGAATTGGAATTAGAACGAAAATTGGTGATGCCAAACAACAAGCGCTTTAGTTCAAGAACTTATAAATAATCTATCGTAAAAATCTCAGCATAAATCTCACTCTTATAAAAGTTCAAACTGATGTTCTTAATGTATCTCATTTAATTCTCTTAGGTTTATATTAATAGACCAATAATTAGCCCTCCAACGGCTAGTTTTTCAAAGATATGCCATAAATGACACTCTAAGACCTCATATATCATTACCTTTCATTCCCGGTATATTCCACTTAAAAATGTCTTTGAAAACTCTCATTTAATTCTACAAAATTATTCTCAATTTAAAATCATAGAAATAAGAAGTATTAAAACATTTAAATTGAGAGAATCTCAAAATATATGGACCAAATTAATAGGGATTAAAAAATAGGTTGTTTAAACTTGAAGTATATTCAAATCCCCCAAATCTCTCTTCTTGAATCATAAAAAACAAATAGTTTTTTACTAAGAGACCAAATCAGCCGAATTCCCAACTGAAGCAGTTGGTTGACCAAGTCATACCATTTGGTTGACCAACTTGTGCCAAGACTGAAATAGCCGTTGACACTGCTCACAGTCGGTTGACCGACTCGTCCAGTACGCTCCTAATTTTCTCCATTTTATCTACTGACTCAAACAATTGACCGACCCTTTTCATTCGATTGACCAATTGAATAAGTGTGCTCACTTCCTTACCCATTTCAACTATTGTTTCAAACGGTTGACCGACACTCTTAATTCAGTTGACCAATTAGATCAGTAGCATTTCGTTTTAACTCCAAAACTCACTGTTTTATTCAGTTGACCGATTATTTTTCTTGGTTGGCCGAATTAACTCGAAAACATATATTTTTATACTTTAAAACACATTTTTCAATTAGGCCAATTATCAAAATCATTTCACATAAGGAACACATGCAATATCTCATTTTAAGATCTTAAACGTATTACTTCTTATATAGAATTAACTCATTTTAAGTGTTGTGAGTAATTCGAATTTGAGTTGCATTAAAAGTATATAAGTAAATAGTTGTTTTTACTTATTTTTCTTCAACGTCTTCAAAACTCTTAATATCTTCATTATGTGCATCTTGCACCCTTTATATTTTTCTCATTAAATATTCATTTTAATCAAATACGTGGAACTTTAAATATGAAATACACGATAAAATCATTAATTTTACTAAAAATATTAATATTTAATTATTGATAAAATCTGGGTTCAACGATTTTATTCCCGCATCACAGCCACCTCTTTTACCTCATAGTTGCACCCCCCATCCATGCATCAGATTCGGCGACGGCAAACCCCCCACCCAAGCTATAGCTAATCCAGCTAAACCCCACCTCCTATCATCAACTTGATCTATAATCTGAATTGGGTAAGAGTTGAAGAGCAAAAAAGAAAGACTACCAACCACTCTACCCTCAAAAAATTTCCTATTTCGCTCTCTATACTTTAATCATGAACATTGATTAAACCCCTTAAGCTTTAATTTTTTTGGAGACCCTTTTGTGATTTCTCATCTCCGAGGGAATTCTTTGCTTTTGGGTACAATAGAATGTCGAATCTTGAGAGAGGTACTTTCGAGATTGAAGCCGGAGGAGGTCATCGCCGATGAAGGCGCCGTCCTTCTGTAGCTGGGAGTTGCGAGACCATTACCGATGGGAGTCATTTCTTCTCCGACACCGATGATGATCGATCTTGGAACTCGGTTCTTGACTCCATGGCTGGCGTGTACGGCGACGAATGCGGTCGTCTGAGATTGAGGGGGTTCTGGACTATCATTGGGGCCAAGAGTCGCAACGAATCTTGTTATTCTCCGAGTGTATTTCTATTGGATTATGGAGAGGTTCGGGTGGACCCGTGGAGAGTCCACATGGGTCCCATGATTCATGGAAAGTCACCATGTGAATGGGTGTACCTCTTAATCTTAAGGATCACGTCTTTTCGATAGACACCCGTTAGAATGGATATACCCTTTTGGTATGTATCCATTGGAACAGACACATCCTTTGAGATTTTCTCTATAAATATGCATTGATACATTAAAGTCTTTATCCCATAAGATTACAGATAATTTGAGTGGCCTTGGTTAGTGAATGTGTGAATATTATCGAAAAATATTCTAGTAGTATTTTTTTTGCCGACGAGAGAAGAAACGAGGAACGGTTGTAAACGAGTCTGCCGAATCCGAAAGGTACGCTTTCGTTTTTATGTTTCCACATAAGTTTACATTAGTATCAAAGTCTTATAGACTCATTTCACCAAATCATGTTGTCCATGGAAGAAAAATCGGTTTTTCTCGTTCATGGCCGAATATTTTTTTTTCTTCAGAAACGTTCGATATTTTTTGAAAATTTTTATACAGAAAAATTCTACGTTTCATTACGAGTTCAACGATATAAATTTCATAAAATTTGGGCGTACAGTTGATTTTATATGATTTTTTCAAGATTAAAAACGTAGAGTTCGTCTTTCTGTTCGTGCTCACTGTTCTAGTTCAGGAACAACAAGGAAGACGACGTAAAACAACGTCGTTTTGTTTTTATCTGATGATAAGACGTCTATATGTTTTTTAAATTTATTCACGCACATCTCTCATCAATTGACATGTTGGTTTGTTGGTACCTCTTCGGAAGGCGAGGGTCCTTAACGCAAGGGGTCTAGAGTTCGAATCCGGGTGCAGACTTATTTTTATTTTTCCATTTAATCTTTTAAATGGAGAAAAAAAAATTTGGCTTTACTGTATCTCCTAGCGGGATTCGAACCCATTCCCCCTCCTAAATAATTATGGCCTAACAACCACTAGTAACTGAGCACTTTAGTTCAATTGTGCATTTATTTATTTATATATATTTGATGACAGTGTTCTAAGACATTAAATTTAATTTTGTTACTACTTGTCAACAACGTGAATTATATATGAAGTTTTCATGTTATTTAATTTTGGTATACGATATACATGCATGTTAATTTAGAAAAATATGAAATTAAAATTTGTGAGTAATAATGAGTTGAAATATGTTTTTTTTATTTTTTTGTTTTGCGCATAATGTATCTAGAAATGATATTTAAATCTATAAATGCAAAAAATGATTATAAGCATAGCGAAATTTTCGATCTTATACTATAGAGATATATATTATTTTTAGATTCGATTATTGCGGCAAAATAATTAGTGTGTGTTAATATCTTTAATGTGTATAAAATGTAGTGAAATGGCTTTAACAAATATAGTAGCGGATTTTGCTAAAGTTGAAAAATTGGATGAGAATAACTATGATATTTGGCATCGTAAGATCCAGTATCTCCTAAATGAGCGAGAGATTTTGGAAACACTGACACACAACATAGAATCATCTCCTGAAGGTAATTCTATCCAACACCGGCGTGAGATGGAAATCTATCAAAATTGGGCCAAGAAAGATCGTAGTGCAAGATTCACTATGTTAAGCTATATGCACGATGATTTAATTGGTGAATATGAAGGTTATGCCACCGCACTAGAGATGTAGAATGCCTTGAAGTTGGCATTTGCCGGTACATTAGCAACTAGGTTGCGAGTCTTGACACTTAAGTTTGAAACTTATAAGATGTCTCCTAAAATAAAGATGGTTGAGCATCTTCGAAAATGTCAGCTATGATATGCGACCTAAAAGCAACTGGTAACAACTTATCTGATGAGCAACAGATCCTAGCTGTGCTTTGCTCTTTACCTGATTCTTGGGAGCAAATGAAGCTCACAATGACGCACAATAGAAATATCCAAAATTTTACCCAATTACAGCGTCATTTGGAATCAGAGGCAGAGAGGTTGGAGGCACAAGGTAATACTTCTATGTTTGTCGCTGAGTTTAGCCATCGCCAGACATTTGGGTCTAAGCGAAAGTGGCAGGACAAAGTACAATAAAGAGGAATAAGAAGATCTGCTTATAAAAAGAGAAGGGGCAGAAAGTATCAAAAAGGCAAACATGGAGGAAAGAAGGAGAAGTCTAAACTGAAGTGTTACAATTATGTTAAACTTGGTCACTTCTCTCGTGAATGCACTAAGCCGAAGAAGGTACAAACCAACTCTATCTTTCAAAATGACGCCTTTGTGTGCAGTCATGTCTTGGTTGCTCATTCTTTTCCTGATTGGATTGTAGATACTGAAGCAACAAGACACGTCGCAAAAGATCGAGTAGGGTTCATTGAGTATCGTAGAATTCCAATTGGGAGTCAACGTATTTAGATGGGGAATAGTACTAGCAAAGATATGACAGGAATTGGAACCTATCAATTAAAGATGTGTTCTGGACACACCGTGCTTCTCTATGATGTTCTTTATGCTCCTAGAATTCGACGAAACTTGATGTCTGTTGCAGCCATGGCCGGACTAGGTTTTTCTTCCAATTTCACTATAGACTCTGTTCAATTTTATTTAGATTTCGTGTTTTATGATAGTGGACACATAGTAGATGGATTTTATGTACTAGATGTTGATGAATCTTTATATTTTGATACATATTTAACTTCTAGTAATAATGATTCTATTACATCTACATCTATTATATGGAATGCAAGACTTGGTCATATTGGGCAAGAAAGAATGACAATGTTAGCTCGAGAAGAACTTTTAGGTCCACTCTCTAGAGTTAACTTACCTGTCTGTGAATCTTATTTGGCTGGTAAAACCACAAGAAAGCCTTTTGGCAAGGCCAGAAGGGCGACATCTCCCTTAGAGTTAGTCTATTCTGACATTAGCGGACCTATGAATGTTAGGGCACGACATGGTGCTAATTATTTTATCACATTCATTGATGATTACTCACGTTTTGGTTATGTTTATCTACTTTCTCACAAATCAGAGGCATTCGATTGCTTCTAAAGATTTGTTCATTTAGTTGAGAATCAAAGAGGTAAAAATCTCAAGATTTTACCTACTGACCGAGGACGTGAGTATTTGTCTGAACAATTCAAGGTTATATGTGATAATAGAGGCATAATTAGACAATTGACGATTCCTGATACTCCACAACAAAATGGAGTAGCTGAGCGTAGGAATCAAATTTTATTGGATATGGTTAGGTCAATGATGGCACATGCTAATCTACCAATCAATTTCTGGGGAGATGCTTTATTGACAGTGACCTATATCCTTAATAGAGTATCCTCCAAGTCAATACCATCTGCACCATATGAGTTTTGGACCGGTTTCAAACCAGAATTAGAACACTTGCGACCATGGGGATCTGCAGGTTATGTTCGTATTACGTCACATGCATATGGAAAATCGGGCCCTAGAGCTCAAAAGTGCATATTCGTTAGATATCCTGATCACTCCAAAGGATATGTGATGTTACATGAACGTTCTGATGGCATACTGACTGAGATTGAGTCACGCGATATCGAATTTATGGAAAATGAATTTCCAAGCAAAGGTGAACTAAGATGTATTAAAGAACTTCATGAGTTGAATAAGTCAAATGATAACTCTACACCATCACTCGGCAAGAGTGGAAAAATTAATCCTCGTCCTTCTACAAGTACGCCAATGATAGTGGGAGAGATTTAGATAATAGTGGGAGTATACCACAATATAATTCTCAAACTCTTCAATTGCGTAGAAGTCAACGTGGAAATATTCCTCGACGTCTATTTAGGATTGATGAGGAATTTTTTATATGTTTTTCACTAGAGGAAGATGAGCCTTCCTCTTATCAAGAGGCCTTATCATCACCTGCTGCTAAAGAATGGATAACTGTAATAGAAGATGAGATTAGTTCTATGCAAAAGAATTAAGTATGAGAACTAGTTGATCTTCCGCCTGGACGAAAATCTATTGGAAACAAATGGATTTTAAAGATTAAACGTCAGGCAGATGGATCTATTGATAGGTACAAAGCTCGTCTCGTGGCGAACGGTTACACTCAAAAAGAGGGTGTAGACTACGAGGAAATTTTTTCACCTGTTGTTAGGTTTATCTCCATTCGCTTAATCCTAACCATCATCGCCCATTTGGATCTAAAACTTTTTCAAATGAATGTTAAAACTGTTTTTCTCAATAGAGAACTAGATAAGGAGATCTACACGGATCAACCTATTGGTTTTGTGGCGAAGGGACAAGAGGGCAAGGTGTGCAAGCTAAAACGTTTTATTTATGGCCTAAAACAATCATTTAGACAATGGTACCTCAAATTTCATCAAGCTATAATTACTTTTGGCTTTATCATGATTGAGGAAGATCATTGTATTTATATAAAGCAGTCAGAGAAAGGTTTCATTATCCTTACTTTGTATGTAGACGATATTTTATTGGCAAGAAATGATATAGGATGATTGTCTCCACTAAAGAGTGGTTGTCTTTTACTTTTGATATGAAGGACATGGGTGAAGCAAATTATGTATTTGGTGTTAAAATTATTCGAGACTGTTCTAAGAAATTTCTTACTTTGTCTCAAGAGACTTATATCAGGAAGGTACTTGAACGATTTCGAATGCATAATACTAAGTGTCACAGGGTCGAAATTTTCAGCACCAATTTCAACCGAGTGTTGGCCTGATCATTGCACAATCAGTCAGCCACGGTGAATGCACTACCTCGCAACGGAATTACACCGACAGAATTGTAAACACACACGTTCTTGTAACGAAATACAACCGGAATGCACCGAAATACTACTGCAACGTACCCACGCAACAGTACACGCACGTATTACGGGAAAACCCAACCTTGTATTAATAAACTCCGGTTACAAGGAACCAAATATAACACTTTGTCTGTAAAATCCGCAGGCCAGTATTTCAACCTCTAAAAACAGACCATACGTTACAATTTATAGGCAAAAACGACAGTTGACAGCCCCAACTGCATAGGCAGAAAGATGACACTTGTCCGACACATGTCAGCACCACAGGAGTTGATTTTCCTGTCTGAAAACCAACCAAAACCGCCCAAGAACTGCCCAGAACTGCTCACACATGCACTGCACATGTCTGGAAACCACCAGTCCATCAGCTCACCAGGTAGCATTCTTCCAGCGTTTTTGCACCGTCCCAACGTCTGCCCGTTGCCATCTCGTACCGTAATCTGCCAACGTTCTCCAACGTTTTTTCACACCGCTGCATGGCCGGAACGTGTCGTTGCGCCCAACGTTCCGTGTGCTATTTCCGCACCAGAATGCACCGTCGTCCAACGGTGCGTCATGCCGCTACATGACTCAGCCCAAAACATAGCGTTGCACCTACGTTATGTTTTGTTGCATCGTTCTGGCCAACGACGTCCCAATGCCGTATGCATTTTTCGCACCAAAATGCACCGTCGTTTCCAACAGTCCGCCACGCCGCTCACGTGACACTGTTTACCACGTATCGTTGTGCCTCCGTTGCACCATTTTGCCTCGGTACTGCACCGAGATCTTCCTTTGGTCCCGTCATTCCCCAACGAGAACCCCATTATCAGCAACCTCTGCTAACGCCGCCAACGTGCGTCCACGTTGCCCAACAGCGCATCATTTGCTAACGCCTGCCCAATAGCTTGGTCCAGCGCCGCCCCGCTCCTCCAACATGTTTTGCTGCGTCCAAAGCACCATTTACAACGTAGTGTTACACCTACGTTGCACCATTTTGCCTCGGTCCCGCACCGAGGTTTTCCACACTGCCCAACACCCGCCGGTGTTGTGCCACAACGCTGCTGCCCACCGATAGGCACCAAGTTGGTGCCCTTTGTGGTAACGAACCCATCCATACCGCATGCACCATGTCCGGTAGAAAATCGCACCAAGTCGGTGCTGTTTGGTCCTCCAGCATTGTTAGGGTCTAACAAACCACCCCCACTAAAAGAACCCGACGTCTTCGTCGGATCGTGCCCAGCATAATCCACTGGATTTGGCATGCACCGATGCCACCCGTTCTGCCACAGTCGTTTCATTCTGTCAGCAGCATGTTCACTGTTAGTTGCAACCCCATTGCAACATGTTTGTAAATTTCTGTCCGCCACAGTCTCCTCATTCTGTCCGCAGACTCTCACCGGTCCGTTGTAACTCATTCACAACGTGTTTATCAAATTGCATCCGTCACATCCTACACAATCTGCCCACAGACTTGCACCATTCCGTTGCAACTCCCTGCAACGTGTTCATCAATTGCGTCAGCCACAGTCTTCACAATCTGCCCGCCGACTCTGACCCCTGTCCGTTGCACCTCACTGCAACGTTTGTTTGCCACAGAAATCCATCTGTGACCCGGACTGACCACCAGCCCAGTTACTACCGCATCAACTGAATTTGGCATACGTCTATGCCGATGATACTGCCACAGCCTCCTCCTTCTGCCAGCAGTATTTTTCCACCAGTTTGTTGCAATCTGTTGCAACGTGTTGGCCACAGAGCACCGTCCATGACCAGAATGTCTACCAGTCTGCTACCGCAGCAAATCCCGTATGGAAGTCTCAACGATAACCAGCCACCGCCGGTTATTTTTCAATACGGGCATAAGATGTTTTCCAGAATCCCATGCCCCAAATCAGGAATCACAGTGTACCTAATTTCAGACCGCACCCGGTCAGAATTGTTGTCCACTAATAACGTATTTTCAACGTGCACCCAACGACTTGGTCCAACGCTCCGACGTTCTTCCAACGATGTAAGGTGTCCGATTGCAAATTGGCAGCACGCAACCAATTTCAGACCGCTCCTGGTCTGTCCGTTGCGCTCCAGCAACGCAGTGTCAACATTCGTCCAACGACTTGGTCCAACACTCCCCATCATCCAACGAAGTCAGACGCCCGTTTGGAAACCCAAAAATAACCAGCCTCCTCCGGTTATTTTTCAGCACGAGACATAGGATTGTTTCCGGTATCCTACATCCCAAACAGGTTCATTACATACCCGTTTTTAGACCGCCTCCGGTCTGCTCGTTGTTGTCCACCAACAACGCTGCACTGACGCGCGCCGTCTCCCGTCCAGAGCCTTCCTCGTCTGATTCCTCCCGAACCAGCGCCGTCAGTATTTCATTCTTTGGACAGTCCCTCATCCGGTGAGGACCGTTGCAGATAAAATAACCCCGGCGCTTACCCGCAGCCGATGTCGGTTGTGATTTTGAACGGGGTCCCTCAGAAACGTTGGCCTGCACGCCTCTGATTTTCCACTCCTTCGTGCCCTCGTTCATTTTCTCCTTGCCTTTCCTACCTGACTTCCGGTCTGCTCCGCTACCGTCTCGTGTCAGGTTGTAGTCGGTCAGGCTGTCTGCCGCCGCCACAGCAGTAGGCAGGTCACGCACGCCCTGCCGTCGCAGTTCCGCTTGCGCCCACAGTTGCAAGCCGGAAGTAAAATTGAAGAGCTTGTCCTCTTCCGACATGTTTTTCATATCCAACAGCAAGGATGTGAACTCCTTCACGTACTCATGCACCGATCTCGTGTGCTTGAGTCGCCGTAATTGATCCCGAGCCACCCAACTCGAGTTCGTCGGTAGGAACTGTTCCCTGAGTTCCCTCTTCAAGTCTGCCCACGTCGCTACCGCCGGACGTGTGCTGTCAGCCACACGCGTTCACCACCATAGCTTTGCGTCGCCCACCATGTACATTGTTGACATAGAGACTTGATCTCCGTCACGAACATGAGCAATCTGAAAGTATTGCTCCATGTCCTATAGGAAGTTCTCCAACTCCTTGGCACTTCGAGTGCCTGAAAATACCGTTAGTTCCGACACCTTCATCCGTGCTGGTCTGTCCCTTGACGTGCACTGTCCAGCACCGGTCTGCTTCAAAACAGCAACTTCATCCTCCACGCTCTTGAGGTTACTTTTCAGAACGTCGGCCATCGTAATCACGTCCTCTGCCATGGACGAGAATCTGGCCGTCGCATCGGTACAGAATTCCTCAAAAGAATTCCGCAGGTTCACCAGGTCGACCCTCAGTTCAGCGTTCTGCACGGACAGGTTCACTTCACCGGCCGTCGGTGGCACACCGACGTAGTCCTCCAACGCCTCCAGCCGACCGTTTACACCTGATACAGGAGCCATCCTGCTCGTTACTGTTCAACAACAGCAAAAATTGTCGACGAACGGCCAACAGCTTGGTCCAACGCCTTCGCCCGTTCCTCCAACGTTGTTGGTCGTTCTTGCATCGACGCAGAGCCCACTCGTAGCCCAACTCTGATACCCACTGTCACAGGGTCAAAATTTTCAGCACCAATTTCAACCGAGTGATGGCCTGATCGTTGCACAATCAGTCAGCCACGGTGAATGCAATGCCTCGCAACGGAATTACACCGACAGAATTGTAAACACACACGTTCCTGTAACGAAATACAACCGGAATGAACCGAAATACTACTGCAATGCACCCACGCAACAGTACACACACGTATTACGGGAAAACCCAACATTGTATTAATAAACTCCGGTTACAAGGAACCAAATACAACACTTTGTCTGTAAAATCCGCAGGCCAGCATTCCAACCTCTAAAAACAGACCATACGTTACAATTTATAGGCAAAAACGGCAGTTGACAGCCCCAACTGCATAGGCAGAAAGATGACACCTGTCCGACACTTGTCAGCATCACAGGAGTTGGTTTTCCTGTCTGAAAACCAACCAAAACCGCCCAAGAACTGCCCAGAACTGCTCACATATGCACTGCACATATCTGGAAACCACCAGTCTATCAACTCACCAGGTAGCATTCTTCCAACGTTTTTGCACCGTCCCAACGTCTGCCCGTTGCCATCTCGTATCGTAATCTGCCAACGTTCTCCAACGTTTTTTCACGCCGCTGCATGGCCGGAACGTGTCGTTGTGCCCAACGATCTACCAACGTTCCGTGTGCTATTTCTGCACCAGAATGCATCGCCGTCCAATGGTGCGTCATGCCGCTACATGACTCAGCCCAAAACATAGCGTTGCGCCTACGTTTTGTTTTGTTGCATCGTTCTGCCCAACGACGTCCCAATGCCGTATGCATTTTTCGCACCAAAATGCACCGTCGTTCCCAACAGTCCGCCACGCTACTCACGTGACATTGTTTACCACGTATCGTTGTGCCTCCGTTGCACTATTTTGCCTCGGTACTGCACCGAGATCTTCCTTTGGTCCCGTCATTCCCCAACGAGAACCCCATTATCAGCAACCTCTGCTAACGCCGCCAACGTGCGTCCACGTTGCCCAACAGCGCATCGTTTGCCAACGCCTACCCAACAGCTTGGTCAGCGCCGCCCCGCTCCTCCAACATGTTTTGCCGCGTCCAAAGCACCATTTACAACGTAGTGTTACACCTACGTTGCACCATTTTGCCTCGGTCCCGCATCGAGGTTTTCCACACTGCCCAACACCCACCGGTGTTGTGCCACAACGCTGCTGCCCACGGATAGGCACTAAGTTGGTGCCCTTTCTGCCAACGAACCCATCCATGCCGTATGCACCATGTCCGGTAGCAAATCGCACCAAGTCGGTGCTGTTTGGTCCTCCAGCATTGTTAGGGTCTAACACTAAGCCTATAGACACTCCTGTTGAGAAAGGTAGTACCTTGAGTCTTGATTTTTGTCCTAGAACTAATGCTAAAAAAGAAGAGATGTCCCGTATACCATATGTTAGTGTAATTGGAAGCTTAATATATGTCATGATGTGTACACGACCAGACATATGTTATGCTGTGGGGTTAATTAGTCATTTCCAGAGCAATCTAGGAATTGTTCATTGGAGAGCAGTTAAAAAGATCTTGCGGTACCTTCGTGGAACCACAGACTATATGCTTTGCTATCGTGGTGGAAATATACATTTGTAAGGATATAGTGATGCAGATTGGAGTGGTGACTTGGACGAACATAAGTTGACATCAGGATATGCTTTCATACTTAGCAACAGTTCTATTCATGGTCTAGCAAAAAGCAATCTTACATAGCACTATCCACTATGGAAACAGAATATGTTGCGTGTGCTTTAGCAGTTCAAGAGGCTGTTTGGTTAAAAAGATTTTTAGAAAGTCTTGAGATAGTACCACATTCTGCAGATCCTGTAACCATACATTGTGATAGTATGGCTGCTCTCGCATATGTCAAGGATCATAAATATCATGGAAAGACGAAGCATATTCAGACTCGATATCACTACATCCGAGATAGAGTCTCACATGGAGAAGTGATACTCAAGCATATTTCTACGAGTAAAATGGTGGCTGATCCCTTAACTAAATCTATTTCTAGAGATTTGTTCCAATCTCATGTAAGGTCTTTGGGTTTTCATAGATTGTAAAAGATATGTTTGATTTATTAGCTTTATATATTTGTACCGCAATGCACATTTACAATTTTATACTTTATTTGCATTTATTAAAATTATGATAAACAATTTAAGATATTTGCTATAGCACACATTTTACCATGATGGTAGATATCACTAGGCTAAATGGTTGGCTACTCACACAGCAACCAGCCTCGGCGCTGAGATAGTATGCCAGATGAGACTTTAGAATTTTGAAGATTGAGTTAGAGAATTCTTTATAATGTCGCCTTGGACGAGCCAAGATGAGGTTTATGAAAAACCGAACATGAAAGTTTTCCACACTTTATGTAGCTTGAGAATAGTCGAATGTGAGATTTCAAGTGGATACTCGAGGAGATATCAGCTTGAAGTTCTCAAGTCAATCACTTATGTAGTGATTGGACTTAGATTCGTACGGTAATTTAGATTGACATCCTCATTTTTTTTTGTAAGTATAATATCGTAGCATGTAAAATCATACTACATGTGCTTTAAGACGATCACATCGGGAGTGAGAAATGGATCCCTGTTTTCTTACTGTGTGAGCCCTATATATATATATATATATATATATATATAGATATATATAAATTACTAATAATGATCTAATTGTACCCTTATGACTTTGAACTATGCTATGATTCAAAAAATTTGATGTTGCCACTTTAGCTTGTTATCCTATGGCCATGAATAATGCGGTCTAAAGGGACATGTATAGGAAAGTAGTCAAATAGAAGTTGAGTAATATGAGGATCAAAGGAAGACAATTTAGTAACACATCTTGTGAAAATTGCAGTGTACGGTGCTTAATGGTGGCCACCACATATAAAGTTATTTTTCAATATATATATATATATATTTATTTATTTATTTATTATTTTTTTTAACTAAGCACGCTACTGCAAAAGGAGATTAAGTATGTTCTGAGTTTTAAATTCTAGAGGGGGTTAGAAATGCTTAATTTGATGTGACTGAATTGGTCTAGGGTATAGACGAGTATTTTATTTTGCAGCAATATATTGTCATGTTAGTTTGATAGAAACTTAATATGGTGCTCCCACATTGTTTGAAAACACTCGTCGGTTGCACACACCACTAACCTGTATAAAGAGGGTATAATGCATGAGTTTAAAGAGAGAAACACATTTGGTGCCCATTGTGTCCGAGTATGAGATGTTGGATTATGGAGCGGGTCGGGTCGACCCGTGTAGCGTCCACATGGGCCCCATGATTCATGGAGAGTCACCATATGAATCGGTGTACCTCTTAGTCTTAAGGATCACGTCTTTTTGACAGACACCAGTTGGAATGGACACATCCTTTGAGATTTTCTCTATAAATATGCGTTGATACATTAATGTCTCTATCCCATTAGATTACAGATAATTTGAGTGGTCTTGGTTAGTGAATGTGTGAATATTATCGAAAAATATTCTAGTAGTATTTTTCTTGCCGATGAGAGAAGAAACGAGGAACGGTTGTAAACGAGTCTGCCAAATCCGAAAGGTACACTTCCATTTTTATGTTTCCGCATAAGTTTACAATTTCCGACGATGAAGAGCAACGAGTTGAAGGTGAAATCGCATCCGACGAAATAAGAGAGTGATTGTAGAATTTGTCATTTGAACTTAGTGAGAGAAGACAGTGAAGATCAGGAATGTGGGATTGCTATTGAACAGGGTTGTTCCAGTAAGGGTGATTTGGGGACTGCTTACAAGCAATGTGAAGATACGCGATTTCAGGGGGAAGAGTGGAACAAGGGAAGGAAGAAGAAGAGAGAGAGAATAAAAAGAAAAGAGATGGGATATTTTCTGAATTGGGTAGGGGTGTTCGAAGTGGTAGGTGAGGAAGATGATGAACAAAAGATGATAAGTGTTGTGGGGGTAAATATATATTTGGGATTTTCATCCAAAAAGTTTTTTTTAAGGTCAACAAAACCCAACTTTTTTTGAAAGATGTTCAAAACTCTCATTTTAAAAAATTTGGCTTGAAAAGTCGTGTGTTGACTTGGTAAATTTTTTGTTTTTGCCTTTTTGCCCCTGTTCATTTATCTTTTATTTAACTAAAATATCTCTAATGTGGATGTTGAATATAACATCAATTATTCTTTTTTTTTTTTATATTATTTTTTTTACCAAAATATATCTCATGTGAACGTTGAATATAACATTCAACACCTGAGAGTGTTGAATGTAACATCACTTGTTCTTATATTTTTATGGATCCTATAATGAGTGGATGTTACATTCAACACATGTGAATGTTGAATGTAATATCAAAACCTGTGGATGTTAAAACAAGAGAATAATAGATGTTATATTCAACATCCATATATGCTGAATATTACATCCACGCATAATATGATGCATAAAAACATGAGAACAATTGATGTTATATTCAGCATCCACAGATGTTGAATGTAACATCTACGCATAATACGATCCATAAAAATATGAGAACAATTGATGTTACATTCAACATCCACATGATGGGTATTTTGGTAAAAAAAAAAAAAAAAAAAAAAAAAAACAACAACAACAATTGATGTTACATTCAACATCCACAAGTGTTGAATGCTATATTCAACATCCACATAAGATGTATTTTTGTCAGAAAAAACAAAAAAATTTATTGGTATTTTTGGACTTAGTAAAAAAAGTATAGTCCTCAAAAAGTTATTTTTTTAGTAGAATGGAACCCCATAAAAAAATTCCATATATATTTTACCTTGAGTTTATAATAATTTATAAATAGATTCCATTAAATTAGTTAGAGTAAAAAGATGAAATTATTTTTATTTTAGAACTTAAAATAATCTAAATACTCTTATTTTCACGTTGACCGTTATCATTGACTTAATTGGGTTGTAATTTAGGTCAATTGGAACCAAAGATAAAATGTTAGAGATCAAATTATCTATTTTCAAATATCAATGATTAATTGTACACCGACCGACCGCATTTGTGAGAGATCAAAAAAGTCATTAACCCTATATATAATAATAAATGATTTAAAAAATGACTACAAAATATGAATAAATATCCAATATGAAAATTATTCAAAAATCTATAAAAAATTAAAATTACTTTGTTCTTAAATTTTCGTTTTCGCTTTGGGAGCATAGATGGAGTTTTTTTCTCAAATACTTATTTTTTGTTTAGGAATAGAAATATATTTTTTTTTCAAATTTCCACTACTATTTCCTATATAGATTTTTTTCCCACAAAATTCTATTTTTGATTCAAGAGAACAAATAGATTTTTTTTTTTTTTTTTTTGTTTGTCAAATTTATGTTTTCATTTCGGGAACATGAATTGATTTTTATAGAAACAAAAAACATGTTTCTATTCATAAAGAAAAATTGAGAAAAAAAAATTATTTTTATTCCCAAAGCAAAATAGAAAATTGAAAAAAATGTATGTTTTTTTTTAAAATAAAAATATAAAATTGAGTATAAAATATTTTATTTTCGCCATTTAATAAATAATATTTTTTAATTTTTATTTATTTTTATTTAAATTTAATATACACTTAAATATAAAATTAATTTATAGGAAATGTCGAAATCGACGTTAAATTGAGAATTATAAACCAAAATAAGGTGAGATATTTTATATGTAATAAAAAAAAAATTTGGACATAAAATATGAAATCTAATTTCAGCCCATAAAATATGAAATTCAATTACATTTATTTTCATTTGAATTGATTATAAATCTCAAACTAAACAAACAAACGAAATTGAAAATGAAATTGCAATTCCATCACTGTTCCGTCCAATCAAATGCACCCTAATACATTCGTGCCTGGGTGAATGAAATTTACCGGAAACAAAAATATGAAAAAATAATATAAGGCCCCGTTTGGTAACCATTTCCATTCCAGAAATTTCTATTCCATTCCCAGATTTTTGGGAATTCTGTTTGGGAATAGCGTTTGGTAATTTTTGTTTTCGTTTCTATTTTATTTTCATTTGAGAATTGTGCCAACTTTTTTCTTAAGAAATGAGAAACAAAAAAAAATTGTTTCTCATTATTCCCATTCCATTCCCAAAACACATGGTCACTATTCACCTACCGGCCGACTACCGTCCGCCGTCCGCCGCCATCTCCGGCGACCGTCGCCGGTCACCGTCCGCCGCCGCCGGCCATCTCTGGCGATCGTCGCCGGTCACCGTCCGGCCGGCGTCGCCTGCGCCACCGCTGTTCGGTCATCGCCGGCGGGGGGCCATCGCCGGTGCCGGAGCCATCACAGGCGCCGGAGCCACCGCTGGCCGGCCGGCGACGGCGCTACCGCAGTCAGGCCAAAACAGACAAAAAAAAAAAAAAAAAAAAAAAAAAAAAAAAGGATAAAATCGTTCAAACACAGTTCTCTTCCCAAAACAAAAAAAAATTATCGTTACCAAATACGATTCTACTAAAAAAAAAATAAAAAAATTCTCATCCATCTCATCCCATCCCATTCTATTGCTGGAATGAAAATAGAAACGGTTATCAAACGCCACCTAAATAACCGCTATAACCGCTATCTACACATGGTATGAATTTGGTTTGGCTCGGAAGAGATAAGATTTGTTGACCGCACAAATACTGGAAACATCCCATCATCAAGTAAACATCAACTACAGACCTGCGGGACTAACTCACATGGTGAACACGTTACAATCAGGTGACTCAGAATCCATTAATTTCTCTTGATTCAATTTACCAATTATTACAAATCTTCCTTTTGTCGTCGGGGGGCAGAGAAACAACGATTTGAAACGGATAATATTGAATGTCTCTCTCTCTCTCTCTCTCTCTCTCTATATATATATATATATATATATGTAATTATTTACTCATGCGTCAATTGATTCGCAGATTGTTGAAGTAGGGTTTGTGTGATTTGTTTCTTCTTCAGAAGGATAATGCTAATGGAGGGAGTGGATTACTTGGCTGATGAGAGGAAGAAGGCACAGTGTGATGTGGAGGCGATGAAGATCGTATGGGCCGGTTCTCGCCGGGCCTTCGAAATCTCGGACCGCATCTCCAAGCTCGTCGCCGGCGATCCGGTTATTTTTTTTTAAAAACCCGTCTCTGCAGTTGATTCTTATTCTGTGATATTTTTAGTTTGGTTCCCAAAGTTTACTCTCTGTTTCAGTTTGCACTTTAGCTTTCAATTGTTGCACGTTGACCCCTAAAAATTTGTAAATTGGGTTTACTCAATTGGCCAAAAGTGGAAAATGTCGAATGTCAACGTAATCTTACCGGAAATTTTAGGAAAAATTACCGGTCAATCCCAATTTTAGCGTGAAACTATCAATCAAACCCGCATGTTTGAAAATAAATCAAATAATCCCAATCGACAGATTTTTTGAACCATCTAATCCCAAATTTTAAAAAACGCGAAAATTACATGACAAAATTACCTCTATGATTTTCTTTTTTATAATTTCCTTATTTGGAAGTTTCACATAAAGTCATTTTATTCAAATCAAAATAACTTTTATTGTACATATTTTTTTTACGATATAATTATACATTTAGATTCGTGTTAATAAGATCTTCGAAATGATATCACATTCAATATATATATATATATTTTTTTTTATTTCAAATTCGTGTTACATTCAACATGGATGTTACATGTAACGTTATTATTACATGAATGTTACATGTAATATTACTATTACAACATGTTACATGTAACATTCACATTTATTATGATATCCGATTCAATACAGGCAATGTTACTTTTCACAGGCAATATGCTTTTCATTGATATATTTGCCCTTGCATTATATGGAGGTTTCTTTAATAGGAATTGAAAGTTTCCATATTCAACAAAATCATTTTATTAAAACGAAAATAACTATTATTGTACATATTTTTTTTACAATCTAATTATATATTCATATTCGTCTAAACAAGATCTTCAAAACGATATCCAACTCACTATTTTTTTTCATTAGTTTCAGTTTCACATTCATATTACATGTAACATGATATTTTTTGAATTTTTAGTTCCTACGAATTATAAGATGTTACATGTAACATCCCATGAAATGTAACATTGATGTTACATAAATATTAAATGTAACATGATGTAGTTACTAATCTTTTGATTTTGGTTTTGGTTTTGGTTTTGGTTTGATTTTGGTTAATGTTATATGTAATATCCTCTGAATTATAGATGTTACATTTCCCACGTGGAATGTAATATGAATGTGAAAACTGAAAATTAATGAAAAAAATAGTAAATTTGATATCGTTTTGAAGATCTTGTTGAGATAAATCTAAATATATAATTATATTGTAAAAAATAATATGTACAACAATAGTTATTTTCATTTTAATAAATAATTATTTATTACCTAAATTAGTTCCGCAAAATAGAGATGTATTATGTAGGCACAATAATTAAGAGTATTCTCGTCACAAAAATGACAAAAGGACCGCTCGGTTCATGAAAAAAGGAGTGGGAGTAATTGGTAGTTTTCAACTATTTTTGGGATCTCCCGGTAAGCACCCCGAAATTTTATGGTGAGGTTTTAGCATATGTTGATCAATTGGGTTTTTAGACACAATTTAGAAGTTTTAAGGTGCAAGGGGCTGCAATTAAAAGCTCAGGGTGCAAAGTGCAACCAAGTCTTCAAGGGCGTGGAATGTGATTTTTGGCCATTTCCCTTCCTTTCTTGATCAAACTGAATGATAGCTAAAACCTTTTTATTTTTTGCAAACAGCATCTCTTTCAATCTGTGTCAATTTAGTGCGGTAATTGGTGATTTGCTAAACAATTGATAAAGACACCAAGACAAATTATATCCCATTAGTCTGTCTCTCTCTCTCTTTATGTTTTTAATTTTATTTTCCCGATGGTATCTCAAATGAAACCATCTTGAATTGCTTTTTGCCTGGAACTTCTAGGAATGTCCACGTTAAAAAAAAATATTTGGTTGAACTTTTCAATCCAACAAATATCTGGTTTTGGGGGATTGATAGAAGAATATGGTTATGGTATTTTATGCGACGGCTTGGTTTTCATTTCATGCTTTTGGTGCATCTCTATTATTTGGTGTCTTGTTAAACTGTTCAACTTTCTCAATTCTGCTACCCAATGTTCTATTTTGTTGATTGATTTAATAATTAACGTTGTTTTCTGGCTACATTTGTTTTTGATGTTCTAATATGTTTAAACTTTAAGTACTTCAAATTCATGATAATGAGAACATCTCAAATGTTAAAGTTATATAACTTTTCCCTATATAAACCCTGGAAAGTGGAAACAAAAATGCTGAATTGGTGCTTACTTAGGCTGCCATTCTTGTTAGCTTACAAACCAACAACCCCCCCCCACCCCACCCCCCCCCCCCCAAAAAAAAAAAAAAAAGAGAGAAAGAAAAAAAGAAACAAAAGAAAAAAGAGAAATAGGGGATATGGTCCTCCTAAGGTCTAAATAATTACCATTGATCTTAATGGATAGACGGATAATCAAATTAACTCATTGGAAAACATAATTCAAAGTAAATTATGCTGAAGGCATTACAATCTGTTTTACTAATTTCTTTTGTTTTTAGTTGACTATTTTTCTCACTGCAAATTGATTTTAGGTCTTTCGGAAGGATAACAGGCCTATGCTGAGCAGAAAGGAGTTGTTCAAAAACACTCTTCGAAAGTCTGCTTATGCATGGAAACTGATCACTGAACTTAATCTGTCAGGTCTCTATTCGTTCTCCTGTTATTCTCATGAATTTTATTAGTTGATGAAACTCATATGATTTCTTCAATACTGTCATCTTTCTTTAATTTGTATATGCACTTCCGTTGTTGCAGAGGAGGAAGCATCTAAACTAAGGTTTTTTGTTGATGAACCTGGTTATACAGATGTTCATTGGGTAAAAACATAAACTGAACTTTGTTAATTTTGTAATCCTTTTGTTTTCCCTTTTGGTATTAGAAGAACATCAATTTAAATGTACAACCTGCTCTATGGTTGTGGGAATAGGATTTAACTCATGACCTTCCTGTATGGGTAGGTTGCTACGCAGTGGCAGAGCTAGGAAATTAAGTATATGTGGCCAAAAACGAAAATTATTTGTAGCAAAAGGATTTTTTTTGTAATTGTTTCCCTGAAAAATTGATAAATATAAGGGTAATAAGTGACTATTTCACAACTTGCTTTTGGGGGGGGAGGGGGGGGGGCACATCCTCAATTACTGCATGGCTACGTATGGGCAAAGGCACTCGTACTTTATAGGACTACATTTTCTTTCAGTTTTAGCATGGATAGATGTGGCTTCATTTTATCCCACCCATGGGTTTTCTCATTTTTGTTATAGGGAATGTTTGTACCTGTTATTGAAGGACAAGGAACCGATGAACAACAAAATAAGTGGTTGCCGCTGGCCAATAGGATGCAAATCATTGGTACTTATGCTCAAACTGAACTTGGCCATGGGTCTAATGTTCGAGGTCTTGAAACTACAGCAACATTTGATCCTCAGACGGATGAATTCATAATTCATAGTCCTACTCTGACTTCTAGCAAAGTGAGGGGCATGGTTATGCAAGAAGTATTTGTTATCTGCTTTAGTTACTTCGATACAGGACCCTTTTTGATTATCATATAAACCACTCTTCTTTTTCCCTTTTTTCCCCTCTCGAAATACTTAAATCCTAAATGCTTTTGACCCTTTTTTTTTCATCTGCTAACTCTATGTTGTCATCGAAATCATTCAGTTCTAAAGTATCTAAGGTTTTCAATTTGTGAGTTTTCTTGGTTGAAGTTTCTAAAGCTTTGCTCTATTTATTGCTTCACTACTGTGAACAGTGGTGGCCTGCTGGCTTGGGTAAAGTTTCCACGCATGCCATTGTTTATGCTCGCCTTGGAATAGGCAATCAAGAGCATGGAATCCATGGTAGTGAAATGCTTTGAATTTTACACGAAGAACATAGACCTATCTGCGACAACTATATGACTTTTCTTTTACTCAATTTCATAGGTTTTATCGTACAATTAAGGAACTTGGAGGATCATTCACCACTTCCCGGCATAACTATTGGTGATATTGGCATGAAATTTGGAAATGGAGCATACAACTCCATGGACAATGGGGTATTAAGATTCGATCATGTTCATATACCGAGAAATCAGATGTTGATGAGGTATATTTTTTGTCTTCCTTTTTGTCTTTGTATTGCGTCTTCTTTGGCAGAGTAAACCGTGAATGATTAATCTTGTTGAAAAACTTAAAGCCAAATAGTAAATTGTTTCATATTCTTTGCAAACGTCATACATTTGATATAAGAATGGGTTTCTGATATACTCAATGTTTTCTTCAAGCCCCTGGGCATTTTAGTGATTTAGAGGATACAAGAAGCTGAACGCTCTTAAACCGTGTCATCATATCTTCTTTCCTCATGTTATTGCATGTTTATTTGTACATACAAACTAAAAAAAAAGTTGATACTAATGTCTTTATCATTAGTTTGTCTTGTCCTAATTTTTAAAGATTCACCGTATTCCTGCCATGTCATGTTTGTGCCCATGTCTGTCGTGATTCCTGATTATTCAAAGCCTCTGGATTTGTCATATTATGAATTAGCTACAAATGTCATCGTAATTCTTTTTTCTTTTAGGAGATCTTTAAAATCAGCCATATCACATGTTTAGAGGAAGTACTATTGAAAGAAACTTGCAGCATTTGTTAACTTAAGGATTTGCAAGGTTGAAAAAAAATGAAAGAAATTTCAGTCAGCTATCAATTCAAAATATGCTATATGCACCCTGCTTTGAGCCTGGAAATGATAAAGTGTTCAAGAAATATATGACTCATCTTTCATGATTCTTACAAGCATTAATATTGTTTGGTAGCTAGTGTAGCTGTTTTGAAGTCATCTTCTTCTTCTTTCTCTCTCTCTCTTTTTTTTTTTTCTACATATATATATATATATTTATTTATTTATTTTTCTGAAAAAATAATAATTAAAAAAATAAATAAATCAGGCTATCACTGGTTACAAGGGAAGGAAAATTTATCCAGTCCAATGTTCCTCGGCAACTAGTTTATGGAACCATGGTCTCTGTCCGGCAAATCATTGTAGCGAGTGCCTCCTCTGCTTTATCACGGGCGGTATGCATTGCTACAAGATATAGTGCCGTTCGCAGACAATTTGGTTCACATGATAATGGACCAGAAACTCAGGTAATCTAAATTAAAGAAGCCTTTTTTTTAAAAAAAAAAAAAAACAAAACTTCAAAAAGACTTGTGATTTTTGGTAGTTTAGAATGGCAAGGGAGTATGCATTTGCATGTCACTTTCATATAACTCTTTGGTGTAATTGATAATTTAGGGGCTGCTTTTTCTCTAGGTGATTGATTATAAAACTCAGCAACACAGGCTCTTCCCTTTGCTTGCCTCTGCTTATGCTTTCAGATTTGTTGGCGAGTGGTTAAAGTTACTATACATAGATGTAACCCAAAGACTGCAAGCCAGCGACTTCTCAACATTGCCGGAGGTTCATGCATGCACTGCAGGGTTGAAGTCTTTGACGACTTCTGCTACTGCTGTAAGTGATGGCTGCAAATTTTGAGTTCCTCTCTCTCTCTCTTTCTCTCTCTCTCCATTTTATGGGATTCAATCATGGTGCCTCATAGTCTTGGGCTTTTTAATTTGATCATTTGGGTATTTTTGTTGTTTTTAAATTTTTTTTTTTTGCCACAAGCCAGTGTCAAGTGTTATATGACATAAACCACGTCCAAGTCCATTCTCTTAAAACTCCACTACTTATTTTTTTCTTGACAAAATTAACTTTAAATTTTGGTCTCTCCAATTTTTGGCTTATTGAAAACTTATCTTTACTTTTCAGTAAGGATACGGTGAGAGAAGCATATAAATGATACATGAGTATTTTGCTAAAATGAACTTTCTTGGGGTTCTCTTAATTAAAAAAAAAAAAAAAAAACACAAGTTGTGTTAGTGTAGTAAACTAGTGGGCTTATGAAGTCAATGCAAAATTACTTTTTCCCCCTTATTGTAGGAATATTTAGCATATTTATTTAATATATTTACATTGCTATATTATTTAATACCTAGGTCATATTTATAATTTAGGTTATGTTAACGAATTCGGTAATTTTCCTTATTCTATTAATTATAGCTCATTTTTTTCCTTGTTTAGCCTAAATGTTGGGCTATATAAACAAGGAGGAATAGCCTAAAGGTAATATACCAAATTACCCCTTTAAGCTGATACTGTTTTTCATATCAGAAGAGTCTAAAAGAAAGAAACGGCGGGGGGGATCCTAGCCCCTGTGCCGAAAAACCTTCTCGTGATGCTGTCGGCGTAGGACCACCGTGTCGCTGCTACACGTGCCTGTTCAGAACCATGTGACGCCGCCTGCACCTGCCCAACGGCTGCCCCACCTCATACAGTCTCCGCAATTGCCCTGCGGTTGTTCCGCTGCCACCTCGTGGCTGTCCGGAGGTCCACCATTGTTGAATATAGTTTTCCACCTTGTTGTTCAGCCAGTAGCAGTTTTGCTGCCTTATTGTGTTGCCCTATTCCTGGTTTGTTTTTCGGTTGAGTCGTGTCCCCCTTAGTGGCTTTGTCCAATCATCTGTGCCCCCTTCGTTGTGCCGGATGTACTAGATAAACGTTGAGCTTCTATCTTTGTTGTTTGGGTAAGCGAGCGTCTGGTTACCTTCTTATTGTCTCTGCCGTTTTATTTGACAACAATCATTCTTCCATTTTTCTCATAGTATCATCCATCTTCCTGGCTACCGGAAAGACAGAAGATCTCTAGTTAATTCTTGTTAAGTTGGGACTTCAAAACATTTTCACCTCAGCTTGGGGGGAGTGTTGGAATATTTCGCATATTTATTTAATATATTTATATTAGTATATTATTTAGTATCTAGATCATATTTAGTATTTAGGTTTTGTTGACCAATTTGTTCTATTAATTATAACTCTTTTATTAGAGGTGATTTCCTTTCTTATTTAGTCTAATGTTGGACTATATAAACAGGAAAAAATGGTCTCTAATATACTAAATTATTCTTTTAAGCCATTTTTTTTCCGGTATCAAGAGCCTAAAAGAAAAGGGGTGGGGGCCAAAAAAACACTCTAGACCCCCAACACTGAACCACCTTCCTGCGATGCCGCCGGCATAGAATCACTGTGGGCCTGTGCCGGGCAACTGCTGACCCACCTCTTAGAGTCTCCACCACTGTCCTGCGATTGTCTTGTTGCCACCTTGCGGCTGTCTGGAGGTCTAGCTCTTGTTGAATCCAGTTTGCCTTGCTGTCGTTTATCCTGCTGCAATTTTGTAGCCCTACTATGATGCCATGCTGCTACTTTGTTGGTTGGTTGATTCACGACCCCCTTACTGGCGTTCTCCAGTCACCTGTGCTCCCTTCGTTGTGCTGGATGTACTAGGTAACGATTGAGCTTCTATCTTCGTCGCCTGGGTAAGTGAGTGTCTGGTTACCTTCATCTTATCTCTGCTGTTTTATTTTCCAACAACTATTTTTTGTTTTTGCCGTACTATCTGTCTTCATGGCTATTGGAAAAGGAAGAAGATCTCCCGTCAATTCTTGTTTTGCTATGATTTAAAAGCATCTTCACCCCAGTTTGAAGAGAGTGTTGAAATATTTAGCATATTTATTTAATATATTTACATTAGTATATTATTTAGTATCGAGGTCATATTTAGTATTTAAGTAATATTGACCAATTTGGTAGTTTCTCTTATTCTATTAATTATAGCTCATACATTAGTGGTACTTTCCTTTCTTATTTGGCCTAATGTGGGCCTATAAAAACATGGGAGAATAGCCTCAACACAATATAACAAATTATTCCCTTTAGCCTAAATTATTTTCTTATTTTATGGTAAATACATGATCATGTGTTTCACCAATATGCTAATTTCATAATGGTAAAATCCCATATCGAATTTGTGAGGCTTCCTAAAGTAGTCTATTTGTGAAAAAGGTTACTCTACTTGATACCATATGGTTTTAGGTTTGTATCTCCTAATACATACAACTGAATGGTCTATGATGAAATATTGCTTAAATACCTGTGAGCTCTTGACTATATCCAATCTGATGTTCAAATATGGAGGCCATGGTTATCTTTGCTCCTATTGCAGGATGGCATTGAAGAGTGTCGGAAACTATGTGGAGGCCATGGTTATCTTTGTAGCAGTGGGCTTCCAGAATTATTTGCTACTTATGTTCCTTCCTGCACATACGAAGGAGATAATATGGTGCTGCTTTTGCAGGTGTGTTTTATTGTTTCTATTTTTCTTTTGTTTCTTTTATCATATTTCATAAATTTTAAGTAGAAACAAATAGACGGAGTTGGTGCCCCTGAATGGATGTGACTTGGTGCAATTTTAACCATGACCAAGATTTTCGTCTAAGGTAGTGTTTGGTTGCATGGAATTGGATCCAAAACCAAACTCAAGGCTACAATTCCATGCTCCCAAAGGCTACCTGAAATTAATATTTATCCAGGGCTAGGAGGATTTTGCAGGATATGGGTCACTTAAGTCCTTAGAGAGCTACCTTAATAGTTATCACATCATTAATAATTAGTCAGCAATTATTGTCTGTTCGATATTTATGTTTCAAGTTGCAAATTCTGACATTATATTTCTAAACGTTTACATGAATTGTTTTCTGAAACTTAACTTGCGTCTTACTGCTACATGACGAATTGGTAAATTGAAGAGAGAGAAATTATGGAGTGTCAATAAAAATACATAAAGTGGGAATTGATGCGATATCAAAAGTTAATGAACAAGACTTGTAACACAACCTCAAAAGCTTAAAGATATACCATTTTAGGAGTAGAATAATCTTTCATTCTCTCCTTGGTGATATAATACCATTAGAAGCCTATATAAATGATCTTTTCTAAGTTTTTTCTTTGTAACTTTGCATACATTTTTTTTTTGAAAATTTGACTTTGCATTCATTATTTGCAATAATAAACCGTAACCTCCTTTTTTTTTTCCTTTCCTTTCGTTCTATGTTTAACAGATGATCTAAACTCTAATAATTGGAACCTCGCTCCAATATTTGACAAGCTAGTCCATCATAATTATGCACAAACAGATGAATAACCAAAGTAGTATACTTTTACTCCTAATTTTTTGTTATTTATGTTTCAAATTAAAGTCCTTATATATCGTAAAAGAATGTCATATATTCCGCCTATTTGATATGGTTGGAAGCTTATTTTTAGCAAATCATTTAGGTTGGGGTAATTGTGTTCTCACTCCTCGGCGCTTTATATTTAATATCGCATTGTTTTGTAGGTTGCAAGGTTTCTCATGAAGACAGTTTCCCATCTGAGTTCCGGGAAACAGCCTACAGGAACAATAGCTTATCTGGACCGAGTTGAACATTTGATGCTATGTCGTTGTAGAGTTCAAACAGGTAAATAGTTCATATTTGATAAAGCTTCTAATGTTTAACAATTTACATGTTGGAAGGCTGAAAAGTAAGATCGAAATCTAGAATTCTTGATTTACCATTTACATGCTCTTTAGATTTTGCCTCAGGCTATTATTGTAATCAGGCTGAGTTATGATAAAATTAGGTATTACACAAGAAACTGAGTTATGATTTAGCTTTGTAATTTTATTTTTTGGATAATTGTCTTTTACCCCCTTATACTTTGACTTAGTATCACTTTACCTCCTTTCACTTTAAAAGCTTACATTTTACTTCCTTAAATTAAATGAACACAAACTTTCTATAACCAAAAACTAGGAAATACTTACTTACCCTCTATTATTCATTTAAAATTTAATTGTAAAAGTGAAAATAATAAGCTAATTTATACCTATGCGATTTATTTTTCATCATCTACCGTTTGTCCTATTTATTTTTTATTTTTTATTTCTTTTTCCCATCCCTTCTCTAACTCATCTCTCTTTCTCTACCTCTGTACGATTTTTTTCAACTTACAACCACCGGTAACTATGTCCACTGCAGCCCAAAGAACGAACCATTTCCAAATTTAACTTTTGTTGGCAAAAACTTAAAAATCTCTTGGATGCAATTTTCTAAGCAAGAAACCTGATATTTGCTTCGAAATGGGTTTAGACTCCTGGCATATCCAAATTTCGTATGAAACAAGAGATGGCCAGAATTTGTTCCAAATCAAGAGCATCGAAATTTGTTGCAATTCAAAGAGAAAATAGAAATTAAAAATGGAAATTGTAAGTCCAAAACCCTAAATTGCAGATCCTTTTTGGTGGTGGCCAATTGTATTGCCAGTGAAGTGGTCGCTTGGGTTCGTGCAAGTTTGGTGGGCGTGGTGTGCGGTGGTTTTTGGTGGCGGTGGTGTATTGACCATGGCTCTTCTTTGAAGCTCTTCACCTACATGACATATTAATGTCATCACCCATCTTTTCCTCTTTCGCAACCCATCACCACCCCAATCTCTCTCTCTAACAACAATCTTGAACTACCCCAACCTTTTCTGTTGAATCTCACATTGATGTTGGGCTCCTCGATATCCGTTCGTAGTAGTTCGGCAAAGTCCACCCTACACATGAGGGGGTGTGTTAAATCCTACATCACTTGTGTTACCTGATCTTGAGTTATATATAAAGCCAAGGGGCACTTCTCCTTTTTCAAGACGTCTTTTGAGATTGAGTTAGGCCCATTGGCTTTCTATATGGTATTAGAATTAGTTATTTTATCTGATGTTGAGTGTGTTGAATCCCACTATGGGTTTCCACATCTACGTCGAGTACTTGACTTAATCCACTTGTAATGGTTGTGAATGATGGCCCAACCATTGGAACCCTTTGGGTATGGTGTTGAAACCACAACTGCCATCTCACCTTTTCAAAGCTTCGGTGATTGGAGCCCAATTTCACTGAGATCTGTAACTTCTTCTAATTTAGATGAACAAAAGAGAGATGAAAAAAATGAAAGAAAACGAAGTAGAAAAGACGGAGAGATAGGGTGACGATGTAGGTGGGCAGTAGCACCTTCTTGGTGGGTTCTCTACCTTCACCTTCTGGGCATGAAGAGATGGGGTGATAATGAGCTCTGTTTTTATTTTTTACTTTTTGTTATATTTATGATAGGCAAAAATAAAATCAAAACTAAAACAAAGAAGTAATTTCGTCTATTTCATCTAAAACTTGGATGCAAAATTGAACTTAACCTATTTTTCAGCATATTCTGTTGATTTTAGCAGAATATACTCATTTCTCACTTTAGTAATTAAAGTAGAAAGTGGTAAAATGTAGGTTTTTAAAGTGAAGGGGGGTAATGTAATAATGAGACAAGGTATAGGGGGTAAAAGGTAATTTGCGCTTTTATTTTTTGTGTTTTATGGGATAATTGGTCAATAGTCCCAATTAGACAATCTAATCCAATATTTATCCTATTTTTAAATTTAAGTTAGTATTAATCTCATAATTATTTTTTAACTTGTTTTTTAGTCCCATGATTAATATTCCCTTATGTCTCTAATGCTTCCAATTAAGATTTGCATTTTCGGCAGCTAGCGCCACCCTCCGTCGAACCTCAGGCCTCTGGTTGCTAAATTTTTTTTAGGTACATGTAACTATTTTTCAGTTACATGTAACTATTTTTTGTGTATTTTTTAATTGCATGTAATTATTTTTTGAATATACTTTTTAGTTATACTTTAGTATATTTTTAGTTACATTCATGTAATATTTTTGGCGACCGGCATAGTTGAATTTAACTAAAAAGTATATTAAAAAAATGTTACTAAAAAATTAGTTGAATGTAACTAAATTTTTTTTCGGTGACCGGCGACCAGAGTTTTGACGATTGGCGGTCGGCGGTGACCATAATCCGGCATCCAAAGTATGGTGGCCAGCGCCAGTGGAGTGGCGGATGGCAACGCGATCCTAATTGGACCATTAGTGTTTTAATGAATTCTAATACATGGGAATAAATGTAAAGTACTTAATTGGTTTGCGATTGTTTATTAATTTGGTGTCATCTTTTGACTTCCCGCCAATTATCCTTTTCTTTAATATTTTATTATTGTAATGATGACACGTAGCTGAGGATTGGCTAAACCCCAATGCAATATTGGAGGCATTTGAGTCGAGGGCTGCAAGAATGTCTGTTTCGTGTGCTCGAAATATGAGGAAGTTTACAAATCCAGAAGAAGGTACTCCCGACTTGATGGAAATTGAACATTTTACGTCATTTTATTTTCTATGCTTACTCTATCAAAGTTATGGAATGCGTATGAACGAAGACTAAGAATCCATTTGACGGATAACTTTTGCAGTTATAAATTATTAGTTTTACACAATCTCTGCAGGTTTTGCAGAACTAGCTGCAGATTTGGTCGGTGCAACAGCTGCTCACTGCCAATTAATTGTTGTTTCCAAGTAAGTGGCGTCTTTTTCCTTCCTTTTCTGATCGTTAATAATCTCAATGCAAAAGTGCCTATTTCCTGTTAAAGAATTCAAATGCCAACCCCTATTAACAGTTAAAAGTACTATTTTAGCACTTCAAAGTGCAATCATTGGGCTTTATTAATATGGATTCCGACATTCTTGTGACTGCATCAAAGAATTTGTTCTTGATTTGATAGTTTTCATGTCTCTTTCTCAAAAAATGGTGGAACAGTGAATTTATATTTGCATCATATTCTTAGTAAATGAATGGACTGGTTCATAGTGGCTGACGCAGGAATCCAAAGCTGGGGGACGAAAATAAATTAGGATAGGAAAATGTATATTTTTTAGGGATATAAACATAAATTACACTATATAAAAGAAGTGTTTTTGGAATTTCGGGAGGTATCCACCACTGCCGGGCCCCACAGAAAACCTAGGCAGGGTTGATGTCCCCCTAAACATTTATAATGATCTTTCGATCCTCTACCCTTTACATTATTTTCCAGAAAATTATCAATCTGCATACGTAAAGTTTGAAATCATATTTGCATCTTGTGATATTTTTTTCTAAGGCACTCTTGATTGCATTTTTTTTAGTATTTTTTTTGCTTTTAATAAAAAGAGTACTCATAAGTAGAAGAAATGTTTGTTTTGCACTTTAAAAAGTATTTTTAAAAATAAAAAAGGAAAAATACTTCTTTTTTGAAATATATATATATATATATATATATTTTTTTTTTTTTTTTTTTTACGATTTTTATATTTTAAGAGATTGATAGATTAAGATCTCTATGTTATCAAACACACTTTTGATTTTTGCTTTTGTTTTTGAGTAACATTACTTTTTTGTTTAATTTTTTTTTTTTTTTGTTTTGTTTTAATTATAATTTTTTTTTAAGGAAAAGTGTTACCAAACAGTACCTAAATTACTTACTAAGATGACTCTGCTAAAGTAGTGGTAATTTTGATAATTTTGTTTAATCTCCTAATTCGGCATTCCATTTTTTTTCCCCACATTTCACTCACTAATGTATAAATTTTTGATTCAACGTGAAATTATGTGGGTTACTCATATTTTCTTCCTCATTTCTCGCCTTTTAAAATTGCAATCGGTAGTCAATACAATTGGAACAGACTCTCTCTTCATGTTTGTCTGTTCACTTTTCTTTTTATCTTTCAGGTTCATTGAAAAATTGCAACAGGGTATCCCGGGAGACGGGGTCAAACAACAGTTAGAGGTGCTTTGCAGTGTTTATGCCTTGTCCCTTCTTCACAAGCATAAGGGCGATTTCCTTGCCACCAGCTGTATTACCCCAAAACAGGCTTCACTTGTTAGTGATCAACTCAGATTCTTGTATTCCCAGGTTTGTCTCATCTAAAGCTGTTTAGTTTTCTTTAGGGCTTGAATGCAAACTTTGTGCAAAGTAAAATATGACAGTAGATTTGAGATGGACTGATGGAGGGAGTATTTGTATTTAAGAGGCTTAGGCTCTGTGTGGTTTATAACCCGAAAATAGATTTAATTTTTTTTGAAAATGGATTTAAAAATAGTTTTTGAAAATTGTTAAAAGTTGTTTTGTTTGGTTGAAGAAGCTTTTGAAATCCGAATATTTGGAAATAATGTGTTGAAAAAAGTAAAAGTGACGTGATTGATTGAAAATTTTGAAAAATGTGAAGAGGGAGATGTATGTAATTGATTGAAAATGTGTGAGAGAGAAAGAAGAGAGATAAATGTGAGGAAAGAGAGAGTTAACAAAATGAAGAAAGAGAGACAAAATTGAAAAATTATTTCTTAAAATAATAAAAAAAGTAAAAAAGAGTTGATACGATTGATTGAGAATTATGAAAAATGGTTCATAAAATATTTTTTCAGTTGAGTTGTAAAGAAATGAAAATGAGTTTTTTTTTTAAAAAACAAAAAATATATTCTCTCTCGAAACGCAAATGAAACTGTCAAAATTTGTTTTCTATCTAAAAGAATGTCTTTTGAAAACTGTATTAAGATTTTGTGCATAAAGAAAACAGCTTTTACTGTTAAGATTGCGAACCAAAGAGAACCTTTAACACAAAGTTCAAAAGGTCGATACCTTTGAAATGAAGTCCAACCTTAGTGTCAAGTGAGTCTTTCCATAATTTTTATGAGCCACGTGTGAAACACGGAATCACATACGTAGGTGAATTCCGTCATAAAAAATAACGAAAAAAATAACGAAGGGATTGGTTTGACATGATTTGGATACTTAAGGGTTTAACGTGTTCAAATTGAAAAGAGAAATACTAAAGTGGGACTTCTCTGAAACTTCAGGGGTGCAAAGTGCAAAAATCTCTAATTATTATCTTAAAAAATCTAGAATCAATTTTATTTCAGATATCATGTGTTTTACAGTCTCCCAAACAAGTCATAATTATTATCTTAAAATTGTTGTCAGGTTCGACCCAATGCGATAACACTTGTCGATGCGTTTAACCACACTGACCATTTTCTCGGTTCAGTTCTCGGCCGTTATGATGGAAATGTGTACCCAAAACTCTATGAATCGGCATGGAAGGATCCTCTGAATGACTCAGTTATTCCAGACGGCTACAATGAATATATTCAGCCTATTCTAAAGCAACGACTTCATACTGCTAAGCTATGAGTAAATTAAAATCATTTATTGGTTGTTTTATTATTATTGTAATTTAAGAATTTGTTTCATGTATTTGAAGTGGCCACAGAGTTGAAACAAGGTTTGAAAGTGTAAATCTTGATGTACTGTTCAACAATTGTGTAAATTTTTAATATTGTTAGTTGTTTTTTCACTTGGTATAAGTTTGATTTTGACGGATGCAATTGTTGTTTTAGTGCATGTCCATTTAGTGTGATACATTTCATTTTGAACTCTGTTAAGATGTTGTTTCCTAAATTTTGACGGATATTGGTGCTTTGCTCATGACAATCATTAAGGGTAGAAATGTCTTTTCACGATTACTTTTTCTAATGAATACTTCTCACCACCTGTCCCTCAACCCTCGAACTCTTAGCCCTCCGGTGAGCACCCAATTCCTTTAACAAATGAAATTCGATCTATTTCTTTTACAATCAACGTCCCGTCCTCTCTCTAGCAACTTCTCTTTGTGATTAAAATAAAATTAGTTATTTCAATATCCACTAATGTTCAACCATAACAAATAAATAAAGAGGAAGACATGATTTTTACATTGAAAATTCCAAAGTGGGAAAAAAATCACGAGACCAAAGTCCGATATTAATTTTCACTATATCAAAATAATATGATTACAATTGTCCATAATTTTAAGAGAATAACTCTTAAATTACCACATAAATATCACCAAAAAAATGTGGATTCAACAAAAACGGTAAATACTAGTTTACAGAGGAATACCAGATAACCAATAAGAAGAAGGTTACGAATAATCAAGACCGATAAAAACGAAGTACTTGATGTCAAGAAAAACACTCTAAAATTTCAACCCAAATGAAATCTTAAAATTTCAGCTCAAATGAAATCTTTATCACCATCAGATCGTTAAGTTGAATCTCAAATTCTGTTTTCTTACATCTCTCTAAAAATTTCTACATACCACTTTCCAAACTCCAGCCTCCCCCCAAATAAAAAATAAAATAAAATAAAAAACTTGCCCTTTTCATTAGTTTTCGTGAGTGTCAAAAAAAAATAAAAAAAGACAAACAAACAAACCTAATGGACTTTTTAATTCTATAATTTTCTTCTATTAAAAGCCCATAAGGGCTTGAGTTAGTTCCACCCACATGGGTTGGACTTGTTCAATACAACTCATTTTCTATTTCATGTGGAAAAATGCAGAAGACTTGCTCTCTCTCTGCAACTCTCAAGTTTCGGTCTCGAAAGAAGTTTTGTCATTAAATATGAACCATTCTCATATGTGTGCATCTTCTCAAGTTGTAACTGATGTTCTTGATGTCTATAATCACAATCCCGCAGGTCTAATTATATAGACCAATATCAAACTCTCCAACGGCTACTTTTAAAAAAATAGGCCTTTAAAAGGCATTCTTAGACACTTTATAATAATCCCTTTCAATTCAAGGATATTTTACTTAAAATTAACTTAAAAAAAAAACTCTCAAATAAGTTCATAAAATATTTCTTAATTATCAATCACAAAGATATGAAGTATTTAACTAACTAAATTGAGAGAATCATTTAATATGTGAATCAAAATCAGTAAAAATTCAAAACATATGGGCTATATCTTCAACAAGATCAGATCCACCGAAATTCTCCCTTGGAATTATTAAAAAACGGCTAGTTTTTAACCAGAAGACCAAGACCCTAGAAATCTCAATCGAAATAGTCGGTTGACCGATCCCAGGCTTATCGTTGATCGATTGATATAACGTGTAAGCCAGGCCAAATAGGACAGCCAGTCGGTTGACCGATTACTTCGTGGTCGGTTGACCGATTGGTTCAGAGAGTTTTCCCTGCCATTTTCCAGCACAATCAATTGACTGATTGCCTACCAATTGGTTGACTGATTGATTCAGAGAGTTCACCTGCCATTCTACTATGCCCATCGGTTGACCGATTGATGCCGGTTCTACACTTTTGCTTAGAAACCTCACTATTTCAATCAGCTGACCAATCCTTTTATGATCAGTTGATCGATTAATGCTAGTTGGTTAATTCCATCACCAATTTCTTCTCCTAAACTCAATGTTTGATCCAGTTAATCGATTGCTTTTCGCGGTTGATTGTATTGACCCTAAACTTTAATTTTAAACATGATTTTCACTTAGGTCAATTTTTTATTTTTTAATTTCACATATGAGCACATATTTAATTACTAATTAGGATTCTAAAATTCATCATATCAACACACAAAAAATATAACTCATTTAATAGTGTCGTGTGTGATCCTAATTCGGATTGCATTAAAAGTATAAGAGTATTGAGTTGTTTTTACCTAATTTCTTCAGGATATTCAACACTAATAATTTCTTCATTGTCCACCTTTGCACCCTTGATATTTTCTTCATGATACACTTTTTAAATGAAACTCTTTTTTCTGAAACATTCAACAAACTCATTAATTCTACAAAAAATATCAGCATTTAATTATTCATCAAAATCTCGGGATCAACACAAACTATTTAGTGACCTTTATTGATATGGTCCATATATTTTGAGATTATCTTAATTTAAATGATTTAATTTAATACTTATTATTCTTGTGGTTTTAAATTGGGAATAGTTTTATGGACTTAAATAAGAGTTTTGGAGAGTATTTTTAAGTGGAAGATTACTATAATGAAAGGTTATGATATATGGGGTCTTAGAGTGTCATTTAATGACATATCTTTGAAAAACTTGCCACTGGAGGGCTAATTATTGGTTTATTAATAGAGACCTGCGGGAATTGAATGAAACACTTCAAGAACATCAGTTTGAGCTATTATAAGAGTGAGATTTTGGCTGAGATTTCTACGAGTGATTTTTTATAAGTTCTTGATCTAAAGTGCTTGCTGTTTGGCGTCATCGACTTGAGTTCTAATTGCGATATTATCATTGTCTTCGGTGTTTTTCCTGTGAGATCCATCCAAGCTTTATTACTTACTTTTTGAAGTTATATTTATATTGATTACTTGATTTAGGATTGCTAGAAAATCGTTTTAAACATAAAAGCTTGAAAATATTTTTTAAATAATTTCTGCCTGATTATCTGATTACGTGCTAAATTTGTGCTACCCATTTTATTTATTAATAAGATTTTAATTATCTCACATTGTATTTATCACGTAATAATTATTTGAGACATTAATCGAGTATATATGTGTGTTGAGGTAGTAGAAGCTCATTGTGAGAATAAACTAATATTTTTTGTATTTGTGTGTTTGAGTGGATTAGACACGTTTAGGATGACGTGTAGTCAGGGTAGTTAGGTTTTGATCTTTTTCCTGTAAAAAATATTAGAGTTTGATATTTATCCTGGTAAAAATGTTAGGTTATTCTTTTCCCTTGAAAAGAATTAGATTTTGATACATCTTGCAACTAAATTATTTTGAGTGATTTGTAAAGGTTCATAATTCCCTGTGAAAATGATAAGTGAGAGAGTGTTGGGTTTATCTTTAGCCTGATAAAAAGATAGGGTTCATACTTGGCCTATGAAAATGGTAAATTGTAAAGATTGATTCTGTGCTTGTAAAAGAATCGTGAGCTGTAACCTGGTAAATGAATCAAGAGGTTAATAGATTGCGAATCTCTGTGGAGCTCGGGGGACTTGACATAGGTAAGATTAGTTTGATCGAACCAAGATAAAATCTTTTGTGCTGCATTGATTTCTTATTTATACTGTGTTTGGGTGTGCACTTAGTATTAAACACATATCCGCTGCATATCAAGATAATAATTGATTGGGAAAATAACTTTTTTGGTCCCTAACAAATGACTTGGGTGTTTAATTGACCTCTGATATTTGAAAGTCAACACATTGGGCCATTCACATTTGATTTTTGTTCCAAATTGGCCCTTCTATTAAGTTAATGTTAACAGTTAACGTTTTAGTAAGTGCAATTCAATCATTTAATTCCCAGTTCAAAATTGCTCAAAATTTAAAACTAAGGGTACAAAATAAAATATGAGAAAACTTTAAGGGTTGTTATTATAATTGATCCCTTTCACCTACTAGGGGTGTTCATGGTTCGGTTTTGACATTTTTTAGTCCTTGGACCGAAATTCTCGGTTTTCACAAACTGAAAACCGCTCCCTGATGGTTCAGTTTTAGTAGGTCAAAAAAATCGCCACTGCGGTTTTCTGTCGGTTCAGTGCAGTTTTTGGTTTTGGTCCTGAAATAATTTTCGCGAGTTTTTTTGCATAGCCCACATTACCCACAACCCATTTTCTTAGTGAATTAATCCAAATTCAATTTCAGCCCATTAACCAACACAATTCTTAATGGCCCAAAATGATTTTTTTATAATACATAGAAATTATATTTTCAAATATTGTTTTATAACACAATATAATTCACTAATTAATAATCCATAAAATACAATTCAGTAATTAATAGTCCAAAAACTACAATTCATCAATAACTTTACCACATAACAAAATTCACCAACACAACACATTTCAACAATACAATATAACACAAAAATTTAAAAAAACCTACAATCCCAAACCATTAACATGACAGTCCAAAAAAATAATAACAGGGACATTTCAACAATACAATACAACACAAAAAATTAAAAAAACTTACAATCCCAAACCATTAGCATGATAGTCCCAAAAAATAATAACAACAAGGACATTTCAATAATACAATTCAGCACAAAAAATTAAAAAAACTTACAATCCCAAACCATTAACATGACAACCCGAAAAAGAAATAATAGCATGGACATTTCAACAACACAATACAGCACAACAATACAATAACAACATGGACATTTAAAATAACATTAGTCCCTGCTGTCCCAAAAAATTAACAGTCCATACTGTCTCAAAAAATTAACAGTCCATACTGTCCCAAAAAAATAATAGCAGTCCCTGCTGTCCCAAAAAATTAACAGCAGTCTCTCAAAAAAATAACAGCAGTTACTGTTGTCCCAAAAAAATAACAGCAGTTACTGCTGTCCTAAAAAATTAACAGTCTCTGCTGTCCCAAAAAATTAACAACAGTCTCCCAAAAAAATAACAGCAGTTACTGCTGTCCCAAAAAATTAACAGTCTCTGCTGTCCCAAAAAATTAGCAGCAGTCTCCCAAAAACTCAGACTTGCTGTCCCTAAAAATTAACAGCAGTTCCTATCCCCAAAAATTAACAACAGTCACAAAAAATTAACAGTCACTACTTACTAGTTAATAATCTCTGATTGGATGATCCGTTATTCGTTAATAATATCTGATTCCGGAAAAAAAGATTGATCAAGATTTATAATTAAAAAAGAAGAGAAATTAATGTATTAACAAGGAAAAAAAACTATGAATTGTAAACAAACATTTTCTATTTTTTATTACCTTCCTCCATGTCAATAAGATCAAGTTGTTCAACTTGTTCCATTGTTTCTCGAAGATTGATAGGAGTTGACCGCCGCAACGAATTTTGAGAGCAAATTAAGGCTTCCACCATCTTCAGTGATAATGAGTTTCGGAATGGATCAAGAATGCGTCCACCGGTGCTAAAAGCAGATTCTGAAGCGATGGTAGATACTGGAATGGCTAACACATCCCTCGCTACTTGAGAGAGAATCGGATAATTCGACGAGTTTATCTTCCACCACCCCAATATATCAAAATTATTACTTTCCTTCTCACAAAAATCAAGCAAAAACTTATTCATTTCCGATTTGTAACTCATATCACCCTCTTTTATTAGGTGTTTTTGAAATTTGGCAACGAAAGATTTACGTTCATCCTCTTCTTCCACGTCCAAATCAATCGAGGGTACGCTTCTTTCTTGGGATTCACTTACATTAACTGTCCCATTTTCAGAATACCAAGCATACAATTGATTCAAATATCGTTTCAACTTATTAATTAACTCAAGCACAATAGATTTATCGTAACATTCCCCAAGACTCCATTCAACATACTTAACGGATTTACTTTTTCGGTATTTTTTCGATATTTGTTAAATTTTTCCTTCATTCCAATTGCCATTAACTGTAAAAATGCATCAGAATTTTCACCCAAGGCTAGAAGGAATATTCACCCACATAGGTTGAGCAACACGCATAAGGTCCCTAAATCCTTAATTTTCAACAAGCCTAAATGGTAATTCATCAATTATTACCATTCTAGCAAGTGCTTTTCTACAATCCTTTGCACTAAAAGACCATGGTAATAATTGACCACTACGACTACAATCCCATTTCGCTTTATAAACAATCTTTGTTTGCTTGGGATCCGGGACTCTATACGGGTATTTATCACATCTTTGCTCTAGGTGAACTGTTGTTGTCTTAGTTCCATTTTTTCTCGAATCACATGCAAAATCTTTATAACAGTAATTACAAGCTGCCCTAGGACTTTCACCAACCTCAGATTTCAATTCTGTGAAATGTTTTCAAACAAAGGACTTCATATTTCCTTTACATTGTGGTGGGCGTTCATCATTGGTAACAACCACAGGAGTGTCGTCAACATTTTCAGCCATCAAATATCTAACAATTAAGAAAACAAAAACAGAAACTAAAACAAAGATATAGGCATATCCTATTAATTTATACATCCAAATCCAACGTCAACAAAGTAGAATGGTACTAATATGATGAGAGCACTAGGGTTTCGATCAAATATGATGACAACTATCAAATATGCGCACATAAAAAGAAGAAATTGGAGAGTGATACTCACCGAAAAAGAAATCTGAGGAATGAAGGCCTGTGTTCGATTGAGGGAGATCTCAACTCCGGTTGCGATCGTTTGGATCTCAGGATCCGTAACAGCAACGACAATCGTTCAACAAAAGAAGAAGATCGATTGAGGCGGAGCTCTGTGCTTGCGATGAAATCAAACTAGAAGAAGGAGAGCTAGAGATGAAATCAAACTAAAGCACTAGGGTTTCGATCAAATATGATGACAACTATCAAATATGCACACATAAAAAGAAGAAATTGGAGAGTGATACTCACTGAAAAAGAAATATGAGGAATGAAGGCCTGTGTTCGATTGAGGGAGATCTCAACTCAAGTTGCGATCGTTTGGATCTCAGGATCTGTAACAGCAGCGACAATCGTTCAATAGAAGAAGAAGATCAATTGAGATCCGAAAGGAATGGAGAAGATGAAATCAAACTAGAAGATGAAGATCGATTGAGATCCGAAAGGAATGGAGAGAGAACATATACCTAGGGTTTGCTAATGTGCATATATATATATATATATATAACGACGTTGTTTTATATGCTGCGATTCGGCGCGATTTAAACCGTGGTTCACGAAATGTAAAATCGCTCCCTGAACCAGGGTTGCGGTTTTTGGTGTAAAAAAACCGAGCCGGTTGGTTTTTTTTCGGATTAGTTTTTTTTCTGTTTTTTTCCGTCGGTTGAGTTCGGTTTTTCGGTTCGTTCGGGTTTTTTGAACACCCCTACCACCTACCACCATCACACCTATGGCGGTGGGTGGTAGCGATGGTGACGCCATGAAAGGGAGCATCACCATCACCACCTAACTCAACCAATCCACTGCCATCCTCAAATCTACATCTCCGCCGTTCGATTAAATCTATCCCCTTCTAACATTGTTCCGTCATATTAGGCCTACCCATCACCTGTCTATGTCTAAACCATGCCGTTGACGGCGTCTCCGGCGACGAGTGACGGAACGCCGCATCCACGTCGAAATTCACCTCCGGCGACGAAATTGACGACACCCGATACCCAGCGCGCGGCGGCGGCGCTCTCTTCCTCCTTCTCGCTCTTCACCGATGAAGAAGACGAAAACATCAGGAGACGGCGCTTCTTCTTTGACGAACTCAATCTCTTGGTCCGCTCCTTCTCGAGCATAATCCTCGGCAATATCTGTGGATCTTCCACCATTTTACTCAGAAACGCTCTCATCTGCTGCGGTCGCTGCTCCGTCGCCTCCAATCTCTTGTTCATACACTCCAGCTCCGCCTCTAACGCCCTCTGTTCCTTCTTCAACTTCGAAATCTCCATCAAAATCTCATCCCCATCGTCGTCCTGTTTCATTTAGGTCATCAAATTACCATTTCTACAGTGCTTCCTCCTCACAATGTTCTTCAGCAAAAGCGTTTGCCCTCTCAAAAACCACTCGTTCGCCAATTCCCATCGATCTGGGTTGACTTTGCGAAATTCCTGTTCATATAAACAATCAAAACCCAATTCATATAAACAATCAAAAACCAAGTTAATGGGTCTGCTCACGTACGTATTTAGCTGACGAACTAAGCTGTAGAAATTGTTGTGTTTGAAGTACGCCGGCAGAATTCTGTGCGATAAATCCAATGGGTCAATTACGATGAAGCTGTTATTACCTCTCCCCCACCTTCTCAGTCCGTCGGACGGATCGTTCACCATCTGTTCTCAATTTTCAGTTTTCGTTCTCTAATTTCTAATTTCTGTTTCTGTTTTTAATTTTCTATTTCTATTCTCAATTTTCAATTATCTAATTTTTTGTTTCCGTTCTATTCTCAATTTTTTATTTATGTTTTCAATTTTCTATTCTTTAATTTCTATTTTTGTTATCTAATTTTTGGATTAGGCTGGATCAACGATGAATTTTTTTGTAATTTTAGTTTTGATTCCATTGGGTTAGATTTGATTCCATCTCATTTCAAATGGAATCTCATTCTTTTAATTTTCATTCCAATTGAATCACTTTTGTGATTCTATTGAAGAACCAAACAACGGAATAGGAATCGAGGACGGAATGCGATTTTATCTCGCCCCTGATTTCGTCCAACTAAACATGCCGTTAAAGTTTTCTCATATTTTATTTTGTACCTTTAGTTCTAATTTTTGAATAATTTTGAATTGGGAATGAAATGACTGAATTGCCCTTACTAAAACGTTGACTGTTAACATTGACTTAACAGAAGAGCAAATTTAGAACAAAAATCAAATGTGAAGGACCTAATGTGCCGACTTCCAAATATCATGGGCCAATTGAGCATTCATCCATTTGTTAGAGATCAAAAATGTCATTTTTCGTAATTGATTTAGGAAAATTAATTATTTGTGTTTAAGTGTTTAATTGTTAAAAATTTGTAATTACCCAATCACTCCCTCTTAGGTAGCTATTTGGGCCAACATATTTGATAAAAAAAATAATGTACATTACTGATCGTTCAAATTTAATTCCCAATTTAAGCTCCAACTATCGTAGAATAGTGCTTAAGTACATGGTTGATCTACACGGATTGAATTGTAACTATTAATTTTGTATCTTATTTGTCTTAAGTGAAATAAACAATTTTGGGATTGGTTCTGGGTTTTTAATAATTAAATTGTAGGAAATTATTTAATTGCTATAAAAAAATATATAAAAAGGCTTGAGTTAGGGACATGCATATATTCATCAATTTATCTCATAAATTTCATTCTCATTTATTTTGGTTCGGTGTGTAATTAGATAATATTAACTACAAGTTAAAATTATTGCGAACGATAAATCGACCATTTAATTTGGATAAATTATTTTCATGATTCAATTCATATGTTAACTAATCTAAAATGAATTAACCGTTTAGCATGATTTATCCAATTAAATCGTATCGATACTACTAAAATTGATTGTAAAACTGTTAGATTTAAATCACATGCATTAGATCTATCATTACAGATACAAATAAATTCATATCTAAATCTCTACAAATATATTTAGAGCATAAATTCATTCAAACAAATATTTAAAAAGGAATTTCTTGTTTTACAACCTTATTATATCAAAAGATAATTGAAAAACTATGAAATTACACATATAATTTCAGAAGAAATATAATCATGACTTGATTGACAAATTTAGCTAACCATAGAGATGTTCTTCATTTTCTCTTTGATTCTCAATAGACACCCCCATTGAATATTTGAACCAAGATTAAGCCGAAGAAAGAAAAAGAATGAGAAAAGAAAATTAAAAAAGAAAAGAAAATAGAAGCAAAAACCTACTGCTGATAAAAAAAGAATGAAAAATGGGAGACGACCCTCCAAGGACCCTACTGCTGAACCAAATAAAAACAACAAAAAAAGAATGAATATCAAAAGTTAACAAAACCAATTCAAAAAGGAAAATAAATAATAAGGATGTTTGCTGCTCTACTTTATCCCTTTGATTCTTTTTAATTCCGTATTCAGTGGCCCCTTTAATGCCATAAATTTCCCTTTTTCTTTTAATTGCCTTTTTAAATGGAATTTTAATGGGTTGGTCAATCCCCCTAAATGGTCATTTAAGCGGCCATATTAACCCTTTAAGAAACGGATGTAATGGACCAGACCAAGCAGGCTTGGTCTGCTGACTGGTGCGCGCACTGGGCTTGTGTTGTGCTAGCGGTCCTAGTTCGCGGATCGTGGGTTGGTTCGCGGGTTGGGCACGTTTGTCCTCTATTTTTGGTATTTTTCAACTCTTTTCGTTACTCCTTTTTTATTATTATTATTTCTTTATTTTTGATTTTATTCTTACAAAATAATAAATTGCCTTATTACTAATTGAAAAATGCTAAAAATACTAACAAAATTATTGACTAAAGGTGTAGATTTGGTATAACATTGTAAACGATCAACTTCTTTTTTAACTTATATGTTGCATTTATTTTCTATGTAAATGTCATAATGTTGAAACCACTACAAAATGTTCTTGAGGATAACATGACCTAATTTCTCCGATTGGCTAAGAATCCTTAAGTTAGTTTTGGATTCTAAAAAAAAGTACTATGTTTTGGAAGGTTCAGTTCCCGTGACATATGATGCCAATATTGATGAGGAACACATCGCTATCTAGAAATAGATAGATGTTGATAATAAGCTTAGTGCTATATTATAGCATCGATGAGCAATGAACTCCATAAATAGTCTAAAGGGATGGAGAACTCATATGCGATTGTGTAGCACATGGAGTCTCTCTTTGGCGAGCATACGTCTCTAAGGATCTATTTGGGTCCAAGTTGTCATGCAGGATTATCAGTTATGGACCACATCCTTAAGATGATCAATTAGGTTGAGGAACAAGAAAGGTTGGGGTCAGTTATGGATCATAACTTGGCTATAGACATAGTTCCACAATTTTTATGTGATGCGTAGATCAGTTCGTGGGGAACTTGAAAATGAGTAAGCTAGAAGTCACTCTTCTAGGACTTCTTAACTTGTTGGGGACCATCAAGGGGACAATGAAAAATTCCAAGGGTTCGTTACTCATAGTTGACGGGCTTTCGACCTTAAAAAGGAAGAAGAAAAGGATGAGCAAACCCAACTCCTTTATGAAAGCAAACAACAAGCCAAAGAAAGAAGAGTGGCCTAAAAAGGAAAATGCTTTTACTGCAAAAAACAAGGGCATTGAAAAAGGAACTATCCCCAGCTACTAGGTTCTAAGGATAAACCTTCGAAATGTATGTCAGAATTGCTTGTTGTTATTGGTTGTTTGATGATTTGTTCCATTTCTATTGCGTTTAGACTCTAGTAAACACATCTGTGTAATGCTATGTAGGGTCTAAAAGAAAGCAAAATGTTGAGTAAATGGGATATCTGGCAACATATGAGAAATAGAACAAAAGTTGCTACATTATCTATGGGAGACCTCAAATAAAAATAATACTTTTCTCAACATCCTCGATTGTCAAATTTTCAAGAAAAATCATATCCCCATTACAAATCACTTTCTTGTCAACTGAATTCCATAATTTATAACCAAATACCTCATGTGTATAGACTAAGAAAATATTTTTTTTTTCTTTCCATCAACGTTGGATCTCTCATCTATTAAAATATGAACAAATGCATCCAAATACCTTCAAATTCTTATGGGAGCTTGTTGGAAGTAAACCCTATAGTCAATCTTGTAGTACAATATTTAATGGATTTTGTTTGTAAAATTATAATCTCGAGTATTAATAAAGTCTGTTTTTCACATCATTATTCAATTATATCAATATTGCAGTAGGCCCTAGTATAAAGTTAGAAATGTCTTAGCAATTTAATGAGATTAAAAGGCATAGATCATAGATATTTTGGTAATTTGTATCCTAAAAGTTTCTAGTTGGTATTGGATTGTTAAAAATGATTTTTAATAATCTAGACTAATTTGTGGGGTATTTTCTCTTATGAGAATGAAGTATGTCAACCATTTTTATCAGATACTAAAACAACTACCAGAGAACTTACTTCAGTAGTAAGGGCCTTGAACGTGGTCGTCCAAGATATCCCGCATGGTAGCTTTGCTCAATGTCAAAATGGGATATTTAAGTTATGTTTGTACTTGTGATATTTAGATTTGAGGTACTATGTACCATATGTTTACGTTCCTATACTTTAATAATACTGAGTTTTGTTTTCTAACCACAAACTTCAGAGACGCTCATTGGGTATAATGAAACGTGCATGTGGCTATTGAAATTTGAAAGATAGGATCTATCATAAATATTTTGGTCAATCGTATCCTAAAATTTTCTAGTCTGTATTAGATTGTTAAAACGGGTCTTTAACAATATAAATTAGCTTGTGGGGTATTTTCTCTTATGAGAACGACAAGTGTCAACCATTATGATAAGATACTAGAACAATGAACAATCACAAAGGGAACTTACGAGAGTAGTAAGGGCCTTGGACATGGTCATCTAAGATATCACACATGATAGCTTTGGTTAATGTCAAAATGAGATATCTGAGTTGTGTTACACTTGTGATATTTAGATTTGAGCTATCGTGTATCCTATGTATGCGTTCCTATACTTTGATAATTTTGAGTACCGTTTTCTATAACCAAGATACTTCAAATGTATTCATTGGGTAAAATAAGACGTGCATGTGACTATTCGAATATGAAAGATAGGATCTATCACTCTTAGCAAAGAGAAATGTGTTCTATGTGATTAGATCTAATATAATTCAACCAAGACTCTAGCCAGGGCAGTGTGATGATTGATATGATATTCTACTTAGTGTCACAAAAAATTATGTTATCAATGAATATACATCTGATTGGACTAGGATTTTTTTTACTTTATCCATACACTATTGGTCTTTCTAAGAGCATAATACAGAAAGACCGTTTAGTACGAAAATCATAATTGAGGGAGTTGTCTTGGTAAATTGTCTATCAATTTTAAATGACTGTGATATGTGGATAGAAATGACTCACAATTGGAGGAGATTCCACGGAGAATTTGTTTCTCTACAGGGAAAAATTAGAATTGATTAATTAATTAATTTTTGCCACCTTCCAGTTTTTGATATAAATCTAATGGGTCACACACAATGAAAAATAGAAGATTGGATAGTCATTTAGAATAAATGAGTAGTAATGTTGAAATGTTTAGAAGTTCATGGGCTAAAGTGTAATTGAAGAAAGAAAGGGCCCAAAGTTTTGAACCATAGACATTGTCTATATAAGAGAAGCCAATGTGTGGTTGCCTACAATCAGACAATATTTTGGCCCTCCCTCTCTCTTTGATTAATTTACTATTTTGATTCTTACTATCCACTAGAATCAAAACAGATATACATTAGACCTTTGGAATTAAAATTAGATTATTAGATATTCTGAAAACATTATTCTTAATGTTTTCATGTGATGCAATACATTTATGTTGACTCTGAGAGAAACAAACTCGGTTACTAAGTTCGGGATCAAATCTGATTGCTTTTGGAAGAATCTTCTAAAATTGTGTCTTGAGATCAACTAGCTTAGAGACTGAAGTACTTGAAGAGGTATAACGTTTGAATGAGATTTAAGATCTTTATTTTGTATTATGTTAATACGAATATATCTGACTTTAAGGAACCTTGTTTATTAGATGGATTTAAATTTTTTGTATTTCCTTTCGCAAATCTCTAGATTTTAATATCCGGTTCCTTTTGAGATGTCTTTTTGGGTCCACACATTTTCTGGGATATACCATAAAGGAATTGATAGAGATAAATTGATCAAGTTAACTATTGTTCTCATTGCATCACTCCAAAATTACGTAGGCAACTTTACGTGGGAAAACATACACTTAATTCATTCAGAAACAACCTAGTTTATTCTCTCGAAAACTCCATTATGTTGAAGGGTCCTACGAGTACTTTTTTCAAGTATGATGCCATATTTTAATAGTCCTCAAATAGGCCTCTTTATTCACCACCATTATGTACACGCACACACTTGAACTGTCTTTTGATTTCTCTTTCAACTTTGGCGTAAAGATGCTTAAGCAACTCCAATACCTGGTCTTTTAGATTTTTAAAAAATAGACACACTTTTCTAGAAAAGACATCAATAAATGTAATGAAATATAAAGCACCACCAAATGTTCTATCTTTTATGAAATGAACATTTGAATGCAACAAATTTAAATCATAATATCTCCTAGTTGGATTAAATTTATGAAATGCTTCTCTACATAGTTTGTCAGCAGAACAATGTGTGTAAGTGTTAAGAGATGTACCTTTTATACCTTTCACTAATAGTTTTTTGGCGAGCATGGAAAGTAAGATATATTTCATTTGTATTTTCTTATGTCATTAGGAAAACCATATCATAAATTAGTAACCACATTCAATGGTTTGTCTTATTTTTTTTTTTTTTTTTTTTTTAAAAAAAACTCTAATTTTTCAATGTTTATAAAAAGATACTTTGCAAAAATAAATATAAAATTATTGAAATTAAATAAAATACAATATTGTAGATGAGGAAAAAATACAGTGTTGGTCGGACTTCCAATAAAGGGCGATAAAATTTACTTTTAGCTCTATGTATGTGGTTCAAAATTCATGATGCTTATAGATAACTCTTTTAGTAATGATAGAGTAATTCATGATTTTTTTTTTTAAATTGCATAATAACATGTTCCTTGGAGTTCACTACCTTGCTCCATCTTGATATGGATTTTTATTTTATTTTATTATATAGTCTTTATACGTGGTAGATTCTACAAATATGTCCATGAGGAAATGAATATTAGCATTTAGTCCCCAAAGAATGTTCGTGAAATGGTCCCGATGTTTTCTTAAATCGGTGTCCTTGACTACATATCTAATTTGAAACTCATGTCATTCTCTGTGAAAAACGGTCAAGGTCACTTCATTAATAGCTCATCAATTATAGAAATAAACACGTTGTCTATTTTTTATTCAATGTTTTAAAAGTGAACATTCAATATACAAAATATAGGTGGGTTTATTGTAATGAAATTTTTTTCTATTACATAAAATATACAGTTTTTCACAATAGCCAATTCTAAAACTTACCAAATACGTTCCTCCTTTATGTTCTATTCCATCCGTGTAATTGCCACCCCAAAACCCCAGTTTCCAAAAGCAAACATCAAATCATGTCCAAAACAAACAAAGAAAGTTGGAGGGTCCAAACCAAGAAAAAAATCTTTCAAAATCGGTATTGATTCTATGTCGTAATGAACTTTCATTAATCTTTTGATTGCTCATGATTTTGTAAATCAAATATCATTACTATTCTACCATAGAGAACATTCACTAATACTTTAAGTTTAGACATTTATGTATGGCTGAATTGTTCAGTATTGTTGCATAGCGAATACTATTACTATTCTACCATAGTACATTTACTAATTCACATTCATTATTCTCAACACTACCATTATCTAACATGAACTTTCACTAATACTGAATTGCACTAGTAGTTAAACATCCACTTAATTCATACATATTTTACTTATTTGTGAGTATTCACTTATTAATCTGATGTTACAATTTATTTGTAGTGAACATTCAATAATAACTGATGATAGTGAAATTCATTATAATGATGAAAAATTTACTTTCTCAGTTCATATTTACTTAGTCACTTATTGTACATCCATTTAGATGTAAATATTCAATTCAACATATAAATAAGTGAACATTCACTAGAAAATTAGTGAACATTAACTAGACAACTCCTTGAATGGGAATGTCCATTGTGGATTTTATTCGCAAAAACTCTGATCCTCTTCCCAGGTGATAATCAAGCACCATACCCTTATACTCAAAATACAACAGTCTCACTTAAACTATTTATATTTAAGTTTAGGCTACAATTCCTCACAAAATAGAAATGATTTTCCCACAAAAACTTCAACCAATACTTATAAATATTAATGAATTTTCAGTTCGATCAAGTGTGATAGAAGTAATTTTAACACGATATGAATGTAATCAAATTCTTAAGCACATGTTAATTTATCCAAAATATAATTAATTTGCATGCATAGTCAAGTAGTCCAGATAAAATCAAATCAACCATTCAACTCGAATAATTCAAATAATCAATTTTATAACAATGCCTGTTAAGACAACGATTTATATATCAAATAAATTCACAAAACATGATATCCGATTTAGGTAATAATATTGATTGACAATGATAAAAACTTAAAAAATATTTTTTAAATTCAAAATATGAGTTTCTTCAAGTATAAGAATATCTTACTCAGATAAACACTCAATTATAGATTCAGATCTAAATAAAGATAATTAAGAACAATTTCACCTGAATATGAGAGAATATAAATTGATAAGTAACACAACCTAGAAGAAAGACTACTTTGAACAATATGAACTTGCATAAAGAATCACATAGAATTCTTCATAAATAATCACTCTTTTCGTAATAGAAAATAAGCTTAAATATAAGAAAGGTTAGACTGTATTTTCAGAATATTTTCCTTCATTTCTTCTTATTATTTTCTGTAAAATTTGTGATATTTAATAACCCATTTTTCATAAATGCCCAACAGTCATAAAATTAGATTGTAATCCCACCAAATTAGACCATTGACTTGACCATATGAAAATCTTGATTTAAACTTTTCAAAGTCTAATAATTCAATGTACATGGACACAAAACAACCTAAGATTCATTTGAATCAAGTTAAAAACGTGGTTCTATTAGGTGCAAGTAAAACTGTTCAAAAGGATTACCAATCAAGAAATATCAAATCTAAAAATCTGAGGCATTATTTGAAATATAAAAAATATTATTTTAAATAATTTTCTTTGCATAAACTCTTTATAAAACATTTCAATAAATAATAAATCATATAGGAATACTTAGAAATAATTTGATATATTTTATCGTAAAAAACAATGTAAAAAGATATCCAAAAACATTAAGATTTTGAAATAGGAAAACCCATCTCGGTTGACTGCCCATGAAATCTGGTCGATCGCCCAGTATAAAAATTCAATTCAGGGATTTCCTGGCCTAGTCAGTTAATTGCCTTGAAATTTTTTTGAACATAGTTTTAAAATTCTTTTGTCTACCAGTCCACTACCTAATTGCTCCAATCGACCGGTACAGCCAGAACTCCAAAAATTCAAAAATCAGTTAACACCAGTTGACCATTTTTCATTCTAATTGATTGTTTTTGAGAGTATATGAATTTAGGAAGGATATATTTCAATATAAAGTGCCAAATTCATCTATCATGCAAAAATTATAGACTACACACATATGATCATGTATTTTATCGATTAATGTGTTGTGTGCGTAATCCTAAACGAGTTGATATTAATCTAATAAATATAAGCATTGTTTTACCTATGAATTACAAAATATGATATTTCCAAAAGTTTCTTCATGTTCCAATGCATTTTCTAATCACATTTGATCTGGATTCATCATTTTTAAATCACAATTTGCTTTATTATCATTGCTATATTATATTAGTCACATTCACAATAAACAAATTAGACAGGAAAATCATTAAGTTATTGTTATCATCAAAATCTACATTATGGGATTAAACCCTTTAGAGCTAACAATATCTCCCTTTTTGATGATGACAATCTACTTGATGTTTATTCGTCTCAAAAAATTAAAACATGTTTTTCCTTGATGTGAGAATGTTTTTTTCTTTTTTTTTTTTTTTCCTCTTTTAGAACCATAAAATGAGAATATGTTTTTTACTAAGTATGTATGTAAAAAATATGATGAATCAATCAAAAGTGAAAATTTTATGAATGAAAAAGAATATGTCAATGTGTCACAGTTTTAAATTATCAAAAAACGTTGCACAAATCTCTTATCCTTTGTCATCTCCAAAAGTGGATGGGGTTTTCTTTTATGGGATGTTGGATTTTAAATGAAATGATCAATCCCATGTAAGTGGAATAACCAAATTCATCATAATCCATGTGTTTTTATATAAAACGCTCATAGTTGAGTGAATAGAATGATAGTCTAAATACTCGAAGAGTAGAATTTTAAAATATAATGCATATGACCCCTTATATGTAACTTATGAAAACTATGCTCAAGTTGTGAAATCTTTGTAAAGCAATTTTTTCATGATGTATTATTTCAAGATATGATATGTAACTATTCTAAACATACGTCATTGTGTCTACCCATTCTCAAATCCCAAATGATTTTTGAAAATTTCTCTTGCACTAGAGGTTTTGTGAGTATGTCAGCTCGTTGATTGGGAGTGTCAACATATTCTAATGAGATATCGTCTTTTTAAATATGACATCGGATAAAATTATGGCGAATATCGATGTGTTTGGTGCGTGAATGTTGTGTTGGATTTTTACTCAAACAACTTGCACTAGTAATATCGCACAAATAGGTATATTTTCCATACATATACTAAAGCAACGTAATTGTTGTTTCATATAAAATACTTACATACAACAGCTACAGGTTGCCATGTACTCAGCCCCGACACCGAATAAGGTAATTGAGTTTTGTTTCTTGATAAACTAAAAAACGAGTGCATGACCTAAGAAGTGAAAAGGCCTACTAATGCTTTTTCGGTCAATGTTGCAATTGGAAAATGTAGCGTCGAAGTAACAAAGTATAGAGAAATTACTACTCCGAGGATACCAAAGTCCTAAATTAGTTGACCCTATAAAGTATGCAAAAATGTGCTTAACAACAGTTAAGCGATACTCTTTAGTGCACGATTGAAATCTTACACATAAACATACATTAAACATTTTGTCAGACCTACTAGAAGTAATGCAAAGCAAGATGCCTTACCTTTTTCATCTTTATCGAAATTTTTTGATATGGCCATTGGTGTTTTGTACCCTTTTTTATTTTCCAACCCATACATTTTAATAAGTTCTTTGATGTAGTTGGCTTGATTGATGAAAATGTATTCCATCATTTTATTAATTTTTAATCAAAGGAAGAATATAAGTTCTCTTTCATACTCATCTCAAATTCTCTCTGAATTATCTTTTCAAATTCTTGGCACAGATCCTCAATAGTAGTACCAAAAATAATATCACCTACATCTATTTGAGCAAGAAGAATGTTTGTGCCGATTTGTTTTATTTCCTAATATAATATCACTTAACCACGTTGAAAACCCTTTTCAATAAGATATCTACTAGGTTTTTTGTACCAAGCTCAAGGAGCATGTTTAAGACCGTATAAAGCTTTTCTAAGTTTGAAAACATGATTAGGAAGTTTTTATTTTTAGAACCCAGTAATTGCTCTACATAAACTTCTTCATAAATAAAACCATAAGAAATCCCGTTTGCCTTCCATTTGGAAAAAAATTGAAATTACTTGAACAAGCAAATGCCAAAAGCATGCGAATTGCTTCAAGTCTAGCTATAGGTGTATATGTTTCTTCATAATCGATTCCTTGTTCTTGATTAAACTCTTGGACTACTAATCTTTTTATTTATTTATTTATGATTAATATACATTATTCATTCTTTTTATTTCTATATATTTATTAGTGCGCATGAGAGGATAATTACTAGGTTTAGGAACTAATGACCGAACTTTGTTTCTCTCAAATTGAATCAATTCTTCTTGTATAACTATTTATATTTTCTTTAAAAATATTAAAGAAACACAAGATTAATGAGATAAGATAGAAATGACTATACATATTTTTGTATATCACCAATATTTGTATTCCCAATTGTTGCTATCAAAATTTAATGAAAATTAAACGAACTTTTTTTAAGGTAACTTTCAAGTAGGAAAAAGAGAAAACAAATGCAACGTGGCCACTTAAAACACCACATCCACTATCTATGGTGCATTAGCATTCACAACCACTATTTACTATGGGCATCGAAGTTGTACTATTTCTTCATTTATGGAGTACTGAAAAGTAAATTGAAAATAATTAAAAAAATAAATAAATGGAGGAGAATATAACAATAATTTATTTTTCTTAATTCTTTAACCGTAAGAATAGTTTTTTATCTAACTGGAGGATGTCAAATACGTATGGGAGGACAGGTCAGAAACAAAAGACAGTACCAGAACTGTTGAGACCAGTCGTCAGAAAATCAAGAACAATACCTTAGATCGACAGAGAGAGCGTCCTAAGAGCATGACGGGAGCTGTGCTGCAACAAGAGTTAGAGCTACCAAATTTATGTATGCCTATCTCCAGAATACTTCATGAGATCCGGTCATCCAAAGTTATGCAGTGACCTCCTAAATGCCCGACAAACGCTAAGAAGAACAAGGATAAGTACTGTGATTTTCACAAGGATCATAGACACAATATTGACAGCTGCCGTGAGCTCAAATGGGAAATCAAAAGGTTGATTGACATGGGACGATTGCGCGGATACCTGCAAGAATAGACGAGAGAGAGGAAGAGACCAAAGAATGAAGTTCGTTTAGAAGGTTGTGATGAAGAAAGAAAGAATGATGACTCAAAAAACACTCATGGGGTTATTTATATGATAAACACAATAAGCCCTCATGCAAGAAAGGCGAATCGTGAGCGAAAAAGAAAGATTCGAGAAGCAGCAGATGAAGGATTTTACGGAGAAGTGATGGCGTTAACCAGCAATGAGAGACCAACAATCACCTTCAACGATGAAGATTATAAGGGGGTAGCTCACCCTCATGACGATACCTTGGTAATAACCCTTTGGATCTCTTACTTTGAGGTGAGAAGGGTCCTGATTAACACCGGCAGCTCGGCGAACATAATTTTTGTTAACACACTTAATCTGATGGGCGTTTTTAGCTCAAACATTGGGTTTACCCAAACGGTAATGGTAGGCTTCAATGGGGATTTGAGCTCCCCCAAGGGGAAGATTACTTTGCCCGTCACTGCAAACAAAGATGAAGGTGGGGTGACCAAAGCTACTGAATTCATGGTTATGGATTCGACATCTCTGTATAACGCTATCCTGGGACAGCCTTGGCTGCATGCAATGGGAGCTGTAGTATCGATACTCCATCAATGCATCAAGTACGTAAAGGATGGCAAAGTGACCATAATCAAGGGAGACCAAGTCGTTTCCAGGCAGTATTTTACGATAGCCATGAAGGGGAAGAGAGCCATACAATGATGACAAATGTGGAAGCAAGGAGAAATGGAGACCAACAACTAAGATCGAGGATGGGAGCTTTATGGAGATAAGACCCACAACCCAGCTCATTTAATTTACTTTAAAAATCCTATTTGTGAATTTTTGTTTTCGCTTTGTGATTTTCATTTTAAGTTGGAAGAAATACCGTCTTTTGATATTTTCTGGAGTGCAATAAAAAATCGTTTACCCTCTCTATGGAATGTCAGTTTTACATTTAGAAATGATAAACAAAACTCACATCAAAGTTGCCTAACTTAGCTCGATGCAAACTGTCACACCCCACCCTGGACACCTGTCATGTGGGGTCGGCGTGACGTAGACATGACACCGCCCAACTGACTAGCCAACCTTAATACGTCAATAACAAAATTGTAAATCTAAACAACACATATAATAGTCCCATCTGATAGAGATACACCGTCCCGAATATAAATACAATCAAACAAATCCCTTGAACCTCACTTCGATTTCAGTTATGATATCTCGTCTCCAAATTTTTTCCTCAAATGACTCCTTTGCGTGACCCGCATAACTCTATCTAGCGCCAATAGGGGACCGACCGACTCCTAGCTATTTTACCTGCGAGTGTACTGTCTTCTTAGTAAAAACATTTTGTAATAATAAATCATTCTACAACATCTAAATGGATCAAGCGTGAGTATAGAAACAACACGTAACTAGTAAAATTCTCCATAATATAAGCAAAGAAAATAAAGCAATAAATATAAGTTCCGTTACAACCCATCTAGTAAAATAATACCAATCACCATAATAAATAATAAATCACCCAATATAAGTAAAACATTACATCTCAAACACACATCTCAAACAACTACAACCCACACTGGCTAGCCATAGTGATTGTTTTAATCTCACGATCGGGAGTTACAACGGTACCGTAACATCCGTAGGAATGCCTTCTTACGAAATATCCACACCCCTTTTGGGGAGAACTATAATCCACACCCCTTATGGAGAGAACTATCCATATCCCATGGGAAGAATCTACACCCCTTACAAGGAGAACAACTATGGCATCGTCAAAATCATCAGTATAGTTAAAAATCCACATCCTTTATGGGAATAAATATATTTTTCACTCCATATTGTCAAAAATCCACACCTCTTATGGGGAGAATATAAGCCACACCCCTTTCGGGGAGAATTTCCAAAATCACGTTTTTCACTCTCCTTTTTAAAAGTACCACCAATTTCAGTAAAATCCATTTTTCCACCTTTGTACCACCGATTTTAATAAAAACCACTTCTCCCACCTTAGTTTTTAGAAAACCAAACATTCTTAGAAAACCAATTACTTTCCACTCTCTTTTAGAAACCAACACAATACCCCGGAAATTCATTTTACCAACTTACCCAAATACCTGCTTGATCCATATAATTTATAAAATTGTACAGTTTAAGTAAACAAATATTGCATCATATATATATATATATATATATATATATATATATATATATATATATATAGTTTGGCAAGAAGACAGTACACTCACCTCATTAACCACTCTCCAAAACCTTCACTGACCACACTTTATCGGGACACCAGTGTCTGCGAGCCTAATTGTGACAGAGCCTAAATTAATATCTTATCTAAAACATCTGAATCATGCAATGCAAACCTTATATTCCGAATCGTTACTAGTTTATGTACCACGTAATTAAAATTAATTAATCGTTAGGAAATTGTTACGACTTTAGGATTTGTAACGCTAAATAAAATTTAATTTAACAAAAATTAATAATCGATTGAAATTTCACCTGTTTCTGAATCGTGTGGCGACCACGAGATGGGTTTTTGATTTTCAGTGGGGTGGTTTGTGTAATTCCCTTTTCTTTTTCTTTTTCCCTTCTTCTTCCTTTTTCTTTTCTTTCCCTCTCGTTTCTGTTCTGTTTTGGTTTCCACTGGCTGGCCACGCACCACCCATCGGCAATCACCCTCATACACCCACGCACCACCCATCGGACCAGAATGGAGACCCACACAGCCGCCGACCGAACAAAATCGACGAACACACATACACCAACCTGAAAACCAAATGGCATACCCATCCACAAAATCGACGGCCGGACACACCCCACCATGGCGACCGACGACTGACAATAACCACAATCACACTGTTGGATCAAATACACACACACACATGCACACAGCAACACACATGCCCACATTGTCCGAGCTGGAGAACGACAGCCCACGCACAAACGCCGCACACACACACACGGACATACTCCTAGTCGGCCCATGACCCCCGGCCGACTACCCATACACACACGAAGTCGTCAAACACACACACACACACGTCTGAACCATACGCCCACACACGCCGAAACACATACACCCACATACACTATCGAAAAAATAGAGCACACACGACCCAACACATACATGTACATAGCTATACACCTACTCTCCGAATGACGGTCGTTTGAACAACGCTCACTTCACCGACGACACACACATACCACCGGCTGGACGGACGGACATACACACGCACAACCGGAGCCTACTGCCGACCTCCCTCTCTCTCTCTTCTGTTTCTTGTTCTTAGTTTACAGTCAACACACACACACACACACACACACACACTCCATTTACCCAACCGGAGAGACGGTGACATACCCCCACCGGACCAACAATGACGCCCACCAATGACACAAAAATGGTGATCGAACAACACACATACACAGCGCCTCCGCCGGAGCAACAGCTGCGATCTGAAACTCACCACCATCGAACCCCCTCTCTCTCTATTTCTTGATTTTCTCTTTGATTTTCAGATTTGATTAGATTTTTGATCATTACACATGCATGAAGATATATATATTGCATGTAATTAGTGGGTTCAATTCATCCAAGTGTGCTACGTCGCTGCTCTCTCTATTTCCCTGTCGGCGGTTTGCTCGTCCGATTGTATATATATATATATATATATATATATATATATATATATATATATATATATATAAAATAAACTTTTTAATTAATTACTCTTTCCTCCCCCAACTTCCTTTAAATCTTAATTTTAATCAATTTCAACTTTTAAAGGTTTCTAAGATTTGCAATTTCACCCCTTTAAGTTTCAATTAAAAGTTAAATGTCAATTTACCTCCCTAAGTTGGGATTTAATGTTTCTAGATTTTCAATTTGACCCAATTTCATCCCGAATTTTCATAATTACTCTAAAATACAACTAAAATAACGTACGTGTCAATTCGGGGTCTTACACAAACTGCCCAGGTCAGTTCGCTCATGGATTAAACTACCCAGCATAGTTCACATCCCACGCTGCCTAGTTCAGCTTAGTGCAATTGCCTAGTCTAGTTTACTCACAGGATTGAACTACCTAACACAATTCACATTTAAAGTTGTCTAGATCAGCTCAGCGCAACTGCATAGCCCAGTTTGCTTACAGATTGGACTGCCCAGCGCAATTCACATCCCAAGTTGCCTAGCTCAGCTTAGTGCAATTACCTAGCCCAGTTCGCTGACAGAATTAAACTGCCCAACACAGGTGATAGGTGTGAAAAACCTATCTATTTCCAATCCGAATTTGTTAGTTTTTGAATACGTTTATAGTTATTTTTATTATGTTTTAATTAGTTTTTATCTTTTTGTATAAATCAGGTGTGTGGGATAAAAAGATAGGAAACTGGAGCTAAAATGATGAGATTAAATCAAAGCGGTTCAAAGTTACGGTAGATAAACAAGCTCGAATGCGAAAAGATGAATAGGCCCACCGCTTAGGCATCCAGACCACTACCTAAGCGGTGAAGAAGCTGAGAAGAACAAAATGTTATTGATGGACGACCGCCTAGGTAAAAATTCCATCGCCTAGGTGGAAATCCAACAGAAGACGAAGATGGGCTACTGACAGCCGCTCGCCTAGGCGAAAATCCAACTGAATGTTCTCCCAGTCCACCGCCTACTTCACCGCCTAGGCGATCAGACCGAACTGACCTGACTCCGCCTAGGCACAATTTCCACCGCCTAGGCGTATTTTCCCTACACAGTCTTGAGATATTTTTAGATATTTTTGAGATGTTTTGGCTATAAATACCCCTTCTCCTCCCCCTTGGCCGGTGACTCTCTTGCCCCCATGGTTTTTTGAGCACCTTAGGCTATATTTAAGCCTAGGTTTAGGAGTTTTGGAGGTGGAGCTCACATCCCCGAAGTGGAGAAGACAACGAATCGATCGTTGAGCGTTCTTAGCAGTTTATCTTCGGACGAGGCTAAGTTCTTCGATTGTTTTTCCTTATTTATTTATCTTAGGAGTATGTGAGCATGTTTAGCTTGTTATTTTCTTGTATATATGGCTATGGCCTCGAGTTAAATATGGACTGTAGTAGGGATTAACACTATATTTATAAATACGTTGTTTGGATGATTTCGGTGTTTCGTTTGTGAATGTTCTTTGTAGTTTGATTGTATTTATCGTATTATTTGTTTATCATGCTTAGAATGGTAAATGGAGAATACAAGATTTTGACAAACCCCGGATTCGGATTAGGGTAAACAAACGCCACAATTTTATGACCCGGTCGGGGTTTGAATCGTGGACAATCGATGACGTGGGGCTAGACACACGTGACCTAGGGTTGTTAAGACGTTGAGGGGGACTTCTTCGTTGACTCGAAGTTGTGTTATATCCCTCGTCTTACACTCGGAAGATGTGGCAAGGGAGTTTTAGAACGGAGATTATCGATAGGGTAAATACAATGCGACGATCCAATAACTCGGGAGGGAGTTGGATTGTGTGCAATCAATAACGCTGGGCTAGACTCACGTGATCTAGGGTCGTTAAGACGTTGATGGGGACTTCTTCGTTGGATCGAAGTCATGTATTCCCCCGTCTTACACTCAGAAGAGGTGGCGGTGGAGTTTACGTACCGAGGTTGTCAAATAGGTCGAACAACGTAAACGTAAGTAAATCGAGATCGAACGCGTATTTGTAAACACGTTAATCCCTAGGCGATTCTTCACCCTAAAACATATTAACATATTAGTGTAGTTAATTTAGGTTATATTAGTATTAGTTTAATTAATTAATTACATTTATTTTTCGCCTAGATAAACTTAGGTCACGACAAACGCGGTATTCGATAGTAACGACACCAATCTCTATGGATACAATAACTCGATCTTAACGATCACACTATATTAAAACTTGGACCTCGTATACTTGCGAGTATAAGTAGCGGCGTATTTTTCCCGCGCTACCAACAGGTCACATTCAAAGCTGCCGAGATTAGCTCATTGCAACTGCATAAAGCATTTCAGACTGCCCAGTGCAGTTCACATCCCAAGTTGCCTAGCTCAGCTCAACACAAACGACACAACTCAATTTGCTCATGTATTAAACTGCCCAACATAGTTTACATCCCAAGCTGCCTAGCTCAGCTCAGCGCAACTACCTCGCACAATTCGTTCATGGATTGGATTGCCCAACATAGTTGACATTCAAAGCTACCTAGCTCAGCTCAGCGCAACTACCTGACCTAGTTCGCTCACAGATTGAACAACCTAGCACAGTTCACGTCCAAAGCTGCCTAGCCTAGCTCAATACAACTGCCTAGCCCAGTTCTCCTACGGATTGAACAGTCCAGTCCATATCTAACTAGTGTCAGCCTAGCTCGACTTAGTCGAGTTACCTAGACCAATTCATTTATAAGACCAGACTAAACAAGGCAAGTCCTCAACCAAAAGGCTCAAGTTTATTCGACCGTAAATATCAAAGACTAAGGTAATCCATAACATATTAATTAAATAAGCTCGTTATGGAAGAGGGCATGAAGAGTACTATAGCCGAACTTTTCAAAACATTCAGTGTTTGCAAAACCTAGTGCACCATTTGTGAAGTTAAATACACAATGTAGCTCACAACATGCGATGACCAACCACAGTTTATATACAACAGACACAACAGAACAAGAAAAAACAAAAGAAAGAGTGTTTGCTTCCTAAATCAAAGGATCATTACATCTTTTACTCTTACTAGAAGTCTACTAAAGTCTGATGAGACCATTACAAGAGTATTGCTAGAGCTCATAAACTCATATTGCTCAAAAAGGAAAAAATACTCTCAAGATCTTTCATAAAGAAAACAAAAACAAGACAAGGGAGATTGATTGGGGTTAATCTAATCTAGGAAAAGGCATGGGACCTAAGCCCTCGAAATCTGAGTTCGAATAGTAGAAGTCATGTTGTTAGTACCAATTTAGCACTCGGATCAGAGAACCTATTTTCACATTCTTCTCGTAATTCTTCTCTACGAGCTTATCCTTCTTCGACTGTAGCATCTCATTGTAGGACATGTGGAGATCAACTTGAGCTTGTAAGTCACCGATCTCTTTCTTTGCTAACCTTAGCCGATCACAGAGCTCGTAGATCTAAGACACTGCACAAAAATGGGCGGCGCCGAGGGAGACAAAGGCAGCACAAGCGCCTTCAAGGGCATGAAGCTGAGGGTGCCTATTGTCAAGGACTTTGACCATCATTGTGAGCTCTCGGAACTGGTACCCCAACTCGAACTCCTTCTCTTTGTCACCCTGGACAACATAAAAAATATCAGACATAGAGGACGATGAGGCCATAGCTAATACGTAACCAGGAAAAGAAAGAAGAAAGGAAATAGGACACTCGAAGAAAATACAAAGAAGACACAAAAAGGACAGGCTTTAAATATCTAAGCTAGCATCTATCAAATGACAAAAAAGGGCAAACCAAATCATCAAAACATTTATAATACAAGATACGAAACGACAATACATTATAAAAGAAAAAAGAAACGATTCCCAAGAGTAACTACGGTAGATATTTAAAGATTGTCATAATTACAAAGTGCCATCATTAGAAAATTGACGAAATAGGATTTGAAGAGATGGTTAGCCAATCAATCAACGCTCGGCCGATCAACATCGTCCAGCAGAGGTACAATATGAACATCAACAATAACCAAGGATGAGCTACCGAGCGAGGGTTCAGGTTGGTCAGACACGATCAGGGCTAGACTAGGACTGAGCTAAATTGGTTCAGGAACGGGCTGAGCCCCAACCTCCTCTGGTGCCGCAAATGGCATTGATGAGTAGGATTAATTAGACATAAGCTGAACTGAGCCGGAGGCTGGCTGAACTGGAGTGACAACAGACTAAGCCAATTCTAGAGTAAGGAAAACTCAATCAGAGATGAACAAATCCAACTCACGACCAGGATCGATTTGGTTAGAGCTCAGCTAGGCTTGATCGACAGGAAACAAACCTAGAGGAAGGGATGGATAGGTTGCTTCAATGCCTGAGAGTTCTATGCTTTACAGTTGCTCGGGAACAGAGGTGGCATCCTCCTTGTCCTTAGGGATGAATTGGTCTAGGAAGGTAAAATCCAGCTCAGGGTGAGCTTCCTGTACTTGAATTTGATAGAACCAGAAACCAACCAATTGAATGCTCTCCTTGAGCGATTCAAAGTGCTCTAGGAGCGCTTTGACCTCATCTTCATGCTCTTCCTTTTTCCGCTTTGCCACCGCGTTTAGCTTAGTCAAAGCCTTTGTTTGCTCAGCTGGCCTTGCCTCCAAGGTCGCCAATTTGACCTCCATCGCTAAAGTCTTAACCTTCTCGAAACTCAGCTCATTAGAGATCAATTTTCTCACTTTCTCTGATTGCTGGAGGGCATCTACCGCGGCATCCAACTCTGTTCTCTTCAGACCAAGCTCAGACTAATGCTTGTTGAGCTTCTTTCCCAATGTGGATTTCTCAGCCAACAACTTTTTAACATCGGCCAAGAGCCGAGAGTTCTTATTAAGTAAAGACTAGTTGTTTCTCTGAAAAAACTCACACTATGCACGAGCAGTTTGCAATTTGGACTCAGATTGTTCTTTCGAAGACCTCTCCAATGCCAACTTGGTTTCAAGGGAAGCTTTATTTTCCTCCAAAATATGGAAGTTGTCCTCTAATTGACTGAACACAATTAGCTGATGCAAAAGCTGAGTGTCCAACTCAGAAGTGTCATCGGAGCTCCTAGCCAAAGTAGAAGACAGATGGATACTCTGCAAAGTAACCAAATTTACTCAGAATCACTTTCAGTATTCCAAACAAATCACAAAGACAAAGTTACCTAAAGAAACGTGCAAACAAGAGATCGAAAGAGTTCTGCTCTGCTATATTTCTCCACCTTAGGATGACTCTTCTCCCAAGACTGCTGATAAAAGAATCGAATGGTGTTCTCAAAGACCTGCTGGCGATTCGAAGCTAACGGGCCCACCTCTTTCAACATTTAACTCATTTTACCCTTGGCAATCTTGGGGCTATGGAAGCTCTGACTTCAGGAGTTGGAGTAGGAGGGATGACCTGAGCACGGATTGCTGTGACCTCAAAAATATGAGCTACTGGGACCCCAGCTGCTTGTGTGATCGACTCTAGCCCACGAATTTCAGTTGGAACTCCAGCAAGCGAAGTAGGAACGGGGATAAACATGACCCCATGCCGTTTAATGCGTAGGGGTTGTGAGTCATCAATGGAATCCAATGACATAGGGATGGCAGACTGAGGCGCTTGAGGTTGGACAGATCTGAGAGGAGCTATGGTGGACTGGGCAGCTGCAGAAGATGCGATAAGTTGTGAAGTCCTCTTGGGATTTCTTTTCCTCATGTCTAGAGCCACATCATGTAGCTGGGAGACATCGACTTTGTCGATCTTTATGTCTTTCTTTGGGGGAACAAATGGCTTGTGGGCGAGCTTGTGGCAGTGACATTCTTCCGGTATCAAACGCTTTTCTAATTGATTGTTGACTTTCTGTGTCAAACAGAACCTTTGATAAGCACTTCTACGTGCACGACGGAATTTGCAGAAAAGGTGAGAACATGGCAGAAGCAGTGTAGCTCAGAAATTACAAAGACGAAAAAAAAAAAGATTACTCGAATAATGGAAATGCCGTAGTACAACTGGGGGCTGCCTAACCTCTTCTGGGGAGAACTCCCAACTCCCTTTGAAAAACAAGTAGCAGTTCTTCCAATCCTTAACGGCCTGAGGAAGATCGATAAGGAATGTGTACTGTTTCGAGGAGACAGAGTAATATAATCTCCTTGTATCATTGTGAAATTTTAAGGAACAAACACTCCTAATCATCTCTACAGTTAGAGGTGCTTTGTTTAAATGAGACAGTGCAAGAGCGCCCATAATTTGGCGAAATTCGTTAGGAACCAACTGGGCAGGGGTGATTTCCAATTGACGAAGCAGGTTGCGAAAAAGTGGAGTAAAGGAAAGCTGAAGACCATACTCAAACATCTAGACAAATAAACAAATTTTATCTTCTTTACAGGAAAAATGGCCCTCGTGTTCAGAAGGAACCCTAATTTCAACTGAGAAAGGGATTTCAAATGTGTCGCGAAAGGATCCAAGTCATTCTTCCCTAAAAGTGCTTGCCTCGTGGTCACCCCAGTTCACCAGGGAATCGGTAGATACACAAGGTACGACCACCGACGCCTTCTCTGGAAGAAGCGTGGACGAGGAACCAGCCACAACCAGACTAAGCAATGGAGTAGACATCATTATCGTAATGAAGGACTTGGGGGAACAAAGGGGGCACAATATGCCAAATAAATCAAACAACAAATTGAGAGGAAGAAGAAAACTTACAAGGAGTGACCTTACATTTTGCTTTGAAGAACCACTATAAAGGTCAAGAAGGCAAATGATGAGGGAAAAATCCCCACATGCGAACCAGAGTGAAGGAAGACAAAGTAACAGGTTGGATCTGCTTGAGGAGCCCGACCCAAAATGGACAGCGTGACAATAGACATGGGCCGCTGCCCTAATAGCCCATGAACAAGATGTCTGGCCTGCTGGGCGTAGCCCAACCACGCGTTGGGCCCAATTAAGGCAGGAGGAGGCCACTCAAGCAGGGCCCAGTCATCGAATTCAGAGGTAGCAGATCAATGTAACCGTTACCTCACCTACTACCACCCCCATGTACTTATACGATTGACGCCACTTTTCGTAATGAGAGCATAGGCTACGATCACAGTGGCTGGTTATGGAACGCGGATAAAATCATGGCGGGAACGGCTAACCAGAAGAATAACCTATCTATACAACAAGATAGGCATCACAAGATGGGGCACTCTTAACTCTTACTTTCTGTAAACCATTCTCTGTAACTTATTGTGTTTTTACACTCCTTAGAGGAATTTAATCTAAGCGGGTAGTGTGTTGTTGAGTTTTTCGGTACGTGTGGCGCACTGGGTAAATTTTGTCAACATCAACTAATACCAAATTTATCTTTGGATTGGTTAATTACATATTTTGTAGGAATAGAAAGTCCATGGTAATGAGAATTAAATTTAATTACCAAAGATAGGAACAAGATTATTATTCTCATCACCATTCCAATCTCTTGTCAAATCTCGTGTATCAAACATACCATTAGTGATTGAGTCCAGTCTCAATATAACCTTAATATTTTACTTTCCAGGTTTTGATGCTTTGTACTCTTGGAGTTTGATCATTATTTCACTTTGGTCCCTATAGTTTCAATTTGGACACATGACTCTCTGAAGTTTTGTGTTTATCCCACTTCAATCCAAATCAATAACTCCACTAAAATTTTGGACTTGTGGACATTTCTATTCTATTTCTTTTCCATTTACAAATTTTCGATAAATAAAATCTCTCTATCTCCGCTTCTCTCTCTCTCTCTCTCTATATATATATATATATATATATATATTATGTTACATGTGTACTTCTGATGTTTAGGCATGAAGAAATTAGAATGGGAGGGGAAAAAAGAGAAAGCTAAAAATGCCCTTAAAGACCTTTAAAGACGATCACATGCGCGACAAATGATTATTTTTGCCCTAAATGGTAATGGGGATAATGACTTGGACGACTGTAGTGAGATGATTAGGAAACTTTGAGATGTTTTATGTTCAAATTTAAATAATAGGGACCAAAGTGAAATTTATATCAAACTTTAGGAGTATAAAGTGTCAAAACCCATTTAATTTTGCAATGTAAATCTTAGAGTTTAAATTTTTGATGTTTTGTCCATTTTAATTGAGATTTTTTTTTTTTAAAAAGTCTAATATGTAGAATGCACACGTTGCTATTGTTGCAATAAGATGACTGAAGCGTAATGATTGGATAAATCATAATCAAAATTCAAACTTGAAAGACATTGCTAAATTTAAAAGAAAAATAATAATTTATTATTACAAAATAAGATATTTGTAACCATCAATCAACAATATTGAAATGAAATATAATTTTTTTATGTAAGTTTCGACGACGAGAGATTTTTGTAGAAGAAAAGCCTGTTCGATTAGTATATGAAAAAAATTGACATTTTTTTTTGTCGCGAATGCTAGTTCTATTATTATCTTTTAGGCACGGATTAACTAAATTGACTTTTTTTTGTTGAGAATGTCAGTTCCATTATTATCTTTTAGGCACGGATTAACCAAATTGACTTTTTTTGTTTTGTCGAGAATGCCAGTTCCATTATTATCTTTTTGGCGCGAATTAACCAAATTAACATCATTTGAAAAAAATTCTGATTCCAATTTCATATCCCCAAGTCCCAAACATAGAATAAATGAAATTGAGCGACTTTTGTGGAGAAGCATAGGGTCAATTGACTCCATAAACTTTTAATTAAATTCTATTAACATCCATACAAAATTTGAATTTCTTATTTAGCCTCCAGAAGAGTTAATATTTTTCTTATTCACTATTTTTTTTTAAAAAAATATTTTGATTTTTTCAGTGTTTTTTTTCTTTTTCTTTTACTACATTTTCTAAAATAAGATATATAGAATTAGAATAAAAATAATAATTAAAAATATATAATTCATTTTGTGTTAAGTATAAGATTTTAGGATTCTTAAAGTGATATTTTTTCTAATAAAATTTAGGGTTAATTTCACTTTGCACCACGTGGTTAGACTGAATTTTACTTTGTATCACTGTAATATTTTCATCACCACTTACTCCTCTGTGCTTAAGATTAAATGTAACGGTTAAATTTTTTACGGAACTGAGGGTATTTTTGTCATTTCACTTTTAAAAGAAGGGTAATTTTGTCATTTTTGTGGCAATTAATTTAATGTTGTCTATTTGATAATTTTATTTTATTTTAACTTAAAGGGTCAAAATATATTTGACCATTATTTGTTCCACCCCTGCAACTTGCTTGTGTGTTTCCCTTCCCATCGGCCCCCACCCTCTCCTTGCTTCGGCGATGATGAACCAAGCCACCACCGCCACTACACCTATGGAGATAACCACCACCGCATCCTGCCACCACCAGTCCTTTGCCCTTTCTCAATTTTTCTCCCTCTCTTCTCTCATCTCCTCACCTTCTCTCTCTAATACACTACATATGTATGTGTGTGTGTATGTGTGGCTTCGGATCCACAGATCTGAAATCGTAGTATGTGTGTGTGCAAAGAATAATTCAGTCTAACCGTAAGGGTGCAAAGTGAAATTAACCCTAAAATTTATGGTAGTTTTATGAGAAATGTTTCCAAAATATTAATTGTCACTAAATAATATTTTTCTTGTAGTGGTTGGAGGGTCTAGCCTTGGTAGTTTGTGGTGATAGCAGTGGCGGAGGGCTTAAGTCTTGTAGTGGTGATAACCAAGGGAAGAGAAAAATATTGAAGACCATACTAAGTCTGTAGCACGAAAGTAAGAGTACACTCCTTTTTACAATGTCTTCGACTGGTAAAAAAAGATCTCATTAAATCCAAAGGGAGGAAAAGACCTCAAACTGCAAATGTAGCCTAAAAAACAAAAAAAAAATAAAAAAAAAATATATACAAAAAATAAAAAGAAAAGAAAAATGAAGTAAAAAAAAAAGTGGATCACCAAAGGATGACCAATGTTTTCTTCATAAAAAATAAAAATAAAAATAAAAATAAAAAGAAAAATAAAAACACAATATATATATATGAATGCTTGTCAGTTGCATAGATTCTTGCAATGAGTCATATGTGCTGGCCTTACTGACCTAATCGGTCTCCCCTTAGGGGATTTCTTCTGAACAGTATCGACCCTAACCTTGGGCAAAGGCATATTTTATACATGGTCCCCTCTTCTTTCTCTTAGCCGCAGATTGGGAAAATATTATGGTTTGAAAGATTGAGTGCTCTAAATGAGCATCTTAGTACTTGTCTTGCGTTAAATGATAATCTTCATGAGTATTTGTGTTTTGCAGTAAAAGGGGCGTATAGTGGGCTATGCTATACCTGATTCTTAACATAATGCTAAGGTATATAGGCAACCTATTAAGGTTTGGTCATCCAAGTGTCAACCCCAGTCACAGGCTCGGGCATATTTTATATTTTTGATTTTTCATTCTTGTCCCAGCCATAGGCTGGGGCACATATGTGGTCTCTACCCACCTCTGGATCTTAAACATTTGAGCTTGTCATCCGCAACCACAGTTTGGGTCATATTTTATATTCTATCTTATCATTCTCGCCCTAGCCGCAGGCTCGAGCATATTATATAAATTATCCATTCTTGTGCTCTAAGCACTATATATCAATCCTCCCTACCTCAGGCTAAGATGTATGTTATTTTTGTCTTCAGTCCAATCATTCTTGCCACAGGCCAGGGGTTATGTTTTATATTAATCCTTTGAGTCCAATCCTTTGCGGCCATAGGTCGAGAGGTATCAATCCTCCCTACCACAGGCTGGGGGGTATGGCTGACTTTCGTTATTTGAGTCCAATCTTCTATGACTATAGGTAAGGAGTTGTGAATCCTTCATACCACAAGTTTTGGGGGCCACAAGTTTTTTTTTTTTGGGGGGGGGGGGGGGTTGTGGTATATTTTATCTTTCACATTTAAATCCAATTCTCTTTGCCACAAACTGGGGGTATGTTTAAATTTATTTGGAGTCCAATCTTTCTTGGCATATGCTAGGGGTATGTTTGATTTCATACTTTGAGTCCAATCTTGTGTGGCCACAGGTCGAGAGATATCAACCTTCTCTTCCACAAGCTTGGGGTATGCTTGATTTTTGTTATTTGAGTCCAATCCTCTGTGACCACAGACCAAGAGGTATCAATCCTCCCATTCTTCTCTCCACCTTAGTGGCATACATTGGTATAACCACGTTTGGAGAGATCTTAAGTATTACACATGGAACCTCTTCAAGAGAGCTTAGGGTTAAGGCCTTTTCTATTAGAAAGAACCCTGTCGAGGATACCTGCCACCTTCGGGCTAGGTTTCCTTAATTGGGATTGTTCGAATATAAAATTCTTTTCATTAAGTAGAATTGAAAGGCCGTGTCCACCATTTTACCACCAAGGCAGCTTGAAAGTGAATCGTATTTCATGAATATGATATCTATCTAGTGTGATGTATGGTGAAGCTTCGTATATCTGTAGGATCCATCACCTATATCAGTAGTCGATTTAGTAGGAAAAAATAGGGTGCGTAGGCCCAACCAACAAAGTACACTTATAGATGAAAATCCCTCTTGTTACCGTATGCGTGACTTACCCACAGGCCAGGGGTATGTTTTATCTTTCGGGTTTAAGTCCAATCTTCCCTACCACAAGCTGAGGGTATGTTTGGTTTTTACCATTTGAGTCCAATCTTCTATAGCCACATACTCATTGGTATTAGCCTTCCATACTTCAAATTGGGGGGTTTGTTTATTTTCATCATTTGAGTCCAATCCTTCGCGACCACAGGCTGGGAGTGTATTTCATCTTTCACATTTGAGTCCAATTCTTTCTGTCACAAGCTGGGGGTATGTTTCATATTTCAAATTTAAGTCCAATCTTCCCCTGCCATAAGTTGGGATACATTTTAATTATGTCATATATTGTATTTCAGTCCTCTGCGGCAACAAGCCAAGAGGTATCAACCCTCCTTGTCATAGGTTGAGAGGTATTTCTTAATCTTGACTCTAAATGAACTATATTCGTCTTGAGTGCCTTCCTTGTAAATGCTTGTGTACCACAAGGGTCATTAGCCGAACTTTGTAATTGAATCCAAGATTTTGATGAAAAATTAAGTGTTGATGTGTTTGGTGGAACTAATAATTTTATCAAGTGTTTTAGATTTATAATTCCATGCATTTTATTAAGAAGAAGATTTGATGAAAAAATATAAAGGGTGTAAGATGAACATGACGAAGATATGAAGAGTTTTGAAGACGTTGAAGAAAAATAAGTGAAAACAACTCTTTACTTATATGCTCTTAATGCAACTAGAATAAGAATCACACACGACACTTAAAATAAGTTAATTCTATTTGTGTTATGACAAGAAGTGATAAGTAGAAGATATTGAAAGGAGATATTGCATATGCTCCTTATGTGAAATGATTTTGATAATTGACCTAATTGAAAAATGTGTTTTAAAGTATAAAAAGTTGTGTGCTACATTGTTGATTTTCTTATATTGTGTTTGGGTGTGCATTTAGTATTAAAACATTTCAGTTGCGTAACAAGATAATAATTGATTTAAGAAAATTTGTTATTTGTGTTTAAGTGTTTAAATTTAATAACTACCAAATTCACTCCCTTCTTGGGTAGCTTTTTGGGCCAACATATGCCTAACTTGATTCTTGGCAATGTCAGGATACATAGGCAATCCTTTTAGGGTTCGATTGCAATTTCATCCATATTTCGTTCCCACATTTTCCAATCTTGCCTCGAAAGGGGAATTTGTTTTTGAATTACGTCATTGACCTGATTTCCTATAAGATACGTAGGCAACTCATCTCGAGTTTGGTTATAAAATTTTTTAAAAAATTAATTTTTCTAAAAAATATTTAGAAAATGGGATAACGATCAAAATGAAGTAGTCTTCTATCTTTATCAAGCGAGTGAAACTCGCATGACAAAGAGGACAACTGTATACATGCCATTTTGACCGTTTGAATTAAAAAATAATTTTAATTTCAATTTTTTTAATTATATTTTGATTATCTTATTTTTTAGAAAGCCACAAAAAGAAAAAGAAAATAAAAAAAATAAAAAAATAAAAAAAAAAAGTAATGAAGAAGAGAGGTAGATAAGAAGAGAAGATAAGAGAAGAAAAAAAGAATAGAAAAATATTAATAGTTTTGAAAATAGGAAAGTCGCAAGGATTGAACAAAAGACATACTTAAAGACACATGTTGCATCTTACCGCTTGCCCAAGTCCCAACTTTTGGTTTTCTAAACTTTTATATGAAAATTTAGAAAACAAACTAAAAAGGGGAGGGTGGAGTGAGGGGAGGGGGGACAAAACACACAAAAAGCTGTCCGTGCGGATTTGATTCTAGAACAAATTTAGGAAAGGGAAAAAAATTAGTAGCGACTAGAGTTAGGTTTATTAGGGTTTTTGGTGTTTTTTACCCCTACATTCCTCTATAAATAGAATACTCATTTTGAGTTATTAGGGACCAAGAAAAATACTTTGAGATAAAAAGAAAAAACTTTGAGAGGAATTAAAAAAAAAAAAATAGGAGACAAACTCTCTTGAAAAAAATATTTGAGATAAAAACTCACTTGGGGAGGAGAAATTTATTGAGAGAAACTTTGGAGCAAAATTTGGAGATAATATTTTGAGAGGCAAGGTACGTTTTCTTTAACAGTTAACCCTTTTATTTTTTATTTTTTAATTTTTTTTTGTTATTTTCTTCATTTCTTAGGCCTTTTCACACTCGTTCTTCTCTTTTGTACTAACATTTTCCTTTTTCTTGAGTAAAACATTAATAAATTTTCTTGAGGCAATTAAGTAGATGGATTTGATTTATAGATCCGACGAATACCGTAAGTACGCAAAAGGTCGTTGTAGCCTTGTCCATTCGTGGCTTGACGAAGTGCAAAAAAAAAAAAAAAAGCATTATTTTTTCTTTTATTTGTTTACTTTGCAAGTGTTTATCTCTCTTATTCATTTTATTTTTTTATACTATATTTCTTTATTATTATTAAAATCTTGTCCATGATAAATAAAAATATATAAAAAAGGACAAAAAAGAGAAAGGGAAAAATAGAGAATAGAAGAAGCGAAAAAAAATAAAAATATAGTAGTTAATGGGATATTCCTGATTTTTAAGTAAATTCTTTTAGTAAAGAAAAAAATGGCTTAAGACCCTAAGATAAGGGAGCGCTTTCTATACCATTATTCTTGATTCCCAACATGTGTGAAATTTTAAGACAACGGGTTAAGGAAAACGTTTCACTTAGTGGAATCTTTAATTAGGTTAAGTTGAGAAAATATTTATATAAATAATTTTTTTTATTCACGTCACATTTCATCAAGTTAATACTTTCCCTACTTTATGCATGGAAAGAAAATTTCAAATCTTTCATAAATCATGTTTGTGAGAAATAATTTTTTTTCCCAAAAAATATAATTTTTGTTGAAAAAAAAAGGAAAGAAAAATTATTTTGTTCTTTCCTAAAAAAAAATAGCTTACTCAAGAAAAAAATCTTCATAAATAATTAAAAAAAAAAAAAATTTATAAAAAAGAGCCTTCGAGTCTTAGAAATGAGAGTTTTCAAATTTTTTAATTTTCCAAAAACAAAATAAATAAATAAAAGAGGGTCTCCCAATGTTTTCTTTAAACAATAAAAATAAAATAAAATGATCTTTCCCAAGAAAAAATATATTTTTTTTTTTTTACAAAAAGTGGCCAAATTTTTTATTTTATTTTATTTTTTTTCAAATATTTTCTTTCTTATAACCAACCTAGATTAAGTCGCCAACTTAGCCTAATATTAAAATTCAACATATTAAATCCCCTTGGGGATCATCCTTGTTAAATCTCTCATTGATAAGAAATCATAGCGAGGGAAACATTTCTAAATACCAAAAATTTGTCTAAATTTTATTTGAAAAATGCTAAAAAGAGTTCATCATAAGAGACAAAAGATTTTCAAAATAAAATATTCGGACTTAAATTAATCATACTTAATTAGACATAAGGTACCATTTTCGAATGAGCGTCTTGAGGTGCCTAGCACTTTCTCCGAGCGTAACTGACCCCCGAATTCTGTTAAATGAATATTTGGTTTGACCATATATTTGGAGTGAAATTTACTTAGACCTTTCAAATTGTTTTTCTAAAAATTTTGGTGACCTAACACACCAACTAAACCTAATATTAGGCAAAAACTCCATATTTTAAAATAGCCTAAGTATTTTTTTTTTGAGAAAATCAACGCTTTAAAAACCCTTTCTCTTTACGCTCTACTATTTCACTTTCTTCTAACTTTTTAAAAGTGGGGTGCATTGTAATAAAATAAAATTTGGTCATCCAACATTTTATTGGATCCATAAATTGTGAATAAAAACTTTAAAACGCTTGCCAAATCCATGAATTTTTTAAAATACTCAAATTTTGGGATCAAAATAGAATTTTTCCAAACACTTTGATTTCTTAAAAATTTTCTTTTTGAAACTGAAATTGATTGATCACGTGATAATTGCTTCATTTATCAATTAATCCCCCCCCTTTTTTATTTATTTATTTATGAACTTTCAATTTTGACCCTGAAGTTTTTCGTTGACTTTCCAAGCCTCAATTGTAGCTCTAATTCGAGTCTTTATGGAATTAATCATTACTATTAGATGTTTAATTAAAATTTTAGATTCAACATTGGTCCCTTGGAATGTCAATTTAAATTTGCTCAAAATTTTAGTTAAGCTCCTAAGGTTTCCAATTTGAAAAATCATCTCAATTGGCTTGCTAGGGGACCTAATTGGGATTATCAGACTTCCATTGGACTTGGTTTGAGATTTAACTCTGAACCTTGGGTCGGAATATCAATCTTTAGTATTTTTAATTTAGTTCGAAAACTTCTTTAATGGAAACCAAATTTTACTTGACTACTAAAAGGCACCATTATGCTTCCCAATTCTTAATTAGATAACTTTGTCATAATTCTACTTTTAGCAATATTAATTTAAACCCCAGAGATTTAATTTATTATTTTAAATTTTCAATTTATCAATCAAAGTTTTCAATTGAAATTTTAAAACTCGAATTAATTCCAGAGATCTTCGAATCAGTACTTCCATTAAATTCAGACATTTCAAAAAATTATGGAAAACATGCTTGGCAAAATGTAGTATTTTCGATCATTTTTTATTTTTTATTTTCTTTTGAATTTTCTTTTTTATTTTCAAACTATCTTGTGCTTACGGGACAAAATATGGTGTTTACAATTGTCCTTCTTTGTCATGTGAGTCTACTTGTAGTGACAAAGGTAGGAGACACACATCATTTTGTTATGTCACTCGAATGAGTGCAATGCAAGATGGTGATGTACGAAATATTATAAAATGTTCCCCAACATGTGGCTAGGGTAATGTATGCTCAAAATCAAACTTATCTGGGAATTGACCCATCTTGTTATGATTATGAAAATCTTGGAATATGTGATTGAACCCATATAGGTTGCTTACGTATCTTAGAGATATTAAACATCAGGCCAAACATAATTCGGATAATGCCTTTTCAGGGCAAGAGACAAACACTCAAGATACTCGAAAGGCATCCTCTTGGAGGAAATGACAAGCACTCACCAGGATATAATGACAATGACGGAAAGGAACCCATTGGAAGGTAATGAAAATCACTCATGGGAGGTAATGACAATGCCAAAAAGGCACACACGAGAAGGTAACAATGTGAACAGTGAAAAGGCCCCATCATGAGTTAAGGAAAAACACTCATCAGGATATAGTGGAAGGCGCCCACTGGGACAAAATTACAAGGACAGAAAGTCTCCCGTTGGGAGGTAACAACGAGAACCAATGAATGGTAAAACGACACATGTTGGTAAGTAAGAAAAATCACTTACTAGGAAGTAATGAAGCACTCATGGAGAGGAAATGTAAAAGGGGGAGCACCCATAGAAAAATAGTGCAAAATAGGGAGCACCCATAGAGACGTAATGTGAAATGAAAAGCACTCATTAAGAGGAAATTAAGATAAGGAGCACTTATAGAGAGGCAATATGAAATGAGGAGCACTCTTGGAGAACAAATTAAGATAAAGAGCACTTATGGAGGGGTAATGTAAAATAGGGAGTACTCATGGAGAGACGATCTAAATTGGAGAGCACTCATAGAGAACTAAATTGAAATATGGATCAATCATGGAGAGACAATGTAAAATAAGAAGCACTTATGGAAAGACAATTAAGACAAGGAGTACTCATGGAGAGACAGTATGAAATGAGGAACATCCGTAGAGAGTTAATGTGAAATAGGGATAAATCATGGAGTGGTAATATGAAATAATGAGCAATTATAGAGAGGTAATGTGAAATGGGAAGCACTCATGGATAGATAACGAGAAATGTGTAGCACTCTTGGAGAGGGAATATGAAATAGAGAGAACTCATAAAGAGACAACGTGAAATAGAGAGAATCATGGAGAGATAATTAAAATGAGGAGCATTCATGGAGAGGCAATATTAAATGGGGTGCACTCACGGAGAGGTAACATGAAATAGAGAATACTCATGGAGAGACAATGTGAAATTGGGAGCACTCATGGAGAGGTAATGTAAAATGTGGAGAACTCATGGAAGGGTAGTGAAAAGTGGAGTACTCATGGAGAGGTAATGTGAAATGGAGAGCACTTGTGGAGAGGCAATGTGAAAGGAAGAGCACTCATAAAGAGGCGATATGAAATTAGAAGCACTCATGGAGAGGTCATGTGAAATGAAGAACACTCATAGAGATGCAATGTGAAATTGGGAGCACTTATGTAGAGGTAATGTGAAATGAAAAGCACTCATGGAGAGGTAGTGAAAAGTGGAGTACTCATGGAGAGACAATATGAAATGGGGAGCACTTATAGAAAGACAATGAAGCTGATGAGAACTCATGGAGAGGTAATGTGAAATGGAGAGCACTCGTAGAGAGGCAATATGAAATCAGGAGCACTTATGGAGAGGCGATATAAAAGATAAAACATACTTTCCCCAGCTCGTGGTAAGGAGGATTAGACTTGAGTAATAAAAATCATACATACCCCTTGACATCTGGTAGGAAGGATTAATACAATGACAAAAAACAAACATACTCCCGACCTGTAGCAGGGAGGATTGATACTTCTCAACCTATGGTAGGGAACAATGAACTCAAATTATAATGTTTAAATGTACCCCCTTCCCCCCTGGCTTGTGGCAAGGAGGATTGGACTCATTCGAAATAAATCAAACATACCTCCAAGCCCGTGACAGGGATGATAGATAACACCATATTGCAAAAAATTACTTCCTAGCCTGGGGCGAGAAATGACTGAAAGAGTTCTCATGGTATGAGAATGAGCAATCTTTATAGTGTTCTCCACACTATGGCTGGGACAAGAATGATAGGACAAAATTTAAAATGTTCCCCAACCCATAATGTGACCCATTAGGTTAGTTAGTTAGTGAATATTACCTCAGTTCTCCAGCTATTTATGCATATAATGGTATATGAATCCTATTTTTTTAGATTTCCTGCAAATAGACAACCTTTCCAAAATATGAACTTGAAAAGAATAAAAATTAATCAACATTTAATGATCCGAATTTCGTCCTTTTTATCTAATCACTCGAGCTGACACTCGGGATAATGTGAATCCACTTCACTTGTCTAGTTAAAGACGCTTGAATTTTTTTCAAAGTGGCACCGATGAGACCCCTTTATCTTCTTTTATGAAAATCCAAAATTAGTTAATTTGAACTCAGAAACCTAGCTTTAAGTTCTCGTTTCTCTTAGCTACCAGGGCTTTGATGCTTGGGGTTCTATACTACTACAAGCTCTGCATTTTCTCAAGTCCTAGAAAAACTATTTTAGCCAAAAAAAAAGGGGCAAAATATAGAATATTTTACTAGAACAAATACTTTCAATACTAGATATGTTTTTTGCAAGATTTTTAGTTAAATTGCCGAAGAATATGATTTCAATATAATTCTAGGCCATTTCCAATGTTTCGTTTCAGAAATTCTAACTTCATTCAAATTCATCAAGTTCTTAACCCAAAGAGCTATTTGCAGTAAATGAAAATGGCCTGAAGTCAAGATACAAAAGGGGATCCCAAGTGAATCAATCTATTTCCCTTAACCTTTTTCTTTGTTGTTTTTTTTAATCATTTTATTATGTTCGTTTTCTTTCCACATTTTCGCACTATCACTTTTTCACATGGTCAATGGTTTTTTATCTTGCTACAGTCCCTACAATCTGTTCATGGCGCACTTTTATATTTTCACCACATTTAGGCGTACTTATTTTATTTTTCTATCTTTTTCCCTCGTCACCTTTTGGTTAAGAGTCTGAGATTTTTCTTTTCATTTTTTTTGATATCTTTTGTTTTAGAAATAGATAATTACAATTCCAATGGTTCAAGAGTTCATTCAGTAGGCAAATTAGGTCCTCTTTGTATATCATAATCTTATTATAACCCGATGATTCCTTAATAAAGAAGTAAATCCTATACTCAGTAGTGTTTGCTAATGAAGACACGAATATTTAGCGGTGGAGAATGGTCATTCTAATTTTCTTTTTTAAGATCATGAAAATCCATTATCTTTAATTTTTTCCCAAGGATTGGGTACCGACACCACCTTTGGGAGAGCCCCTTGTTCTTTATACTTCCGGCTTGGAATCTCTTCATTGTTTCCACATTGAACCTAGGGTCCGACAACAGGCCTAAAAAAATTATTTTCATTTATTTATTTTTCATTTCTCTTCATTTTTCGTTTTTCTTATTTTCTCTTTTATTTTCTTTTCATTTTCGTTTTTCTTAATTCCTCCTTAAATAAAACGATCTAGGTTCTAGGGCAAACTTAAGAATCAGGATGTTCTCGTTCGGCTTTGTTACATCATCAAAGGACTAGCAGCGAAAACTTGATAAGCCTGCAACAATATAACGTAATATCTTCGAGGTAGTGGATGCCGATCTTGCTTCTTTGATCTTCCGGGGTTCCTAATTTAACCACTCTGTTTTATCAATATCAGGGAATGAGTTTGCTCTCAAATTCGGCAAAGGACCTATTGATCTCACCATTATTTGGTCAAATTGAGTCTTCCTCTATTTATATTTGCATTAAACCATGGTTTGACTAAATACTAAAATCATAATCATGTTCTTACTCAGTCACATAAAAAATATCATATGCAAGCAATTTTTAGGAACCTGAAATAGTAAAAATTAAAACATTTTAGACTATGGTTTATATAAAACAACATTGCATTTATTAAAATTTAAAAAGGCATTATAAAGAAATATATATTTTTTTTATCCAGAAGGCTAGCTAGATGGAAAGGTGAATATAAGAAAGTCGTCCCAATTTGACTGAAACTCTTGGTGAACCAAGAGCAAACAAAGATCCTAGTTTTGTAGTTTTTGGCTTCTCTGTGTCGAGTCTCAAGCACATTACTCGCTTCCACATCCATTAACGCTTCGTCAAAGATCAACTTCACCACTCCCAAAAGGTGCATTCTCAGGCAAATGATTTTTATGGTAGTTGGGTGTTGCATCTTTAGGCCATTTTGGGAAGGTAATGACCCTAGATCATATGAGCTATTTGATCTTGACTCAAGCGATAGCATTGATCAGTATCAGGACCTCTCACCCACAAGTGGTATTCATAAATTACCTATAAGGAAGCAACATTCGTTCTTGGTTCTTGATAAACAAAATGGCGATGGCACAAGCTTTTATTCTTTCAAAACTGTCGCAATGGTTTGGTGAGAGAGATTGGGAGATTGAGCGGCTCTTCATATCTAACCCAGAATTGTCCCCAATAGCTCGATGTGGGTAATCAGATAGTACTAGGCATCAGGTTTTAGGGTATCATTAAGATTTTGATGTGGGTGATTTTGGCTTGGATAATGTGGGGGTACCTAGTAGGCAAGGACTTATTGTGCATAGGCTCTATTGTAATACTGAGATGGGTAGATTTGGTAAGGTGGGGTAAGTTTTGATATGGAACGTAGGGTTGGGTATAGTATGGACGATTTTGAGGGGGGATAGAGTTGGTGAATCTTTTTTTTTTTTTTTTAATTACTATTCTAATAGATTATAATCTGGGGTGGCGAAGAGGTGGAATCCCTAACTAAGACTTGATGAGAGGATCCCTGAGTGACATTTGTCACAGTTTACCGTACGAATAGGGATGAAGTCCCGTAAGAACTTGGGTTGGGATTTATCGGAGTAATGGGGGTCATGTCGGGTTAAGGGACGAATGTCTGTTGAACATATTGAGTTATATCTTCGACCATATCCATCAATTAATTGATGGTTTATTACATGTGTACCATCTCATTAATCTGAGAATATTCGACATTATCCTTAGAAGTCATCTCAGGAATGATTCGAGCTCAACTGGAAGTGAGGATTGGACTTCGGGGTGGGAGAACTTGGATAAACTTTTTAGAATCAATTGTCCTTCAAAGAATATAAATTAAGTCAATTAGTCTACATGAATCTTAGGTCGCCTAAGACCCATGTAAGTCCTAAGTTTCCAATTCCGATAAGGACTATCCAGACAAACATAGTTATTTGGCGAAAGAATTTCCATATGTCTTAAAAAATATAAACTACCCAAGAATTCGACATACTATTAGAACCATATCGAATGACCAAAAAATTGTTACCACTCGAAGCATTACAATATAAACTAAAACGATAAAGTATAATCCTTGAAATGAAAATACAAAGTCGACAATAATTATTTTGAGACTTATGGAAATTCTTTTGTTACTTGTTTCTTTAACAGTGTTGGAACCTTAAACTTGTTTGGTTCTATGACTCCCTAAGACTTCATCAATCTACACATAATATATAAAATCCCATTCTATGTCCTACATCATGTCCTATAAGGATTCGAGCAGTACCTAGACCTGGAATATTACATGAGGCTCACGACTTCAAACTAATGCATCCTAGAAAGCCATCAATATCCAGATCATCAATCTCTGGCATCCCAAAGGAACATCCATTTTTGATTCGAATGAGGTGTTTTCGATACTAGCATTGGTAGATAAACTAGCATAGTATGTCATATATTAGCAACCTCTATCTAACTTACAGGGTATCGTTATTTGGGACAACGTGGATGCAATGTAATTGTACTCGTGCCTTGGAATAGTGTACAATATAACTGTACGCTGAGCATTTTTTACATGCTCGCGTATTGACTACTCATAAGTGCATGAGGTCCAGTTTTAATATAGTGGATCTTTAAGATCGGATATCGTTCCTACAAGGACAGTGTGAATAATTGAATACCGCAATTTGCATAGTCTCCTATTATCTAGACGGTTTAAGAATTATTTTAAATTAAACTAATTAAAACTAAGTTAAACTACAATTAGTGGGTTAATCCTAACTAAGTTGATTACCTAGGGATTGATTTAGTTCACTTAATACATGTTTGATTTTTTTCAGTTAACAATAATAGAGTTTAGGTATCCGACAATCTTGGTTTGTAAACTCACTCGCCACCACTCCCGAGTGTAAGATGAGTGAATATATGACTTCGCGTTAATGAAGAAGTCCCCCTCAGCGTCTTAACGACGCTAGGTCACGTGAGTCTTGCCCCAACGTCATCGATTGCACACTTACTAACGCCCTCCCGGGTCATTAGATCGTAATGATGTGTTTACCCTAGTCTGAATCTGAGGTTACCTCTTCCGAGTGTCAAATCTCGTATTCTCAAATCCAACCCTAATACCTTAACAAGTATACTAAGATTGTAATAAAATGATAAACACAATCAGATTTAAAAACAAACAACCGTTAAGGAAACATATATTTCATCAAACTAGTATTTACACAACTATATCTATTCCTAGCTAATATTTATCTAATCTAACATGATATTGGCCATTGAAACATTAAACCAAGAGGGATTCATCATCATTTACAATAAAATATTAAATTACAAAGAGAGAAATAAAGAGAGAAAGATCAAATCTTAAAGTGGAGTGATCTATTGTCGCCAAAGATCGATTCGCCAATGTTTTCTCTTCTTCGGATGATGAATCTCTTCTTCAAGAATAGCCAAGGATCACCTCCTAAGGTTAGGGGCATCCAAGAGTGTCCATCATTTTTAATGGAAGTGGGAGAATGGGTATTTATAGGTGTAAGGCTTCAAAATATCTGAAAATATCTTCTTTACTGTGCAGAGCTAACCGCCGCGGTGGTGGGGATGTCGGCCAGCTTTTTGAACTCTCTAATTTTTCACCACCTAGGCAGTAAGGAAGTCGGTTTAACCTTCGCCGCGGTGGTGAAACAACTCAAACTCTATTCACTTTCACCGCCTAGGCGATGGCCATACCACCTAGGTGGTGGGACTTGTGTATTTTCAGCACTTCTCTGCATTCTCACCGCCGCGGCGGTGGACTTCTCTCTGCGGTGGTGGGTCTTGTGATCTTGAAACCTTGTTTCTTCCTAATATCTTCACCGTTTTCCCACCGTTTCGCCTGTTTGTCACTCGTTTACGTCCCTACACCTAAATTACATAAAAACTAACAAAAATACAATTAAATATTACTAATTTACTTATCAAATACCCCCAAACTTGAAATTTTGCTAGTCCTCGAGCAAAACACCCTAACATTAAATTAAACTAACTACACTAATTAACTAACAACTAATCTAAAAATGAAAAACTTTAACAAAGAAGAACTATATGTATGCGAGTTCCAAGTCCAATCGAAGAAACCAAGTGGTTCTTCTCTCAACAACCCTCAATCTGATCAAGTTTGGGAAATAACACACACCAAGTGGTATTCTAGAATTTCAACACTCAATATCAATAAAAACCATTCTAGATCCATTTGAAATGTATATGTGTGAGAGCTCATATGTATAACTAACCAAACACCAGATTAGATTATTCAGTAGACAAGCTCATGACTTAAACCTTAAAGGATTCAGGAAAACCATATGCTTGACTAGGCTCGACTATCCACTAATGTAGGTTCGGATATTTACAGAGATTAAAAGGGTTTGGTTTGGTTTGGCTTTGGAGAACGTCCAAGGGTATCATAGGAATAGAAAACTGAAAATCATTAAGATTGAATGATACCTAAGGTACAAACACTTATCGCTATCTCTCTCTCGTAACCCTACATGTTTAAAATACAACCCTGAACAAGAATTTAAGAATACTATATTCACTTGTCGAAAGAAATGTAAATAAAAACTATATTCACATAGTTTTTTTTTACTAAACATACGAGCACACCCCCAAACTTATTTGAATTTGTACAATTTTAGGGGCATGAAAATAGAACTAAAAGATTGACAAGTGAATACGCTAATACCGAACCAATAACAATTCGTCCGAAACCCCAATCGCTCACTTCAAGTCAGCATTAGTCTATGCTACTTGATTTCACTCAATTTTGACTTTTAGGCTTAGTGACAATAGTTTGGAAAAATTTAATTGGATAGAGTATTGAAACGTGTTTAGAATTGAAAAGATTATTGGCTTGGACAGGGTAACGAGGGAATTTTTTTTCAGGTTAGCTTCAAAAGGATCAAGCGAAAAAAGTGAAGGCCTAAATCATGCCTTCGAAATTACCTTACCTAGGATTTTGCCTCAAGTCTACCCCAAATCAAGTTCTAGATTCCTCGTTTGTGTCATAAACTTATTACTGAATAATCAACGTCAAATCATTTAAATAATTATACACTGAGTCCATGCGATCATGCGATTTAAAGATCATAATAATTTTTACCTAATCGACATACTAAGCACACAAAACACATATGAATGACATTATCCCCGACCTCGATATACAATTAAGAGATAATTTTCATCATCGGAAAACGACCCTAGATGAATTTAACAACTCATCAAGCATATGCGACTTTATATATAAACATTTCTACATTAAAACTAAACACTAACATACATATACTAACTAAGCATTTAACATGTATAAACAAAAATTGAAATTAAAACTTAATACAATATAACAAAAAATATTTTCCATCATTCTCATATTTCTTTAACAACACAAAACGTGATGTACATTCCCCCCAAACTTGAAAAGAGGTAGTCTCCTTACTGACTAAGTGGTAGCGCGTGAAATACGCCGCTACTTACTCTCACAAGTATACGAGGTCTAAGTTTTAATATAGTGGATCTTTGAAGATTGGATATCGTTCCCACATGGAAAAGTGTGAATAATTGAATACCGCAATTTACGTAGTCTCATGTTATCCTAACGATTAAAGAAATGATTTAAAATTAAATTAAACTAAACTACAATTAATGGATTAATCCTAACTAAGTTGATTAACTAGGGATTGATTTCGTTCACTTAATACATGTTTGATTTCATTTAGTTAACAATAACGGAGTTTAGGTATCCGACAATCTTGGTTTTAAAGGCAACAACCGTTAAAGAAACATATATTAGACTAAAGGAGTATTTACATGAATTACATCTAATTAAACTAACATGATCTTAGCCAATACAATATTAAAGAAGAGGATATCATCAACATCAATAATAAACATTAACTACAAAGGTGGAAACAAGGGAATAAAAATCAAATCTCAAAGTGGAGTAGTCTATTTTCGCCAAAGAACAATCCTCCCGAGCTTCCTCTTCTCCATTGACGAACTTTGTCTTTTAGCTCTTCAAGAATTGACCAAGAATACTTCCTAAAACTAATCTAATATACTTCCTAAATTATCTAATCCTAACTAAGGTAAAAGAAGCTCTTAAAACATCATTGGGGTCCTTTTACAATTGGGGGAGAAAAGGGTTAAAAAGCAAGGTTTGGAAAATATCTTCAAAATATCTAAAAAGAGATATTTCTATGCAGAGTGTTATTGCCTAGGCTGTAGTTCAGTCGGTTAAGCTTTTGTCGGATCTTCACCTAGGCGGTGGTTTATCTGCCTAGGCGGTGGCTGCTGGCACAACATTCTGACGTTATTTCGCCTAGGCGGTGGTTTTCTCGCCTAGGCGGTAGTTCAGCACTTCAGCACTCCAACTTTCTGCTTCTTTTCTGCCTAGGCGGTGGTCGTCATGCACCGAAACCCTGTTCTTCACGTTTTGTTCACCGTTTCTCCACCGTTTTCGCTTGTTTATTGCTTGTTAACGTCCCTTCACCTGTTTTACACTAAAACAAACTAAAACGAAATTAAATATAACTAATATGCTCAAAAACTAACAAATTTGGTTTCAAAATAGATAGATATTTTACACCTATCACTAAACAACGAATCCAATAACAGTTTATAACAATGATAAGTAAAATTGGGTGTTGACACATACCTAGGGGCTAAGACGTAAAAGTCTCACCCCTTACCGATCGATAGGAGGAAAGTCATAGCCACTACTATCATGTCGGAATGGAAATTGTGGCAGTTGCAAAAGGTGCAGCAGAACATGCGGCATAGGCGGATAAGCACTCATGTCAATGCCGAAGTGCGCGCCTAAGAGCCGTTGGATTTGATCTTGCGTACACACTAATTGCAATGTTTCAACAAAATATGAACAATGTAGCATGCAATTTTATTTTACACAATTTAACAATCCATAGAAACTTAGTTCATCACAAAAAATAAAACCAAAATCCCATAGAAATTGAAAATCGCAAAAATGGGGTTTAACCTGATTTTCGGTGGATGATTTGGGGTGAAAATCACAAATTTTTAAATGGAATGATGGAATTGAGGGTTTAAAATGGTTTGGAAGGATGCAAATGGATAAATTTTGGAGTTTTAGAGGTGGTTGCAGCATTTTTGTATAGCGGTATGGTTTTAATCAAACAGAGGCCTCCTCGCCGCGGCGGTGGGAATCACCGCTGCGGTAGTATGAGCTCCTTTTTAAAACCAATTCTTTTTACTGTTTCACTGCCTCGGTGGTGGAGCGCCTTTTTCAAAAACTTATACTTTGTTGTTTCATCGCCGCGACGGTGGATTTCACTGCTACGGCGGTGAGACGTTTATGCTGAAAACTTGACATCCTGTATTTTCACTGCTTAGGCGGTGCGTCCACGGCCTAGGCAGTGAGCCTGCTGCTGGATTTTTATTTTTTCGTCAAGTTTTCACACAAAGGATCTATACCATGCGTTTCTACTTCGCTTGTTCAATGATTTTAAGTGGGAAACATATATCCGATTATCCTCACTCCTTAATTTACCTCCAAACACGCTCCGAGACCATTCCGGCCTCCAAAAAAATAAATAATAGGAAAAATTGGGTAAAACTTGATACTCTCGGTTTTGGATAAAAAAAAACGTGACTTGCTTGATTTACTGTCCCTAGCTGGACTTGGTTGGGCATTTTTCACCAAAATCCCTCATAGACAAGGAATTTGGGATAGAATGCTCCGTTGGATCACGATTCATGGTATTGAAGTTTGATTCTTCTCTCTCTTCTTATCTTTTTCAATGTACACTCGATCTCGGGATCAAGAGTCAAGAATTTCAACTTCTTCTACGTTGTATGCACTGCTTGATCACAACAAATGAAACAAAAAAAAAAAAAAAAAAAATTTAAAAGAAAATAAAACAAAAGAATTGTTTGGATTAATATTCAACTACTTAATCACAATATCAGTTCTACGCATTCAACACCATCCCCGGCAACGACGCCAAAAACTTGTACACCGAGTGTTTTTTACACACTTGCGTATTGACTACTCGCAAGTGCACGAGATCCAATTTTAATATAGTGGATCTTTAAGATCGGATATATTTCCCACATGGATGGTGTGAATAATTGAATACTGCAATTTACATAGTCTCCTATTATCTAGACGGTTCAAGAATTATTTTAAATTAAACTAATTAAAACTAAGCTAAACTACAATTAGTTGGTTAATCCTAACTAAGTTGATTATCTAGGGATTGATTTCGTTCACTTAATACATGTTTGATTTTGTTTAGTTAACAACAACAGAGTTTAGGTATCCGACAATCTTGATTCGTAAACTCACTAACTACCTCTCCCTAGTGTAAGACGAGTAAATACGTGACTTTGCGTTAACGAAGAAGTCCCCCTCAACGTCTTAACGGCGCTAGGTCACGTGATTTTTGCCCCAACGTCATCGATTGCACACTTACTAATGCTCTTCTGGATCGTTAGATTGTAACGATGTGTTTACCCTAATCCGAATCCGGGGTTACCTCTTCCGAGTGTCAAACCCCGTATTCTCAAATTCAACCCTAATACCTTAACAAGCATACTAATATTGTAATAAAATGATAAACACAATCGGATTTAAAAACAAACAACAGTTAAGGAAACATATATTTCATCAAACTAGTATTTACATAACTACATCTATCCCTAGCTAATATTTATCTAATTTAACATGATCTTGGCCATTGAAACATTAAACCAAGAGGGATTCATCATCATTTACAATAAAACATTAAATTACAAAGAGAGAAATAAAGAGAGAAAGATCAAATTTTAAAGTTGAGTGATCCACAGTCGCCAAAGATCGATCCGCCAATGTTTCATTTTCTTCGGATGATGAATCTTTTCTTCAAGAATGGCCAAGGATCACCTCCTAAGGTTAGGGGAATCCAAGAGTGTCCAACATTTTTAATGGAAGTGGGAGAATGGGTATTTATAGGTGCAAGACTTCAAAATATCTGAAAATATCTTCTTTGCTGTGTAGAGCTGACTGCCGCAGTGGTGGGAATGTCGGCCAGCTTTCCAAACTCTCTGATCTTTCACAGCCTAGGCGGTGAGTAAGTCAGTTTAACCTTCACCGCGGTGGTGGAGATTAGCGTCGCGGCGGTAAAACAACTCCAACTCTCTGCACTTTCACTGCCTAGGCGGTGGGACTTGTGTATTTTCAGCACTTCTCTACATTCTCACCGCCGCGGCAGGGGACTTCTCGCCGCGGCGGTGGGTCTTGTGATCTTGAAACCTTATTTCTTTATCATTTCTTCACCGTTTTCCCATCGTTTCGCCTGTTTGTCACTCATTTACGTTCTAACACCTGAATTACATAAAAACTAACAAAGGTGCAATTAAATATTACTAATTTACTCAAAAACTACCAAATCCGGATTAGAAGTAGATAGGTATTTTACACCTCTCAAGAACAATAATAAAGGGAATGGGAAATAGATATATGTACAAGAAGAAATATGGGAAGGGATAAACATATATATGTGTTGGCCTAAAGAGCTACCCCAGAGAGAGGGTGAATTGGGTAGTTATAAAATCTTGAACAATTAAATCTTTAAACACTTAATATCAAATAATCAATTTTCTTAAATTAATTATTATCTTAGTTACGCAGCGGATAATTGTTTGATACTAAGTGCACACCCAAATACAATATAAAGAATAAATAATGTATCACACAACGATATATCCTGGTTCGGTAATCTACACTTACCTACTCCAGTCCCTCAAGCTACATGGAGACCATATCTTAATTAAGTTCAAATTCCCTAAATTTCTCCATTGAAATCCTAAAAAACAGATATTTTTTAACCAAGAGATCAAGTCACTCAAAACTTCAACCAGCACAGTCGGTTGACCGACCAGTCCAAAGCCGAAATACAGCTTGAACTCACAGGTTAGTCCGTTGACCAACTGCCTCTAATCGGTTGACCGATTAGTTCAGGTTGCTCCAGTTTCTCTTAAAAAAACCTATCCACTCAAATGGTTGACTGACCTTTTCAATTCGGTTGACTAACTGGATTAGTAGCACCTAATTTCTGCACTAAAACTCAATATTTGATTCGGTTGACCGATTGCTTTTCTCGGTTGACCGAATTGACTCGAAAATACAACTTTTTATACTTTAATACATGTTTTCCAATTAGGTCAATTATCAATTTCATTTCACATAAGGAGCACATTCAACATCTTAAATTAAGATCTTAACTCTATCATTTCATATCAAGACACACATAAAAATAGCTCGTTTAAAGTGTCATGCGTGATCCTAATTTGGGTTGCGTTAAGAGTATATAAGTATATAGTTGTTTTCACCTAATTTTTTTAAGGTCTTCAAAACTCTTCATATCTTCATTGCGTCTATCTTACACCCTTTATGTTTTCTTTATGAGGTCTTCTTCTTAATCAATTGTATGAAACTCTTTTTTGAAACACTCAACAAAATCATTAGTTCCACAAAAAACATCAATACTTAATACTTAATTGTTCATCAAAATTTAGGGTTCAACAATATGTACAAAAATAAAACCCATCACAACTTACGCTTATTTATGAAATGGAAGGAAAATAAAACAAAACAAAATATAACATTCGAACTTGGATTATTTAGACTTATTTGGACATTTTATGATCGATTGTTTAACTATCCCCAGCGAAGTTGCCAGCTAAAGCGCTCCATATTTTTTTTTATAAATATTGATTGACAAAAATGATGTTTTTGAAATATAAGGAGAAATGTTTTTTAAAGCATCTATTTTCTCATAAAAGAATTTAAGCCAATTTGTTTGAAGAAAAATGAGTCTTCACCTGACATTGAGTTAAAATAGTGTGCTAGCTTACCTAATTTTTAGAAAACAATTAGAAAAATAAGTAAAATTTTTCTAAAAAACAAAGTCCAAACAAAGATTCATTTTAAAAAAGCTCGTGGATCAATTACGCTTCGAGAAAGTGTTAGGCAACCAAAACGTCTGTCCAAAGATGATAACTTATCTAATGAAGTCCAATAAAAAGTTAAGTTCGAATAGTTTACTTTGTTTTGAAATCTACCCCCCTTTTTTATTATTATTTTTATTTTCAAAGATAAGGCGAGACAAGTTTTTGGAATTTTGAGAAATTTTCTCCAAATATGATCTCTTATCAAATATTGATAATTTAATAAATATGATCCCCGGGAGGTGTTGTTTAGAGGTGTTTTCATCAAGTACAGGAGAATCCCACCTACTTCATGCCTTTTGTGTCTTTATGATATTTCGTCGGATATAAAAAGCAATTTGTCTACTTGGTTACTGTTATTTTTTCATCTTTTTAATGGCTTTTGGTCAAGTCAACGAATGGATCCCGGTTAGTCGAAGCCATTGTATTCTTATGATATTTTTTTCAAATTTATAAAGAAACCCGTCTACTTAATTACCACAATAATATTTTTTATTTTTTATTTCATTAGATCTACAAAGCGATACCAACAACTCGATTCCTATTATATTCATATGATCTTTTCACCATATATGCAAAGTGATTTCGGCTACTTAAATACAATAACAACACGATTATTTTAAGCATTCTTCAACTAAATAAGTTTAGACTTTGCATGATGTAATTATTATTTCATATCTCCATGGTATATTTACACTAGCCATACTAAATAAGTTTTTGAAGATTTTGTTTAAACAGACATAAAAAAGCTATAACTGTTTGAAGACTTACTTGACATGTATATATCTATAATGCTCATATAAGTTTATAAAAAAATCTTAATCTAATATATCAACAAAAGAGGAGTAAAAAAAAAAAAAGTGAACATTCGCTTGAGAAAGTGAACTTCCAATTGTCCTTCGAAACCGAATCTGTCGTTTCAAATAGGGATTCACTAATTAAAAAAAATCTTAAGCTGGTCATAGCATTTGTTGCGCGTATATATATATAAGTGGAACACAATTATTTTATAACGAACTATGACTAATCTTTCCAATCTCTTTGTTCTTTTTAAACCAATAATCTCTTTTCATTACCAATAACATTAAATGAATAGAAAACTACTTTTAATTTTAATTAATAATATTAAAAATGAATAAAAAATTGCTTTCAATTCTAATTCTATATTTGCATACATTACAATAAAAATGACTTAATAGGACGCTTTTTTAGAGACAAATCATAAATAATGTCCTTATAAAATTTTATTAAAACACTTAATCCTAGTGTCCTTATAATTTGCCCCCCAAAAATAATATCTTTATAATATTTATTTAATAAGATGCATTTTAAAAAATATATAATAAAAAATAAAAATATTATAAACAAATTTAATAGGACACATATAAAAGTGTCCTATTAAGGACTCAAAATTATTATATTTTTTAAAATAATAAAATAGACAAAAAGAATTTTATTTTTATTGTAATTAAAAAAAATAAATATATAATAAAATAGAGGGAAAAAAGAATTTTAAGGGCACAAATAAAAATTTCATTTTTAATCTCTAATTAGAAAAATATAATTATGAATCAAATTGAAAAAGAAGTATAAACTATTTGTATATATAATTATGAACTAAAGTGTTTTCTATTTTATTTATTTTCACTTTGGTCCTCGGTAGTTTCAATTAAAAGCATTTGACCTAAAATAGAAATATTAGTTTTTAGATATACCTAGATGTAAATGGCTACTTTTTTATTCGGTCTTATTTTCTGAGCTAGGCAGAATTGCTAGTTTCATTCAATTGCTTGTTTCATTCAAACGCTTGAGTTAGGCAGTGGGAAGAAGCTCGACCAGAAGCTCAATCCATTCATCCATTCATCTTCGAAGCTCAATCCTTTCATCCATTCATTGCTCAATCCATTCACTTCCAAAATCTTCACCTATCTTCCAATTTCTCTTCTGACTTCTCAATCGATCGAAGAAAATGAATGAAGAAATTTTGAGAATCGATCGGAGCTTAATAGCGGATAATCGTTCCAATAGATCCAATTTCTCAAGCAATCGATTCAATCTCAAGCTGTTCTTCTTCAAGTTCGGTTTCGGTTGCTGCCTTTCAGGTATGTTTATGTTTTAGGTTTAAATTTTCTGCCGTACCTTAGAAATTTTCTAGTATAGCTTCTTACTTTTCACCTTTCCGCTTTGATTATTTCTGGATTTGCTTAGTAATTTTCTCCGCCGGATCTGGAATTAGGTGATTGAATAGATCCATTTCTTTTTTACATTACTTTGATACATAAATTCAGCTGACTAATATAATTTTCTGGTATACCTCCAATCGATCCAATTTCTCAAGCAATCGATTCAATCTCAAGCTGTTCTTCTTCAAGCTCGACTTTGGTTGCTGCCTTTCAGGTATGTTTATGTTTTAGGTTTAAGTTTTCCGCCATAACTTAGTAATTTTTTATTTTATTTTATTACCCCAATGATGTATGCGCAGTTATTCTTATACCTTTGTAATGGAGAAAAATCTGGTGGAAAAAAAAGAGTGTGTTCTAGTAGAAGAATATGATAATTCTTAATATATGAGTACAAAACGTCTCCTTTTGGATTATTATGAATTTTCTAATTCTTATCTGTAGTATATGATAATCGACTATATTAATACATTTTCAGAAAGAGTTGCATTTTGGACACTCACGTTCCATTGATCCTCTGTATCCGGATTAGTAGACGGAAATGGTCAAAATGTATTGTGCCTTTTTTTTTCTTGTGGGCATTGAGGAGTCTATTGAAATGTTGTGACCCTTCGTTTATGAGCAGGTATGGAGAGTTTTGATTCCTTGACATACCATGTTGCCTTGCTTAGACGGTATCAAGCATTTATGTGCTTCCCTGCTGCAATGATGTGATCTAGATAAGCAAGCAAGGGGCCTTGAAGATCCTGAAATTCTTGCTAGAGAGACTGTGTATGCTATTTACCCTTGTTGTCATAGCTTGTTATTTTAACCATTTCATATCTGTAATGCATTATGCATGTCATGGATCCAATGGACAATGTGAAAATTAGTGTACTTTTGATGCATGTTTTATCTAGAATGTTACTATTTCTTTTTTTATTTTTATTTTTTTATTTACCTCTTTTGGCAAATACTATGCTTTTGTTGGTATCATTTAGTAGTAATTTTCTGTGTGCATATGTTATTTTGTTTGTATGTTCGAAGTAATATAATTTAACAGAATGATTTTCGTTGCTTCACAATTTACATAATGAATCATTGACAAGAAGTATCGTAGAATGATTTGCATTTACCTGTTTTAACTTGACATTTTTTTGATTTAGCATTTCTATTTTTCAATTACCCATTCATGCTAACTCTCGATCTTTTATTTCTTCTTGCGATGAATAAACAGCCTATGCACTATACATGAATTTTTTATTTTGTATCACATGGGTGTAGTTAGTGTAAGTGAAATAGAAGCACTCTATGAGCTATTCAAGAAGATTAGTAGTGCAGTAATTGATGACGGGCTGATCAACAAGGTTTGAATATATTATTATTCCACAAGAGTTCATATTTTTCAGTTTATGTGTTGAATTGCAATCCTAGTAGCATTTATTCTGTACAATTCCTTTTAGTTGTATAGGAATTGCTACACATTATCAATCTAACTGAACTGATGGATTTTCAATTTTTGTTTGCAGGAAGAGTTCCAATTGGCGCTCTTCAAGACAAATAAAAAAGAGAGCTTGTTTGCCGATTGGGTACTTTCTCCTCATATTATATTTCTGTAGCATTTGGTGTAGTTGACAATGCTCTCAGCGTTTTTTGCACAAGCATTCGGATTGCTGTTGATTACTTCTTAATCATAGAACCTACATAGAACAAAGTATTTGTCTCACTTTGTTCATCTGTTTTTAAGAACAAACATAATAGGGATTAGTAGCTGCTTGGTTTTTCTTCGTATGGAAGTGGACTATGCTGTTTTTTTTTTTTTTTTTTAAATGCCAGTGATTAATATCGTTTTTTGGTTAACAACTTGAAAGAGTTTCAAAATAGACTCTGATGCTTCTATTCTCCTTTCATGAATTGTAGGTGTTTGACTTGTTTGACACAAAAGATAATTGAATCCTGGGTTTTGAAGAATTTGCACGTGCCCTCTCTGTATTTCAACCAAATGCCCCTCTTGATGCTAAGATCGAGTGTTAGTATATGTTACTCTCATATGAATTTTATTGATAGTCACTAACTCGTTATTTAAGACCTTACAGATTTTTTAATTAACAAGTGATGAAAATTTAATTAGATCTTACGGATTTTTTAAGACCGTTGGTGATGCGATTGGAGCATCTATTGCTTGGCCTTTATCTTTAGTAAGTTATTTTTCATTTTTAGCTAATGCATTGATCTAATATTGAATAAGAGTTATTTAGTTATACTCCTATTATTTGTGCATTTCCTTTTTGTACAGGTTGTCTTGGTTGAAGATTGAAATGAGTCGTATTTTTTGGCGATCAATAAAGGACAAGGTATGAATTTCACATTTAATTAGGTAAACATATTTTTTTAGTTTATTGTTTGTCGTGTTTGATGAAGATGTTGGCAATCACGGAGCGGTAAACAGAAAACAGAAATATGGAGAGCGATAAACAGAAAACAAAAATGTGCAATGGTGGATGGAGAGAAGAGAAGGACGAGGTTGTTTTCAAAGAAAATAAGGTACGAGGTTCGTAAATTGAATGCTGAGAAGAGGCCACAAATGAAAGGTAGGTTTGTAAAGAGAGCTAATTTTGCTAGAGGTGTTGTTCTCAAAGGTTTCCAGATTTTGTTTCTGTTCTCAGCATTTTGTTTCTGTTTCTCAGAAAATAGATTTTGTTTCTGTTCTCAGAAAACAGAAAACAAAAAATTTTATTTGATTTTTTTTGTTTTGTTTTGTTTCTGTTTTCTAACAAAAATGTGGACTACATAGTAAACATATCTGTTATAGTAAACAAATTTTTTGTTTCTATTTCGATTCTCTTCCCAGATTTTGATTCACAATTTTTAGTAATATTTGATTTTCAATTGGATAAATTTGGATTATTGGTTTTAGCTAAATTAAATATATATATATATATATATATATATATATATATATATATATATATATATATATATATATTAAATTTTACTTTTTGGGACACTTTAAATTGTTGCATATATTATTTATTAATGGTTTAAGGGATGCATTGTTTTGTCCTATCAAAGATTTATTGGGACACTTATTTAGGTCCTGAAAGCCTTTCTAATGCATATGCTCAAAAGATTTATTAGGACACATAATAGTGTCCTAATAAATATAAACTAATGCGACAAAAAAATAAGTATCTTTATAAGTTATTGGGACAATATTTTATAGGATATATTTTTGAATTATCTCAATACATAATGTGTCCCAAAAGAATATATATTAGGATACATTTAGGTGTCCTGAAAAGTAACTTTTGTCGTAGTGATAATAAAATAATTTATTTTTTTAATTAATAATTATATTTATTTATTTTTGTTTTGTTTTTACTATCAATTCAGAATTTCATTATATTTTAAAAACAAATTATATTCATAGTATTGATTTTTTTCCAAAAATTAAATTAAATTTTCATTCAAATAAAATTATTTTTTAATTAATAATTCTAAAAATTTATTTATTTTTATTTTGTTACTATTATCAATTCGAACTTTCATTTTTTTTTACACACACAATTTTTTTTTTTTTTTTTTCATAATATTGAATTTTAAAAAAAATAATTAAATTAATTTTTATTCAAAAAAAATGGATGAATCATGTGGGTTGAAAATGATGGTCACTTAATTGAAAAATAAAATGGTTCCTGATGAGCATTTCATAAATTAATATATATAATTTAAATTTTATGATTAACTATTTATCTAATATACTTTGTGCAATATTGTTTTTTAAGAAAAACTAATAATTCTCTCAAAAGTTAAAAATTATTGTACGCCACAAAAATTATTGTATTTTTTATATGAAAATTGCAATTATTTTAAAGTAGTATAATAATTTTTGAATTAAAAAAAAATATTATTGTTGTAAGACCCCAATCATAGCATGTACGTCATTTTAGTCGCATTTTAGAGTAATTGAGAATTCGGAGTGAAATTGGGTCAATTAAAGTTAAAAATTTAAAAGTTTGGGGGTTAAATTGAAAATTTCAGAAAACATTCAATCCAAAATTTTTACATTTAATTCTTGAAAATAAAAATCATTGGGTTGAAATTACAATTCTAGAAACTTTTAAAAATGGAAAGGGACTAAGAAAAAGATGTTAAGAAATTAGGGGGAGAAAAGAGCAATTTAACTATATATATATATATATATATGCTATTATGCATGTGTGTGTGTGTGATCCCGAGATCAGCAGGAGGAAAAGAGAGAGGAGTAGGCAATGTGGCTATAGGATCACCAAAAATTCATGTATATATATATATATATATATATATATATATATATGTTCATGCATGTTATGATCACAAATTGTGAGAGGAATGAACGATCTAAAAAACCTAGAGAGAGAGAGAGAGAGAGAGAAAGAGAGAGAGAATCGGAGGAAGGAGGTCTCGGAGGTTCGTGATCGCCAGAGATGGTGGGTTCATCAGTGTGAGGATGTGTTTCAGTGTTGATCGTTGTTTGGTTTGGCGGAATATGGGTGTGTATCGTCCATTTGTCTCGTTCGACGGCAATGGTATGTGAAGAGGTATGTATGTGCTCTATTTTTCTTCTGTTTTGGGGTGTATCAAGTGTGAGTGGGTGTGAATGTGTTGATTTTGGTGTGTTGATTAGGCTTGAGGGGGGTGTTGGTAGAACGAGTTGCTGTGTGGGTGAGGTTGATCGTTGAAGTGGGGTGGTGAAAGAGCTGCCGGAGATAGTGAAGAAAAAGAGAAAGAGAAACGGCTGGTTTGATCACGAAGGGAAGCAGAACGAGGAAGATGGCTGTTTGCCTAGGCGGATAGGTGCTCGCCTAGGCGGTGGAGCATTAGTGAGCAAACTTGAAAATGGGGCAAGTGTTCTTGCCTAGGCGGAGGGGTGCTCGCCTCAGCGGAGAAGGGTCAGTGTGCAAAAACAGAGAAAAAAGAGCGTGTTCGCTTAGGCGGAGGACCTACGGCCTAGGCGGTGGAGCGCCAGTGAGTAAACTAGAGAAGGGAAGAAGCGTGTTCGCCGCGGCGGTGGATCTCTCGCCAAGACGGAGAGAGCAGTAGCATAAACTAAGAAATTTTAAAGGAAATCGACAACCATTTCAGAACGGGTAACATTTCTCGTTAAATTCTATGATTTGTTAAATTAAATTACTAGCCTTAAAATGTCGAAATGACGATAATAATTATTGAGACCGTTCACATGAATAAAATTTATATAGTAAACTTTAACGGAGTAATACTAGTCGAATAATAATTTTTCCTAATAAAATGTGGGGAATGGGAAAATTACGGAATGTAGGGCTTACATTGCATGATTAGGTTATTTTTACCTAAAATATTAATTTAGGCTCTGTCACTAATAGGTTTGTAGGCATCAGAGTGACGGTAGAGTATAGTCGGTAAAAACTTTTCGGAGCGGATCACCAAATGAGTGTATTGTCTTCTAGTAAATTATAAAATCTATTTTCATATATATGATGGAAAAAAGTGTTTACCTAAAATTGGATGAATTTGTAAATTTTATGGATTAAGCAGTTTTGGGTGTGTGTGAAATTAATTGTGGACAAGTCGTTTGTTGTTGAGATGTAAATTGGTGTTGGGTCCGACTACGCCATAGTATTATCTGCTCCGGCAAAGTGGTGATTATCTGCTTGGCATAGTCCGACAAAGTGGTGATTATCTGCTTGGCATGGTCTAGCAGAGTGACGATTATCTGCTTGGCATAGTCCGACAGAGTGTTGTGACCTGTTAGGAAGGCAAAATCCTACGGGTGGTACGGTATCGTTACAACTCCCGATCGTGAGGTTAAAACGATCCTGTGGCTAGTCGGAGGGTGTGTGGTGTTTTGTCGTATATGGTGAATGGTGTGTCCGTATATATATATATATATATATATTGGTGTATTTGTTGTTTGGGTTGTTTTACACCATTTGGTGGGATATAATATTCTGGTGAATTTTCACTGCTTGAGTAGAATGTGACGTATATATATATATATGTATGAGTTTGTTTTTATGGTGATAGGAAAATGGAGTTTTCCTTGTGGTATGTGATTTGTATATTATTGTTCTATATGTGGTATTTATATGTTTTTATACTTGATCCATACATAAAAATATTTTTATTACGAAGATAGTACACCAATAAAAATTTTGTTTTCAGGTGCTGTAGCTAGGAGTCGGTCCCCTACTGGCACTAGGTAGAGTCCGGCGATGGTGTAATGTGGGAGTATTTTGGGAGGAACTGTCTAAGGCGAACCTAAGAAAGGTTCATTGTCGTTATATTTTTGTTGTTATTATAATTAAGGGACGGGTGTATCCCCAATTAGAGAGGATGTATATGATCTGATTTTTGTGGTTGTATATTTATGTATGCATTTCGTCGTTTTCTAGTTGGTTTGACGTTTATGTGATATCATGTCGACGTCACGCTGGCCCCAGGGTGATGGGTGTCTAGAGTGGGGTGTGACAATTGTACCAACGTGGAATACATTGAGTAAAATTTTAAATTTGTATAACATTTTTTTTTTAAATTTTATGTCTACAGTTTACTAGTTCATAGTAATTTTACAGAACTTGAAAAACAAGCAATATGTTGATGTTTTTGTGATTTTTTTTGTTCCGAGGTCGGAAACCAAATTTTCCATTCCATAATTTTGTGATTTTTATTTTATTTATTTATATTTTATGACTTCTAATTTCTATTATGTTTTTTTAACGTGGGTCTTGCTACAAAAAACTTGGATATTAGATAAATTTTATTAAGAATATTAAATGCAAATATCATGAGAAAGAAAATACAATTCCTATTGGTTTAGTATTCAAATAGTAAACAACTATTTTGTATTATTATAAACAAAATTTTCTTTATTTTTGTTTGAATTTATACATTGCGCGGACTAAAATTAGTATATATTTAAATAAATGCATGTCCAACAACAGCATAGTCATCACACTATATTTGTTTGACATTCAAATAATATTTTTTAGTGAATATTTACATAATATCAATTGCTAGGTTCGCATGCCAAAGATAGTGAACAGTCAAACTATACTTCTCTAGTTGTTCACATATACTTCTCTAACCAAAAGAGCAAGACATTAAAAAAAAGTAAATAAAATGAAATAAATTAAGTTCATATATTCATTTCTATTTCTCAAAAAAAAAAAAAAAAAAAAAAAAAAAAAAAAAAAAAAAGGAAGAAAAAATTGGTCATGCCACTTGCTTTTGTTGATTTCCCAATGGCAATTCCCTCTTCCTTGGGATTTTCTCCAGCAGTGGCCTCCGTCACTAGAGCAGGTAACGGGTCATAATGAAATCATTTATCTCATTTATTTGTAATCATTTTCTAATAAATATTTAAGTATATATGTAATATGCGGGACCATGGGACCACACCATAGAAGTGTTAGTTCGGTTGATTAAAGGAAGTGTTAGTTCGGTTGATTAAAGGAGAAAATGTTCTCTTTTATTGTCCATCCAAGTTTGACTCTTCTAGAGAGCATTCCAAAAATTAAATCTCGAATTTTAATTCAGAATGTATTAAATCGATGTGGGAGAGAGCGCGTAATTTGAACTGAACACATCTTACAGTAATTTTCTTTAATAAAAATAGAAATACATGGAACACCAAATAGAACAATACAACGTGCACGTTCATAATTAGAAAATATATTTTCCTGTTAAAAAAAATACGAATATAAATTAATTTTATTTTTTAACTATATTTTAATATAAAATAATTTATTATAGATTTTTTATTTTTTATTTGATATATACATTATTTAGTTTTTAGTTTTTACAGGTATCCAATACAAACTGAATATTAATTAATATCAATTTGATAACTTTTAAAAAAACCAAATATGTACAAAATATATAAACCAACTTACATAATAAATCTTTTTTACGTAATATTATCTTTGCTTTTCACACAATTTTGTTTTGAGGAATTTCGGATGAGTCAAAGAGTCAACACTCTACAAATCAATAATGCTTAACCAACCAATATTTGGAACATTACTTCATTATTTTATTATTCGGCCAAACGAATGTGACAAAATATAAATTATTGGGCAAATATATGGAGTTGTTTACCAAATAAATCGTCTTTTTTAAAAAAAATCCTGAAAACGGAAAAAAAGATTTATGAAAACGGGAGAGTTTTCAATTTTTTACACAAGACATGCTCCCCAAGGTTGGTAACCCTGGGTATTTAAACCCAAGGTTACCAACCCCAACCGGTGTTCACAACACCAGATATATATATATATAAGGTAAACTCGAGGTTCATAACCCCGGGTTTAAATACCCAGTTCAAACGGTAATGTTACTGTTTGAACGGAAATTGCTGCAGCTTTGCAGCTAACAATGCAAAGCTGCAAGCTTTCTGGACCCGGCTTTACAGACCCCGGGTCCTTTTTGAATTTTAAATTAGGTTCTGGGGTTTGTAACCCCAGGTCCTTAAGGGCTATAAATATCCTGAGGCTCCTTTAGTTTGTGAAAAAGACTTCCCTCTCCAATTTCATCTTCTCCCAACTTCCTACCTTCTCTCGGCAATTTTTCATCTTCAAAGTATTTCACAACTTGTTTATAGGAGGATGAAGAAGATGAAATCCCTCACTATTATTCATAGAATAGTTTCAATATATATACAAGAAGTCAAGAGGAAAACCTAGACAAGAATTAGGAAACTACCAAAGATACACAATGCAAATTATAATCAAATCCTAATCAAAGGTAATTATAACTAATTACAACTAGATCAATGAAGAAATATTAATCACGTGAGAAAGGAAAGTCTCCTTATACGCCCCCTCAAGATGGTGGGTGATCAGAAACGTCAATCTTGCACTGAAGATCTTCAAATGTAGAGCTAGGAAAAGGTTTCTTGAGTAAATTTGCAAGCTGTTCTTTCCCAGAAATATGAGACACCCGAAGTTGACCGTTTTGAACCATAGTGCGACCAAAATGACAATTAACCTCAAGATGTTTTTTTTCGTGAATGAAAGACAGGATTAGCAGCAAGATATGTGGCTCCCAAATTATCACAATAGACAACCGACTGCTTTGGTAAGGAGATCGCAATCTCACGAAAAAAGTTCTTGACCCATTGAATTCCAATAGTAGCGGAGGCAACAAAACGATATTATGCTTCAGTTGATGATCTCGCTACACTCCTTTGTATCTTTGAACTCCAAGAAATCATATTTTTACCAAGATAAACAAGAAATGCACTTGTGGAAGAGCGATCATCCTTATTGTCCACCCATTTTGCATCAGAGAATGCATAAAGATCAAGTGGAGACTTATAATGAAGAAGGATACCATAGTTTACCGTGTAAACTAAGTAACAAATAACATGCTTAGTAGCAGACCAATGATTCTCCGTTGGAAGGTGAGCAAATTGTTCAAGCTTGTTTATGGCAAAGTCCATATCCGGTCTAGTTAGTGCCAAATACTGTAAGGTGCCAATAATAGTATGATAGAGCTTGACATCATCAAAATGGGTGCTATCCTCCAAGCATAGGGAATTTTCCGTAGACATAGAAGTATTGACTACCTTCGCATCAGCCATATGTGTCTTATCAAATATGTCTTGAATATATTTCTTTTGAGATAAGAAGAGTCCATTAGAGGTTCACACAACTTGAACACCATGAAAATAATTAAGATAACTATGGTTTTCAATAGAGAAGTGCTGCCCAAGTTTTAAAATAAACTGATTGACTGCATTTGGATTACTCTCAGTGATAATCAAGTCATCAACATAAACAACCAAGTAAACAATAATGCCCGATTGAGTGTTAATGAAAAGGCAATGATCAGCATGAGGAACTTTAAAACTTAAGGTAAGAAGATAGTTTCGTAATTCCGAATACTAAGCCCGTGGGGCCTGTTTGAGACCATAAATTGTCTTCTTAAGTTTGCAAACATGTGTAGACTTTGTAAGATCAACAAAGCCTTTAGGTTGTGCCATATAAACCTCTTCGGTCAGATTCCCATGTAAGAATGCATTATTGACATCCAACTACCGTAATGACCAATCTCGTGTGACAGCTATAATTAGAACAACTCTAATTATAGTGTGCTTAACAACTAGCGAGAAAGTCTCAATATAATCAATTCCCGATTGTTCGGTGAATACTTGAGTAACAAGACGTGCTTTATATTTGTTTAAGGACCCATCCGAATTGAGCTTGACTTGAAAAATCCATTTGGAGCCAACTAATTTCTGTTTTGCATTAAAAAGAACGAGCTCCCATGTACCTTGTTTCTATAAGGCCTGAATTTCTTCATCTATAGCTGCTTTCCAATCGAGATCACTTAGTGCTTTTGACACATATTTTGGCTCGAATTTGATGTCGGGCAGTGATTTTTGGCATAGGCAGTAGAACACGGTGGGTAGTAGAGGTGTTTAGGCATAACCTTTGGACTGGTTTATGGATAGTATTATTTGCCTGAGTGATTATGGGATAAGAGTTTCTTGGAGGATCCCTATCAAGGTTAGAAGATAAACAAGTGGTGGATAAATTTGGTGAGGTGTATATACCCGAATCATACAATGATGGTCTTAAGGACTCAATTGTTGACGGTTTACAGTTATTGGAAGCCACTGGAGTAGGTGTACCATAGGAAGAAGATTCACAAGTGACCAAATTAGAACTAGAGAAGAGGGGTTGGCCGTCAATAGGTGAGGAACAAACTGGAGGTCTTGAAGTGGGTAAAGATGGAACAATGAAATGAGGAGTCCAATTATCAACAGTAGCATCATGGACTCGAGTAACATCAAGGTGTATGGTTTAAATAGAAACTCATGCTCAACAAAATCCACATGTCTGGAAATAAAAATCTTTGAGGTAATTGGATCATAGTATTTATATGCGCTTTGATGGAGAGAATACCCAAGAAACACACATGGAGCGGAACGAGGTTCTAGTTTGTGTTGTGTATATGGTCTCAACCAAAGATAATGCGAACAACCAAAAACATGAAGATTTTTATAGTTTGGAAGAGATCCAAAATTTTGAAGGTATGGTGACTCATTATTTAATAAAGGAGTGGGCATTCTATTTATCAGATATGTGGCAATTTGGAATGCATATGACCCAAAAGATAATGGAAAATTTGCATTATGAAAAAGGGTGATGCCTGTTTCAAGAATATGTCTATGTCATCTTTCAGCTGTGCCATTGTGCTCATGAGTGTGGGGAGGAGTAAAAAAATATGAGATTCCATTAAAGGCAAATAATTCTTTCAAATGAATAAATTTATCACTATTGTCAGAATAAAATGAGACAATGGAGTGATTAAAGAATTTTTTCACAAGAGTCTTAAATTTTGGAAAGATATGAGAAATATCATATTTCCTTTTCATAGGATAGAACCATACTTATTTTGTATAATGATCCTAAAAAATGAGATAATATTTAAAGCCATTAACAGAATCTATACGAGAAGTGTTCTCTATTTTTTAACGCTTTGATTTTACTCGCAAGTGCATGATGTCAGATTTTAATATAGTGGATCCTAAGATTGAGTGTTATCCAATGGGATTTCTCGAGCGATTAGTTAAGTACTACATTTGACATAGCTTAATATTATCTAGACGTTTCAAGAATTGATCTGTGTTTGCAAATTGAAAACTAATTAAACCTAACAACTAGGGATTAAATCTACGAAAATGGATTACCTAGGGATTAATCTCATTTACTAATACATATTTGATTTCATTTAGTTTACATGAATGGTGTTCAACCTATCCGACAATCTAGATATCGTAAACTCGCTCACCACCTCTCCCAAGCGTAAAGTGAGCAAATATGCACCTTGTATCAACGTCGATATTCCTATCAAGTATCTAAACAAGTATATGACTCTTGACCCAACCTCACGGATTGCACACGTTCTAATAATCTCCCAAAATATTAGACCGTTGCGTTGTGTTTAACCCTAGTCCAATTTTGGGGTTACCTCTCCCGAGTGTTAAACTCCGTATTCTCAAACCAACCCTAATACCATACAAAGCATATCAAAGATGTAATAAAATGGTAAACACAATCGAATCAAGATAAACAACCGTTAACGAAACCTATATTCACTCAAACATGTATATACATGAACTAATTAATCCCTAGATAATATTTATTTAGCCAACTATGATCACAACCAAATATACATTAAAACATGAGAATAACTTCATCATTCAATATACAAATTTTAGAAATGAAGATGGAAACAAAGAGAGAATGGCAAATCTGAAGAGTGGAGTGTTCTACTTTCGCAAAAACCGCTTCGAGATCATTTCCTCTTCCTCAAATGAGTTCTCCTATTTCTCAGTCTGAACTATGGATTCTCACAAGTATAAAAACATGTATGATACAAGGTAGGAAGGGTGGATATCAACTAAGTCCGAAAATATCCTAAAAATATCTAAAACGATCTAAGCCAGCTAGTTGATTGATCACTGTAGCGATGGGAAGCATCGCTGTAGCGATGGTTGATCAGTAGGGCTACTGCCCTTTCATCGTTGTAGTCGTGTTTAGGAAGAAAGCTATTGACCTTTCACTGTTTCAGCGATGAATATAGGGTTGGAAGAGTTAGGGTTGTCGTATCCACAGGGATTGGTTGAGATTATTGTCGAGTACCGTAATTATCATAACCTAACTTTATTTAGGCGATAAAAATAAAGTTTATAATTAATAAATACTAAACTAAAATACTAATTTATATAATTATACTATATTACTATATTGAGATGTTTAGGGGAATTGATTATCTAGAGATTAACTTCATTTACTTAAATGTGTTTGATCTCGTTTGATTTACATTAACGGTGTTCGACTTATCTGACAATCTCTATATTGAAATCTCATTTACTACCTCTCCCGAGTGTAAAGTGAATGAATATGTGATTTCGCGTCAACGCTGAAGTCCCCCTTGAGCGTCTATACGACACTTGGTCACATGAGTCTTGTCCCAACGCCACGGATTGCACACTTTCTAACTCCCTCTGGGTTATTAGATCGTCGCGTTGTATTTAACCCTAATCCGAATCTGGGGTTACCTCTCCCGAATGTCAAACCCCATATTCTCAATATATCTAAATAAGCATACAATCGAAGAATAACGATAAATACAATCAAATAACGAAGAACAACCATTAACGAAACATCGATTTCAAATAAACCACATATTCATAAATTATATTAATCCCTGGACAATAACCATTTAGCTAACGGCCATAACCGCAATGATAAACGAGCTAAACATGCTCAAACCAACTACCAAAGTTAAGAAAATAAAGAAAGAAACGAAGGAACTTATCCATATTCCGAAGATCCGCCGCTAAAACCGCTCCAAGATTATTTCTCCTTCTTTGTTTTGTGTTCTTCTTCTTCGAATTTGGTTGAGTACTCCCCAAAACACTCTCAAAATATTCTAATCTTATATGAGCTCTAATCCCCAAAAATGAAGAGGGGGAGGAAGGATAAGAGGGTCAAAATATCTCAAAATATCTAAAAAAACACTTTACAGCTATAGAGGTCACCGTTACGATGGTGGGCATGTTGGTAGGGTCACCACTGCAGCGTTGGCTTTCGCTGCGATAGTGGAATAGTAGGCAAATTCTTTGGACTTTTACTGCCGCGGCGGTGGCCTGATCGCGGCGGCGGTGATATTTTGCATTCCAGTATTTTCACCGTCACGATAGTGGTTTTACCGCTGCGGTGGTGGATGCAAGCTTCTGAATAATATCTTTTTTCTCGTTTTCCCACCGTTCTTCCACCGACTTGCTCCGATTAGCTTGATTTTCAATCGTTTTAGCTCATTTTCACCCTAAACACCTGATTTGTATAAAAACAAATAAAAGGTAATTAAAACATAATAAAACACAATAAAAATACTCGAAAACCACCAAAACTAGCTTGGGAATATACAGACAAAATATACCTGTCAAATATTCCCAAACTTAGAATCTTGCTAGTTCTCGAGCAAAACACAGACACAATGCGAGAAAATACAACAACTAATTACGAAATTAAAAACTAAAAATGAAAAACACTAAAAACAATAATGTGCAAGTTTTGAATATCATCTACCGGCCAAACGATTTTTCTCTCATCGGCCCCCAATCCTATCAAGTTCAAGAATAAAACACACCATGTGGTGTTCTAGAATTTTAACATTCGATAACAGTAAGCGTTATTCTAGATCCTGTCAAAGTATGTATGATAAAATTCAATTATACAACTATCCGTCGATCGGATTGGATTATCCACCAAATAAGCTCATGACTAAAACCAAAAAGGTATAGGGAATCCATAAGCCTGCTTAGGTTCTATTCTCTACTAATGTAGGCTAAGAAATTCAAAAAGATCAGTAGGATTTGGTTCGGTTTTAGAAAATGGCCAAGGGTATATCGGAAATAGAAAACAAGTTAAACGTCATTAACTTGATGATACCCGAGGCACATGCTTGGAACTCTCACACTCGAACCCCCATAGATCAATTTGAAATAACCCTAAATATATATTTATGAACTTCGTACTCACTTATCAAAAGAAATGGAAAATAAAACCGCATATACATGTTTTTTTTTTCAACGAACCACACCCCCAAACTTATTCGATTATTACAATTTCATAGGTGTGGTTAAAAGAAAAGAAAAAAAATACAAGTAAGTACTCGAATACCGAACTAATTTAAAAGTTCACCCTAAACCCAACTGCTCACATCAAGTAGTATACACAAATGCTAACTTGATTCACTCAAATTTGTACCTTCGGTTCGGCGATATAGGTTTTGAAAGAATTCAATTGGCTATGGTATTAGTTAAGTGTTCAGAATTGAAACGAATTTTCGATTTCGACAGGGTAACAAGGGATAAACATATAACAAAGTAAGTTTCAAAGGATCAAGCGATCAAATGAATGCCTAAATCATATCTCCCGAACTACCTCGCCTAGGATTTCGCCTTGAATTTCCCCCAAATCAAGTTCTAGAATCCCTATTGTCATGAATTTGGGTGACAGATAATTGTTTTCAAATCAATTGGATAGTTATACATTGAGTTTACATGCTCGTGCAAGTAGGATCTACAATGACTTTTACTAAAACGATATGTCAAGCAAATAGAACACACATGAATGAGGTTTATGCTCGACCTCAATAAATAATCAGGGGACAGACTCATCATCGGGTAATTGCCCAGATGAAGTACAAAACTCAGTACAAAACAACAACTAACCTAAACAAACTAATCCTAAACAAACATGCATATATAGAAAACAATAAAACATAACTAACAACAATAATACATAATAAACATACTACACATCACCCCCGACTTAAAACGGGCAATGTCCACAACGACCCATCAACAATCCCAATGACAACATAAAGCATTATAATGAAGACGGGGGGTTTAGAACACGTACCTGGGAGGTGAGAGAATCTCGCCTCTAAATCAAGTCGGTGGAGATGGATCTAACTTATTTTTTCCTTGGGTTGCCTCCCAAGAAGCACCTGATTTAAGGTTGTCGGCTTGACACGACGAAGGGATAGTCAAGGAGCGGTTTCTGCCCGTAGTACGTGTCAAACAACACCATGTACATGTCTTGATTCAGTACGCCCTTAAGACTGGCGAGATTTGGCTCTGATTGGCTCGATATTTTAACTTGACTCAGCTTCATCTCTTGTGCTTAGGAAGCATAAATGTACTGAGCTGGAAACGAGTTAGGATAGGTGAGCCACATCAGATCCTCATAGATGTGATCATCATGGCTCGGGGGTGGCATCACCAATTGGAATTCAAACGATGAAAAATCACAACTATTAACATGTGATTTTTCATCGCCAATCCACACTTGGGTTGTAGCATATTCATGATCGTCTTCGATCTCACCAAAGTACCTTCCGCTTGCTTCTGGTTCCTTACGATGACTTTCATATTCGGATATGATTTGTTCGCCTCTCAGTGCCACCGCATCTGACTCAGCCTCAACAAAGCAGATAAGCTGACCGATTTGAGTCTGCAGAGATGTTACGGTCGCATCGATGTCGGCATAGACCGTATCAATATAATCAAGACGATCCTTGTGCTCGTTTTGCCGGTCATGTGTTTTCCTCAAGAATATTTGAGTCTCCCCCATAACAGTAGCGAGTATTTCCTCCAAGGTGGAGGAAGACTCCACATCTTAAACCGGAGGGTTAATCCATGGTGCTGTGGTATTGGAATAATCTCCTAAGCTTTGGTGACTTGGTGAATAATTCCAACTTTGATAATTGAAGTTTGCCAATTCCTTCAATGACCAAAGGGCTTCATCCACGATTAGGTAGTAGAAAAAGGAGGTACCGTTTCCTCCTTCCACCTATGTTCTAGTTGCGGCTTGTAACCCGTCGAGAAAATTCAGAAGTTGACACTCCCTCGGGAAACCATGATTTGGGAACTGGAATAGCAGCTCATTGTGATGATCCCAAGCACAATAAAATGACTCGAAATCTTGTTCAAAGAATTGCATAAGTACCTATTGATCTAACATCTCCAAGTACCCTGCAAGGAAAATAAAAACAAAACTACAAACAAAAAATTATACACAAAAGAAATACCTAAATTAAAATCATGTCATTTAGTCACAATATCAACAATAATCTAAAACACAATCCCCGACAATAGTGCTAAAAACTTGGTAGCACGTAGATACGTCACTACTTTCATCGCAAGTGTCGGGTCAAGTTTTAGTATAGGATTGGAAGAGTTAAGGTTGTCTTATCCACAGGGATTGGTTGAGATTATTGTTGAGTACTGTAATTATCATAACCTAACTTAATTTAGGCAATAAAAATGGAGTTTATAATTAATAAATACTAAACTAAAATACTATTTTATCTAATTATACTATATTACTATATTGATATGTTTAGGGGAATGGATTATCTAGGAATTAACTTCATTTACTTAAATGTGTTTGATCTCGTTTGATTTACGTTAACGGTGTTCGACTTATCTGACAATCTCTATATCGAAATCTCATTTACTATCTCTCCCGAGTGTAAAGTGAATGAATATGTGACTTCGCGTCAACGCTCAAGTCCCCCTTGAGCGTCTATAGGACACTTGGTCACATGAGTCTTGCCCCAACGTCACGGATTGCACACTTTCTAACTCCCTCCCGGGTTATTAGCTCGTCGCGTTGTGTTTAACCCTAGTTCGAATCTGGGGTTACCTCTCCCGAGTATCAAACCATATATTCTCAATACATCTAAACTAGCATATTGTTGATCCTAAGATTTTGATGAACAATTAAAGGTTGATATTTTTGGTGGAACTAACGGTTTGATTAAGTGTTTCAGTTTATTAGTTTCAATGATGAAGATATGATGACAAGTAATGAATGCATGCAAAAGAGACTGACAAAAGACGATGGATATTAAGAGATCGAAGATTTTGAAGAATCAAAGGGAAAATAACTTAGGTTAATTTTTACTCTTAATGAATTCCGATTAGGATCACACACGACGCAAATTTGTTTTAAATTTATTTGTGTTTTGATAGGATCCTAATTAGTGAAGTTATCTGCTCCTATGTGTAATTGAAAAATAAATATTGATAATTAATTAAAATTGAATTTAAGAAGTTAGTGGAGCTAATTGAGAAATGAAATCAGTTAAAGGGGCGAAAATGTCAATGAGAATGAATTAAAAACGAGTTTAGAAAAGTGATCCAGCATCCATAAGTCGACAGGTAAGTTGACAAGAACAAAGAAGGAAAACTCTTTGTATCTCTCGGTCGACAGGTAGGTCAACCTATGATTGAATATGAACTCTCTGGATATATAAGTCGACATAGCGATCGATCTGTGAAGAGAAATTGAACTCTCTGAATCTCTAAGTCGACAAATAGGTCGACCGATGGGTATAGAATCTTTGGCTTGGCTAGTATCCTGAATCGAGTGGTCGATAGACGGACCTTGGTCGGTCGACTGACATATCTGTTTTAGATTCTGTGGAATTTCAGGATTTGATCCAAAACTAGCCGTTAACTAGCCGTTTTTGGCTTACTTAATTTAGATATTCTAGGGATCTATATTTAATTGAGATATGATCTATATATTTTATTATCCCTATTAATTTGGTATATTTAATGAAATGTTCTTTTAATTAAAGTGCTTTAATACTTTCTATTTTGATGAATTTCGATTTAAAAGTAATTATTATAAGATATCTTTGATAATCCTATATTTAAACCTGTGAATTTTGAGTTTAAATATTACTATTTTGGTGGAGAATATTTTGGGCATAAAATATGGGAGAGATTTAAGGGATTTATTTTGATATTACGATTTAGTCCATATATTTAAATATAATTCTTTCTATACTTTCATTGATTAAGATCAAATTATTTTAGGGACTAAATTGAGAGATTTAGAAGTTATATTGTTGGTTAAATATAGCCATTATAAATCTATATGATATATGAGGTCCATATGTGTCATTTATTGACATAACATTTAAAAACTAACCGTTGGAAATCTAGTTTGAGGCCTATTAAAAGAGACCTACGGATTTCACATAAGACACACAATATCAAGAACTATTCAGTTCCTAAGTTTTTCTAAGAGTTATCATTATGATATTATACTAAAAAATATTATGAGATTATTCTGGAGTTAAAGTTCTTGAGTTAAAGCGCTAATTTATTTGGCATCACCAATCTGAGCTGTCTAACGATCTGTTTTGCAATTCATTGATGTTTTCTTGGTGAGATCATACCAAGCTTATTCTTTAATTTAGTATTTGATTATTATTACTTGCTTGGTAAATTGATTTTTTTGAGAAATCGTTTTTGAACTTTAAAAGTATAAAAATATTTTTAAACGATTTGTATGTTAATCTGATTACATGCTTAATTGTGCTACCTGCATTCTTTATTATAACCAGATTTTGTTTTCTCACTTTATTTATATCACTAGTATCGGGACATTAATTGAGTATTAATTAATCTGAGGTAGTATAAGCTCCGAGTGGGAAGAACTTATCAATTTCTTGTAATTGGTGAGTTGTGTGCGGATTAGGTACTATTGGGAGTATCTAATTAAGGGTAGTTTGTGTAAGACCTCAATTGTAGCAGATACGTCATTTCAGTGGTATTTTAAAGTAATGGTGAAAATTCGGGGTGAAACTAGGATAATTAAAAATTCAAATAAAAAGTCTAGGGGTTAAATTGAAAATATAGAAATAGTAAATCCAAATTTAGGGAGGTAAATTGACATTTAACATTTAAATGAAACTTTCAGGGGGTGAAATTGAAAATCTTAGGAACTTTTAAAAGTTGAAAAGGATTAAAATCAAGGTTTAAAGGAAATTGGGGGGAGGAAAGAGCAATTAATGGAAACTATTTTTTTTTTTATCATTTATACACACCCACACGCCGATGGTCGGATGAAACACATGGCTGGCAAGGAATCAGATAAGAGGAACGACGTGGCACGCTTAGACAATTCAAATCCACTAATTTCATGCATCGACAGTGATAAAAAAATAGAGTCCCATGATCAAGAATCGAAAATCTGAAAATCTGAAAATCCAAAATCTAGAGAGAGAGAGAGAGAGAGAGAGAGAGAGAGAGAGCCGGTCGAAGCTTGGGGTTTGAAAAGTAATTGCCGGCGAGGCAGGGTGTTCAGTTACAGGGTTGTGGACGTGCATGGGCATGCGGTGGTCGACGGAAAGGGGGGTTCGGCATAGGTGGTGGTGATCGTCGCCGGTTGTCCGGTAAGCGTTCGGTAATGTGTTCGGCTCGTCGTCAACTGAGTTTGTGTGAGTTGATCGCCATGATGAAGGTTGGCGGAGAGAAATAGGGAGAGAGAGATGGGTCAGCGACAGGGGAAGAGAGAGAAGGGTTCGCCGGCGTCGGGGGTCGATTCCGGCGGACGACTGAAACGAAACGGAGGCAGGATTGGTCATGCGACGGTGTGTGGGGGGTGTTCAGCTACTGTTGTGTGTGTGTACGTGATCGCCGGTGTGGTCGCCGGAGTTGACAAAAAAAAGAGAGGAGAGAGAGAGAATTGGCGGTGACGGGTTCAGTGGCCGCCGTTGGTGAGTTCGTCGTCGTTCCTCTGACGATTTCGCATGTGTGGGTATGGGAGGTGCTTGGCGTAGTGTGTGTGTGTGCCAGAACGTTGACAGTGAAGATCGGCGGAAGAAGTGGAGATCGGCTGGCGTTGAAGAGGTCCGGCGGGTCACTGAACCGAGACAGAACAGAAAAAAAAAAAAAAAGAAAGAGGAAAGGAAAAAAAAAAAAAAAAAAAAAAGAAAAGAAGAGAAAATTACAAAAGCAACCCCAATAAAATTCAAAATTTATCTTGCGGCCTGTGAACGTTTCGGAACAGGTAACATTTTCTGTGGATATCGTTATCGATTGAATTGAATGGTTGAGCATGGAAATTCATCGCATTTGCAATAGTAATGGTCGTGAGCGTAATAACATTTTTATAATCACTAATTTTTAACAAACGGGTACAGTAAACTTAACGAAGCGAAATTAAAACGAATAATAATTTTATTTGTAATAAAATATGGGGAGTGGTAAAATTATAAAGAATTAGGACCTGCATTCATCTAATTAGGTTATTTTAAATACGATATTAATTTAGGCCCTATTATTATTAGGTTTGCAGGCACCGGGATTTTGGTAGAGAGTAGTCAGTAAAAGCTTTTGGGAACGGATCATGAGGTGAGTGTACTGTCTTCTTACCAAACTATATTTCTATGTATGTGTATGATGAAATATGTGCTTACTTAAATTGTGTGAATTTATAAATAATATGGATCAAGTAGGATTTGGGTGAGTTGGTAAACGGCTTTTGGGAAGATTTCGATGGTTTCCAAAATGAAACTGAAAATGAATCTTTGTTGAATTTGGTAAAATCAGACGGTGTTTTTAAAAGGAAATAGAAAACATCTGTTTTCCTAAAAATATCTGGTTTTCAAAAGAAAAATAAAGAGTGGAAAAATAGTTTTGAAAGAATCAGACGGTTTCTCTAAAAAGAAAAGTGTGAAATATGCTTTTGGGCTTAAAAGTTGGTTTTGAGGAAAAGAGATAGACGTAATGATTTGACGATATTTATCGAGTTGTGATTCGATGATGCTGTATTTGATTTGACGATGCCCTAGTATTTATCTATTTCGGTAGAGTGATTTTATCCGCTACGGCGGAGTGATGTTTATCTGCTTCGGCAGAGTGATGTTAGACGTTTATACTGCGTAGTGATTATCCGCTTCGGCGGAGTGATGGATGTTCGTAGGAAGGCATATCCTACGGATGGTATGGTACCGTTGCAAACTCCCGATCGTGAGGTTAAAATGATCACTAGGGCTGGCCAGTGTGTGTGTGTTGGAGGTGTGTGTTTGAGATTGGTGCTTTGAGATGTGGTGATATTAAGTATATTGATTGATTTGATATTATTTATTATGATGACAGGTATGATTTTATACTAGATGAAACTTATCTATACCACTTTATTTTCATTGCTTATATACCTGTGCTTGATCCATACTAAATTGTGGAAATATTTAGAACGTATTAATATTTTAAAAATATTTTACTAAGAAGGCAGTACACTCGCAGGTACAACAGCTAGGAGTCGGTCCCCTACTGGCACTAGGTAGAGCTGCGTGATGGAGTCATAGAGGTGTTTGAGAGAAGCTGTCCAAGATGAACCTGTAAAAGGTTCATAGATGAATACTGTTTGTTGGGATAAATTTTGGGATGGGTGTGTCCCCCATTTAAATGTTTGTATTATATGGTGGGAACATATTATCTTTCATTTGGTTGTTTGGGCATTGGTGAAGTCATGTTGTAGTCACGCTAGCCTCGGGATGACGGGTTCCGGGACGGGTTGTGACAGTTTGGTTTCAATCTCTTCTAGTAAATAGATTGAGATGTTAATTCTTCCTTTATAGAATTAATTGTGAGTGATTTGTAAAAGTTTTATCCTTACTTGGGAAAAGGATAGTTGGAGTGTTTTTGTGAGATTTTGATTCTTGAGCCTTAGGTATAAAAAGAATTAGGTTGTGATTCTCCCTGTAATAGAATTAGGTTATTCTTGAGCTTGTAAAAAGTAGAGGTTATTCCCGAGTCTGGAAAAAGAAATTTGTAAAGGCTGATTTCGAGCCTGTGAAAAGAATCATTGTGAGGGTTTGGTTCCTACCTGTAAAAGAATCTTGAGTTTAGTGGGTGCAAATCTTCGTGGGGCTCGGAGGACTGGATTAGCCAAGAGTAGCTTGGTGAACCAGGATATATCGGTGTGTACTACATTGCTTAATTCCTTTATTTTATCTTGTGTTGTTTGGGTGTGCACCTAGAGCTTATTACATTTATCCACTGCTATAAATATAATAATTAATTTTAGGATAAAATTAATTGTTTGATTTTTGAAATGTTATTATTCTGATAATTTTTAGTAGTACCCAATTCACCCCCTCTTGGGTAGCTCACTGACTAGTAGGGGCGCGAAATGCACGCCTCTACTTACACTCGCAAGTATATGATGTCTAAGTTTTAATATAGTGGATCTTGAAGATCGGATATCGTTCCCATAGAGAAAAGTGTGAATAATTGAATACTGCAATTGACGTAGTCTCATGTTATCCTAACGACGAAAGCCGTGAATTGAAATTAAACTAAGCTAAACTACAATTAGTGGGTTAATCTTAACTAAGTTGATTAATTAGGGATTAATTTCGTTCACTTAATACATGTTTGATTTCGTGTAGTTAACAATAACGGAGTTTAGATATCCGACAATCTTGGTTCGTAAACTCCTTCGCCACCTCTTCCGAGTGTAAGACGGGGGAATACACGACTTCGTGTCGACGAAGAGGTCCCCCTCAATGTCTTAACGACTCTAGGCCACGTGAGTCTTGACCCAATGTCATCGATTGCACACTAACTAACGCCCTCCCGGGTCGTTAGGTCGTAACGATGTGTTTACCCTAGTCCGAATCCAGGGTTACCTCTCCCGAGTGTCAAACCCTAGATTCTCAAATCCAACCCTAATATCATAACAAGCATACTAAGATCGTCATCAAATGATAAACACAATCGGATTTAAAAGCAACAACCGTTAAAGAAACGTATATTAAACCAAATGAGTATTTACACAACTACACCTTTTCCTAACTAATCTCTAAATTACACTAACATGTTCTTAGCTAATACAACATTAAATCAATAGGAGACCATCAATATCAACAATAAACATTAAATACAAAGATGGAAACAAATGAAGAAAAGCCAAATCTCAAAGTGGAGTAGTCTACTTCCGCCAAAAGAACAATCTTCCCGAGCTCCCCTTTCTCCATTATTGAACTTCCACTTCTAGCTCTTCAAGGATTTTCCAAGAACACCTCCTAAACTAATCTAATCTACTTCCTAAATTACCTAAACCTAACTAAGGTGGAAGAAAGCCCTCTAGAATATCAACCAGAGCCTCCTCTCATGTTTATTCTCTCCTCTTTGAGGTTTGGTAGAGAAAGGGGTTAAAAGGAGGGATTTGCAAAAATATCTTCAAAATATCTAAAAATAGATATTTATGTGTAGAGTGTCACCGCCTATGCGGTGGTTCATCGCTTAGGCGGTGGCTTAAGTTGGTTAAGTTTCTGTTGGATCTTTGCCTAGGCAGTGGTTTCTCCGCCTAGGCGCTGGCTGCTGGCATAACATTCTGATCTTTTCTCGCCTAGGCGGTGGTTCAGCCCTTCAGCACTCCAACATTTTGCTTCTTTTCCGCCTAGGCGGTGGTCTTCATTCACCGAAATCCTATTTTTCATATTTTGTTCACCGTTTCTCCACCATTTTCGCTTGTTTATCTCCCTTTGACGTCCCTTTACCTGTTTTACACTACAAAAAACTAAAACACAATTAAATATAACTAAAACGTTTGAAAACTAATAAATTCAGTTTAGAAATAGATAGGTTTTTCACACCTATCACTGACCCAATACATATAATCGAAGAATAACGGTAAACACAATCAAATAACAAAGAACAACCATTAACGAAACACTGATTTCAAATAAACCATATATTCATAAATTATATTAATTCCTAGACAATATTCGTTTAGCTAACGACCATAACCGTATATACAATGATAAACGAGCTAAACATGCTCAAACCAACTACCAAAGTTAAAAAAATACAGAAGGAAACAAAGGAACTTAGCTGTATTATGAAGATCCGCCGCTAAAACTGCTCTGAGTTTGTTTCTCCTTCTTCATTTTGTGTTCTTCGCCTTCGGATTTGGTTGAGCGCTCCCTAAAACACTCTTAAAATATTCTAATCATATATAAGCTCTAATCCCCAAAAATGGAGAGAGGGAGGAAGGATAAGAAAGTCAAAATAGCTAAAAATATCTAAAAAAACACTTTACAACTGCAAGTGTCACTGCCACAGCGGTGGAGTTCATTGCTGTGGTGGTGGCTTTCGTTGCGGAGGTGGAATAGTAGGTAAATTCTTTGAACTTTCATCATCGCGGCGGTGGCCTGACCACTGCGGTGGTGTGATAGGCGTAAAATATCTATCTAATTCTAAATCGAATTTGCCAGTTTTCGAGTATTTTATTAAAATTTGAATATCTTTTTAGTTGTTTTTATTAGTCAGGAGTAGGGACGTAAACAATCGGCAAACTGAGCGAAATGGTGGAAAAAAGGGTAGCCAAAAGATTAAAAGAAGAGGTTTCAAAGAACAACGCAAATTCTCCTAGGTGAAGTTTCCACCGCCTAGGAGAAAATCCGTTAGAAGGATGAAATGCTGAAATGTTGAAATCCGCCTAGGCGAAATTTCCACCGCCTACGCGGAAATCCGTCAGAAGGTTGAAAGCGCTAAGAAGTTGAAATCCGCCTAGGCGAAGTTTCTACTGCCTAGGCGGAAATCCATCAGAAAGTTGCAAGGGCTGAAATATTGAAATCCGCCTAGGCGAAGTTTCCACCGCCTAGGCGGAATTTCGTCAGAATGCTGAACATGCTGAACTACTGGAAGTGTTGAACTGCTGAAATCCGCCTAGGCGAAGTTTCTACTGCCTAGGCGGAAATCTATCAGAAAGAAAGAAGACGAAGAAGTTAGTCCTCCTCCTAGGCGAATAAACCATCGCCTAGGAGGATTTCTAACCGACTTAAACTCCACCTAGGCGAAGATTCTACCGCCTAGGCGCATTTCGCAGAACAGGCTAAAATATCTGTTTAGATATTTTTGAACCCCTAGGACTATTTATACCTTTTTCCCACGTTTGAAAAAGGTTGTTGATGAACTCTAACCCTAGTAGAGAGTTCTTAAGCTATATTTTGAAGATCAAGAAGGAGATTCATCATTCGGGCAAAGAAGAATCACTTGCGGATCGATCATTAGCGACAGTGGACCGTTTTACTTTCAGATTTGATCGTTCTTCTCTTGTTTTTATCTTTGTAATTACTTTTTCATATCTAAGAATGTTGAATCCCTCTTATTTTGCGTGGTATATGACTAAGATCTTGTAGTATAAGTTAAATGTTACTTAGGTATAGTTGAAATCATGTAATTATTAAGTTGAATGAATTAATGTTACTTTAATGTGTAGTTTGTCTAAATCCGATTGTGTTTACCATTATTCTTGATATTATGCTTGTATTGATAAATCGAGAATACGGGGTTTGACACTGGGAAGAGGTAACCCTAGATTCGGACTAGGGTAAATACAACGTGACGTTCTAACGACCCGGGAAGGCGTTAGAACGTATGCAATCCATGACATTGGCCTAAGACTAATGCGACCTAGGGTTATTAAGGTGTTGAAGGAGACTTCTTCGTTGACACAAATTCGTGTAATCCCCCGTCTTACACTCAGGAGAGGTTGCGGAGGAATTATCGATACATAGATTGTCGGAATAGATAAAAATCATTATAGCTAACTTAATGATGTCGATTATGCATTATGTGAAAGAAATCAATACCAAAGTAATTAGTGTAATTAGAACTAATCTAATAGTTGTCGTTTATCTTAGTAGATTACATACAAAACAAACAAATTTTGATTAGTCGAGATAATATGAAACTATTTAAATCACAATACTCAGCCGAATTACATGTCATTCCCAGTGGAACGATATCTGATCTTAAAAGATCCATTATATTAAAACTAGACCTCGTATACTTGTGAGTAGTCAATACCGCTAGGATGATGATGTGAATCCTCGCGCGTACAAGTTTTTGGCACCGTTGCCGGGGATGCAAGGTGTTTTTCAATTGAGTTGATATTGTGATCAAGTAGTTGAATGTTAATCACGATAATTCTTTTACTTTTAATTTCATTCAATTCATTTTTTATTTGATTTATTTATTTGAACTAAGCAGTACATGCGGCGTAGTCAACGTATTGGTAAACAGAAAGAGGAGAAAGCTACCACTATGGCCGGGGGACATGAAAATGTTCCACAACCACCGGAGCCACACGCACTCCAGCCTCCGAAGGTAGCCGATCCAGGCAAATAATTTTGAGTTGAAGCCCGCCTTAATTAACATGGTTTAGGAAAATCAGTATGGCGGGAATCTTCACGAAGACCCCAACGTCCACTTGGCAACCTTTCTCGAGATTTGTGACACTGTCAAGATAAACGGAGTTGCCGAAGATGTCGTACGGTTGAGGCTATTTCCGTTCTCTTTACGAGATAGAGCAAGGGGTTGGTTTCAGTCGATCCAACCGGGGAGCATTAATACTTGGGAGGATCTTGCACAAAGGTTCCTCACTAAGTTCTTTCCACCTTTGAAGACTTCTCAACTTCGCGGCGAGATTGTGCAGTTTCGCCAGAGATACTTTGAGCCGTTGTTTGAGGCCTGGAAGAGATTCAAGGATCTATTGAGAAGGTGCCCCCAACACGGGTATCAAGATTGGTTTCAAACCCAATTATTTTACAACGGGTTGGATGGACAGACCAGAACGATAGTTGATGCTGCCTCAGGGGGATCTTTGTTGTCCAAAACCCCTACCGAAGCTAATACACTATTGGAAGAAATGACGGCTAACAATTATCAATGGCCGAATGAGAGGAACACGGGAAGATGGGTCTCTTCTATCCAAGAATCTGACCATATTGTAATGTTATCGGCCCAAGTGTCCAAGCTCTCAGATCAATTGGTCGCCATGTCTACAAAAGGCGCTTTGTCGAGTCAAGGGGAGGAGATAGGAACAAGTTGTTCTCAATCCGGATTGGATAATGAGTTCGAGGAATGCCATTTTCTAAACAATCGTGCCTATACTTTCAGGCCCGCTACCAACATTCTAACTTATTACAATCCTGGACTTTGCAACCATGAGAACTTCTTATATGCAAACAATCAGAATTCTTTGCGGCCATCTCTGGGATATGGAAACCAAGCTTCGGGATATCCTATGCAATCCAATCGTAAAATGAAACAACCACCAATGCATAATCCAAAGTCAAATTTGGATGAAGTGTCGGGTTCGTTTATGAAGGAGACTCAGACTATGATGCGTGAGACGCATAACCGGCTGAACAAACATGAAACACGGCTGGACTCTATCGATACAACTTGTACAAACACCAACACCACGGTGAAGGCTTTAGAGACTCAAATCGCATAGCTTTCTAGGTCCATCCAAGAGCAACAAAATGGAAAGTTTCCAAGCAACACGGAAACCAACCCTTGGGAATACAAGGCGATTAAGTTGAGGAGTGGAAGAGACGTGGAAGTGAGCAAGTCTATGGAAAACGAGCTAGGAGTGAGTCATGAGTTTCATCATGATGAACCAAGAACAAGTGCAGAGGAGGAAGTTGAAGTAAAAATCGATGAAAGAAAGGAGAAGCCGAGTGAGGACTTGAATAAGGATAAAAACCAAGGGAAAGTCAAGGAGAGAAGAAGAGATGAAAGGGTGATGCCTGGACGAGTAACATTTTCAGAAAATCCACCGATTCTAGTAACCCCATTTCCATATCTTCAAAGATTCCAAAAGAGGAAGTTGGATGTCCAATTTGAAAAATTTCTTAAAATCTTCAAAAAAATTCACATCAACATTCCTTTTGCGGATGCATTGGAACAAATGCTCAACTATGGCAAGTTTTTGAAGGACATTATAACAAAGAAGAGAAAGTTGGAAGAGTACGAAACAGTGAAGCTAACAGAGGAGTGTAGTGCAATACTACAAAGGAAGTTGCCTACCAAATTGAAGGATCCGGGTATTTTCACAATTCCGTGTACTATTGAAAAATCTCATTTTGATACGGCTCTTTGTGATCTTGGGGCGAGTATTAATTTGATGCCTTCTTTCGTTTAATGGAAGTTAGGACTTAGGAGTGCAAAGCCGACAACGATCTCTCTTCAAATGGCAGATCGTTCATTAACCTATCCTAAAGGTATCATTGAGGATGTGTTAGTGAAGGTAGACAAATTCATATTTTCGGTAGATTTCGTTGTGCTTGAAATGGAAGAAGATAGAGAAATCCCGATCATCCTAGGAAGACCTTTCCTTACAATGGGAAAGGCATTGATAGACGCGCATAATGGAAATCTGACGTTAAGAGTGAATGATGAAGATATAAGGTTCAACATTTTTAAAATTATGAACTTTCCAGATGACCCTCTCAATTGCAATCGATTTGATGTTGTGGACTCTTGCGTGAGGGAGTTCTTTCTTGCAAATATGGAAATGGATTCGTTAAAGCATGCTCTTACAAATTCCTTATCTATGGGGGATCTTGGTGAGGGAAGATCTACCACGGAACTTGATGTTGTGGACTACGTGCTGACTTTGGATTCTCAATCTATAGACGTAGAATATCCTATTCATGTGGCAGAGATTGAAGAAGTTGAAAACTCTCATGAGAAATCAAATCTGTCTCACGGTGGATTATTACTCAAGCAATTGCCCGAACATCTTTGGTATATCTTTTTGGGAGAGAATTCGACCAATCCGATTATAATTTCATCATCTTTGATGGAAGAAGAAAAGGGGAAGTTGCTGAGAATCTTGAAGAGGCACCGATCCGCTTTTGCTTGGTCTATATCAGTTATCAAAGGAATTAACCCTTCGATTTGCATGCATAAGATTTTGATGGAGGATGCGTTCAAACCCTCCATTGAACATCAACGGTAGTTAAATCTGGCTATGAAGAAAGTAGTGAAAGCATAGGTGTTAAAGCTCTTGAATGCGGGAATTATATTTGCTATATCCGATAGTGAGTGGGTTAGCCCAGTGCAAGTGGTGCCCAAGAAAAGAGGTATGACAGTGGTGAAGAATGATAAGGACGACCTTATTCCTACACAGACCATCACGGGATGGCGTGTGTGCATTGATTATAGAAGGTTGAATAAGACGACGGGGAATGACCATTTTCCTCTCCTTTTCATTGACCAAATGCTTGATTGATTAGCCGGATATGAGTACTGTTGCTTTCTTGACAGCTATTCAGGTTAAAATCAAATAGCCATTGCACCGGAGGACCAAGAAAAGACTACTTTCACATGCCCTTATGGGACGTTTGCTTATAGACATATGCTGTTCAGCCTTTGCAATGCACCGAGAACTTTTCAACGGTGTATGATGGCAATATTTTTGATATGGTGGAAGAGAAAATGGAAATCTTCATGGATAACTTCTTAGTCTTTGGGTCGTCTTTTGATCAATGTCTATACAATTTGGCGCTTGTTCTTGACCGATGTGAGGAGAATAATTTAGTTCTTAATTGGGAGAAGTGTTACTTTATGGTTAAAGAGGGGATCGTCTTGGGTTATCGAGTCTCTTCCAAGGGGCTTGAAATGGACCGAGCAAAGATTGAAACGATCGAGAAGCTTCCGCCACCGATTAATGTGAAAGGAATTTGAAGTTTCTTGGGGCATGCTGACTTTTACTGGTGCTTTATTAAGGACTTCTCGAAGACGGTGAAGCCGTTATGTCACCTTCTTGAGAAGGATACTTCATTTGAATTCAATGCGGCTTGCATGGAGGCCATTAAGGCGATAAAGGAGAAGTTGATCACGGCTCCAATAATGGTCGCTCCGGACTGGGAGATGCCATTTGAGATTATGTGCGATGCGAGTGACTATGCCGTTGGCAAGGTGTTAGGCCAACGGAAGGAGAAGATCTTCCGATCAGTCTATTATGCAAGTAAGACATTGAATGATGCCCAGGAGAATTACACCATGACTGAGAAAGAAATGCTAGTTGTTGTTTTTGCTTGTGGTAAGTTCCAGTCTTATATCATTGGGTCAAAAGTGATCGTTTACACGGATCACGTGACTATCCGGTACTTATTTGCAAAGAAAGATGCCAAGCTGAGATTGATAAGGTGAATTCTTCTATTGCAAGAGTTTGATGCTGAAATAAGGGATAAAAAGGGGAGTGAGAACATTGTTGCCGACCATTTGTCAAGGTTGATTCAAGAAGACGTTGGTGAGGAGTCTAACATCATGGAAGTGTTCCCTGACAAACAACTATTTTCAGTTGAAAATGCACTTTCTTGGTATGCTGACATTGTGAACTATCTTGCATGTGATGTGTTACCACTGGATTTGATGAGAGTCCAACGGAAGAAATTTCTTTTTGATGCGAAGTATTATCTGTGGGCCGAGCCATTTCTATTTAAGAAATGTAATGATCAGGTGATCTGGAGATGTGTTCCGGAGGAGGAAATGACTAGTATTCTCTACCATTTCCATTTATCACCTTGTGGCGGCCATTTTGGTGCGACTCGGACAACATCGAAAGTACTTCAATCAGGTTTTTACTGGCCTTCTTTGTTTAAAGATTCGTACACATTTGTGAAAACTTGTGATAGATGTCAAAAGGTGGGTAACATATCGAGAAGGCATGAATTGTTATTGACGTCTATTCTTGAGCTTGAGTTGTTTGATGTGTGGGGCGTAGATTTCATGGGGCCATTTCTGCCATCATTTGGCAAGGAGTATATTCTATGAGCGGTGGATTATGTGTCTAAATGGGTCGAAGCTGTAGCAACACCTACCAATGATGCCAAAGTGGTTTTGAAGTTCCTTCAACAAAATGTCATGACACGGTTCGGGACACCTCGAGCCTTAATCAGTGATGAGGGAACCTACTTCTATAACAAAATGCTTAGTGCTTTGTTGGCAAAGTATGGGGTTAGACACAAGGTGGAGCTACCATACCACCCACAGACAAATGGCCAAGCTGAAGTTTCAAACCGAGAAATCAAGCTAATTCTAGAGAAAACGGTTCATACTAATTGTAAGGATTGGGCGGTGAAGCTTGACGATGCTTTATGGGCATATCGCATGGCTTTTAAGACACCGATCGGTATGTCGTCGTATCGATTGGTGTTTGGGAAAACGTGTCATTTGCCTGTTGAATTAGAGCACCGTGCATTCTGGGTGATTAAGAAACTCAATTTTGACCTAAAAGCTTCTGGTGCGCAATGTCTCCTCCAATTGAATTAAATTGAGGAATTCCGGCACGAGACTTATGGGAATGCCAAGCTTTATAGAGATAAAACGAAGATGTGGCATGATAAAATGATAGTCTGGAGGGAGTTCAATCCGGGCTAACAATTTTTATTGTTTAACTCAAGGCTGAGACTCTTTCCCGGAAAGTTGAAGTCCCGGTGGTCTGGACCGTTCCCGATCAAGCATATTTATCCATTTGGTGCTATCGAGTTAGAAGGTGAAGACGGACGAACTTTTTGAGTCAACGGGGAGCGGATCAAGCACTACTTCAGGGAGGAAGAGCGAGTTGTGGAGAACATCTCCCTCGTTGAATGATAGAGCCGGAATTCATACACGTCCAGTTAGGGACGTAAAACTAAGCAACATCTTTTGATATGTCATGGAGGGTAACGAACATTCCCAACTTTTGTATAAATTACTTTTTGGAGATCGTATTGATCTCGGAATATTATTTTTTGTGGTGAATTGATGAGGCTAGATACTTAGGATTGAATTGCATGCTAAAAATCGTTTGAGGAACGAAGTGGAAGTAAGAGGTATAGAGCAAAAATGTGAAAACCTGAAGGAATCCAGCCAAAATCCACATTGGCGTAAATTCGCCTAGGCGAAAAAAACCACAGCCCAAGCGAAAATAGGATAGAAGGCTGAGAAAACATATTGGTGTAAATTTTCTTAGGTGGAAAAACCACCGCCTAGGTGGAAATAGGAAGAAAAAGTCTGAGTTTCTACACTGCCGTAACTTCGCCTAGGAGAAAAAACAACCACCCAGGCAGTAAAACCACCGCCTAGGTGAATTAACATCAGAAGGTTTTTTAAAAAGCAAAAGGCGCTACTTCGCCTAGGCGAATTCACGACAGCCCTGTTTTAAAACGTAGCCTTCCTCTTCGCAAACGGCACTTCCTTCCTAAAATTTTCAAGAAACCTTTCAACTTCACCATCCCAAATCCTTTCCTCCCTTTAAAGTTTCATCCTACATTGTGAAAAACTTGGATTTTCACCACGAATCTTCATCCAAACGTTGGATTCCTCTTCCCATTTTCGAAAATCTAGGGTTTAAGCGGTGAACAGTGCGAAATCGCCATCTTCAATTGATTTGAACAAAAAATTTCAACAAGTAAGTATCAATGATTCTATTTTTCACTTATTTGTTGAAATCTTTGCTTGATTTTCTCATTTATTTAAAAAATCATTGGATTTGGCTAGAACTTTAAACCCCTTTAAACCCTAGTTTACGTTTTTCATGCTATTAGGGATTTAGGAATGATTTTTTGGTAAACCCTATCATGTTTTTGTGTAGATACACAATGTGAATCGCTTATTTTAAGCTACATTGCGAAAAAAATGTGATTTGGTTTTGGTTGGTATTCACGAGATATCCGTAGTCTCCAATCCGACATGACCCAGCTCCAAACTATTTTTTCTCAGATGGAGAGCTACATGGATAACTACATTCGGCAACAAGATCAAAATCAACGAGTTTTAGTTGAGCACCTCGGAATCGACATGACCCGTTATACGCCCGTGCCGCCTTTCGAGACTAATGAGAAGCAACTGCCATCTCCTCCCTAATGAACTGTAGAAGGTTAGACTTGTACGTCTTCCCTCCTAGGTATGTGTCCGACCTAGTTTTCAATACGAATATTTCTATTCTGCTATTGGGTTTGCTGCCTAGTTCAAGTTTGGGGGTATATGATATGCAAGCATGTAGTTGTTGTTTTTTTTTTTGGGGGGGGGGGGGGGGGGGGGGGGGGGGGATATGAAGGATGACAATTTTTCGATGTAAATGGGACAAAATTCTTTTTGTGGACAAATTTTTGATTATAATGGTATTAATGTTAATTTTTTTGTAAATTTTGAAATTCTTTTTGTTATGTATGTGTAAGGATCATTAGCATAAGTAATGTTAGTTTGTAGAATTAGAGTAGATATGTTAATGAATATAGTTGTACATGTATGCTGAGTTTTTGAGTTCGTCCGAACCATGTCCCGATGATGAAAATTACCCTCTAAATTGCATATTGAGGTCGGGGGTAATGCCATTCACGTGTGTTTTGTGTGCTTAGTATGTCAATTAGGTAAAAATTATTTTGATCCTAAATTGCACGATCGTGTAAACTCATTGTATAATTAGTGGAACGATTTGACACCGATTATTTAGTAATAAGTTCATGATAGAAATAAGGAATCTAGAACTTGACTGGGGGAGGCTTGAGGATAAATTATAGGTAAGGAAATTCCAGAGGCATGATATGGGCCTTCATTTTTATCGCTTGAACCGTTTGAAACTAACCTGAAAATTTATTCCCTCGTTCTCCTGTCGAAGCCATAAAATTTTCACTTCTGAACTTGTTTCTATACTTTAACCAAGTAAATCTTTCAAAACCATTGTCGCTAAGAATAAAAGTGAAAATTGAGTGAAAACAAGTAGCATTAGATTATGCTAACTTGAAGCGGGCAATCGGGGTTTCAGTTTAAATGTTTTTGGTTAAGTATAAGAGTTTTCACTTGTCAATCCTTTAGTTGTATTTACACACCCCTAAAATTGTACAAAATTGAATAAGTTTAGGGGTGTGTGTTACTTAAAAACAAAAAACAAAAAAACACCACTATGTGAATATAGTGTTTAATCTCGGTTGTTGTGACAAGTAAGTACAAGTGTACTTAATCTTGTTCAGGGTAATATCTTCAAAGATAGGGGGTTATGAAAGAGATTTAGCGACAAGCGTTGTGCCTCGGGTATCGTTAAAATTATAAACGAGTTTCTATTTCTACGATACCCTTGGTCGTTCTCCAAAGCCAAACCAAGCCCTATTGATCTCGGTGAATGTCCGAACCAACATTAGTGGATAGTTGAGCCCAGTCAAACATATGGCTTTCCTGAATGTTTTAACAAGTTTAAGTCATGACCTTATTCATTGAATAATCCAATCCTGTGTTTGATTAGTTATACATCCGAGTTCTCACACACACACAATTAAATTGGATCTAAAATGATTTTAACTGATATTGAGTGTTGAAATTCTAGAACACCACATGGTGTGTGTTATTCCTTAACCGGATCTGATTACGGGTTGTTGAGGGAAGCAACACATGGTTTCTTAGATTGAACTTAAATCTCACAGGTCTGTACTTCTTATTTGTTAATGATTACTTGTTTTTAGTTTAGAAATTAGCTAATTAGTGTAGTTAGTGTTATTTAACATTAGGGTGTTTTGCTTGAGGACTATCAAAATTCCAAGTTTGGGGTATTTGATAGGTGTAAAATACCTATCTAATTCTAAACCGAATTTGTTAGTTTTCGAGTATTTTATTAAAGTTTGAATATCTTTTTAGCTATTTTTATTAGTTAGGAGTAGGGACGTAAACAATCGGCAAACTAAGCAAAATGGTGGAAAAAAGGGAAGCCAAAAGATAAAAAAAGGAGGTTTCAAAGAACAGCGCAAATTCGCCTAAGTGAAATTTCCACTGCCTAGGCGGAAATCTATTAGAAGGATGAAATGCTGAAATGTTGAAATCCGCCTAGGCGAAGTTTCCATCGCCTAGGTGGAAATCCGTCAGAAGGTTGAAAACGCTGAGAAGTTGAAATCCGCCTAGGCGAAGTTTTCACCGCCTAGGAGGAAATCCATCAGAAAATTGTAAGGGTTGAAATATTGAAATTTGCCTAGATGAAGTTTCCACTGCCTAGGCGGAATTTTGTCAGAATGCTGAACATGCTGAACTACTGGAAGTGTTGAATTGCTGAAATCCGCCTAGGCAAAGTTTCTACCGCCTAGGCGGAAATCCATCAGAAAGAAAGAAGATGAAGAAGTTAGTCCTCCGCCTAGGCGAATAAACCATCGCCTAGGAGGATTTATAACCGACTTAAACTCCGCCTAGGCGAAGATTTTACCTCCTAGGCGCATTTCGCAGAACATGCTAAAATATCTGTTTAGATATTTTTGAAGCCCTAGGCCTATTTATACCCTTTCCCCACGTATGAAAAAGGTTGTTGATAAACCCTAACCCTAGTAGAGAGTTCTTAAGCTATATTTTGAAGACCAAGAAGGATATTCATCATTCGGGCAAAGAAGAATCACTTGCGGATCTATCATTAGCGACAGTGGACCGTTTCACTTTCAGATTTGATCGTTCTTCTCTTGTTTTTATCTTTGTAATTACTTTTTCATATCTAAGAATATTGAATCCCTCTTATTTTGTATGACATATAGCTAAGATCTTGTAGTACTAGTTAAATGTTACTTAGGTATAGTTGAAATCATGTAATTGTTAAGTTGAATGAATTAATGTTACTTTAATGTGTAGTTTGTCTAAATCCGATTGTATTTACCATTATTCTTGATATTATGCTTGTATTGATAAACTGAGAATACGGGGTTTAACACTCGAAAGAGGTAACCCTGGATTCAGACTAGGGTAAATACAACGTGACGTTCTAACGACCCGGGAGGGCGTTAGAACGTATGCAATCCATGACGTTGGCTTATGACTCACGCGACCTAGGGTCGTTAAGGCGTTGAAGGGGACTTTTTTGTTGATATGAAGTCGTGTAATCCCCCGTCTTACACTCGGGAGAGGTAGCGGAGGAGTTATCGATACAGATATCGTCGTAATAGATAAAAACCATTATAGCTAACTTAATGACGTCGATTATGCATTTTGTGAAAGAAATCAATACCTAAGTAATTAGTGTAATTAGAACTAATATATAGTTGTCGTTTATCTTAGTAGATTACATAGAAAGCAAACAAATTTTGATTAGTCGAGATAATATGAAACTATTTAAATCACAATACTCAACCGAATTACACGTCATTCCCAGTGGAACGATATCCGATCTTACAAGATCCATTATATTAAAACTAGACCTCGTATACTGGCGAGTAGTCAATACTGCTAGGACGATGATGTGAATCCTCGCGCGTACAAGGTGAGATTTCTGTATTCCAGTATTTTTACCGCCGCGGCGGTGGTTTCACCGCTGCGGCAGTGGATACAAGCTTCTGAATAATGCCTTTTTGCTCGTTTTCATACCGTTCTTCCACTAACTTGCTCCGATTAGCTTGATTTTCAATCGTTTTAGCTCCTTTTCACCCCAAACACCTGATTTGTACAAAAAAATAAATGTTAATTAAAACATAAAAAAAACACAATAAAAATACTCGAAAACTACCAAAACTGCCTTGGGAATATATAGACAAATTACACCTATCACCATCGCTGTAGCGGTCAAGGGTTAGTAGCCCTTGACACTGGCACTGCAACGATGAGCTTCATCGCCGCAGTGGTGAGGCTGCAATCTTGATTCTTTGATATTTTTCAACGTTTTTCTATCGACTTCCTACCGATTTGCTCGAATATCAACCGTTTTCGTCCCTACATCTGATTTACATAAAAAAAAATATAAATGATTTAAAACATTATAAAAATACTTGAAAACTATCAAATTTTGCTTGAAAATAGATAGGTAATTTCAACCTATCAAATACCCCAAAACTTTGAATTTTGTTAGTTCTCGAGCAAAGCACCCTAACACTAAAATAAACTATCACTACTAATTAACTAACTTCAATACTAAAAACAAAAAAAACACAAACAAACTAGAAGTAATGACATGCGAGTTTTGAATTCAACTAATAAACCAAAATATTTTTTCCTCAACGGCCCCCAATCAAATCAAGTTCAAGAATAAAACGCACCATATGGTGTTCTAGAATTTCAACATTCAATATCAGTAAACGCCATTCTAGATCCATTCAAGTGTGTGCATGAAAACTCATTTATACAACTATCCAAAAATCGGATTAGATTATTCACCAACAAAGATCATGACTTAAACCATAAAGGATTAGGATATCCGTATCCCAGATTGGGTTCTACTCTCCACTAATGTAGGCTTGGAAATTCAAAAAGATCAAAAGGACTTGGATCGATTTTTATCAACTGGCCAAAGGTAAATCGAGAATAAGTAAACGTTATTAACTCGACGATACCTAAGGCACATGCTTGACACTCAATTACTCTCGTACCCCCAAAGATCAATTCGAAACAACCCTGAACTAACATTTAAAAACGTCGTACTTACTTGCCAAAATAAACTAAAATAGAATTATATTTACATATGGTTTTTTTTACCACACCCCCAAACTTATTTGAATTGTATAATTTCACAGGTGTGGGAATACAATAGAAAAATGACAAGTGAGTACTCGAATACCGAACCAATCAAACGTTCGCCCAAAACCCAACCGCTCACTTCAAGTAGAATTTGCAAATGCTCACTTGATTTTAACTCAATTTGTGTCTTAGGTTTAGCGACATAGGTTTGGAAAAAGTTTTATTGGCCAAGATATTTGTTACGTGTTCAGAATTGAAATGACTTATAGGCTTCAACAGGTTAACGATGGATAAACATATAACATGGTAGGCTTCAACGACTCAAACTATCAAAAGGAATGCCTAAATCATGTCTTCTGAACTACCTCGCCTAGGATTTCGTCTCAAGTTTTCCCCAATCAGGTTCTAGAATCCCTAAAATATTCATGAACTTGCTACTGAATAATCGGCGTCAAATCAATTGAATAGCTGTCCATTGAGTCTACGTGATCGTTCAATTTTGGATCCAAAATGACTTTTACCTAATCGAAATGTCAAGCACACAGAACACACATGAATGAGCATTACCCCTAACCTCGATAAACAACTAGGGGATAATTTCATCGTTAGGTAATGGCCCAGAAGAACTCTCAAACTCAGCACACAATTACTACTTCATACATAAACACATTTGATACTAAACTAAACACAAACATGCATACATTACACTAAATATTCACAACACCACAAGTTACTTCTAAATATGCATAAACAAAAACTACAATTTAACTTAAACTATAAAATGTTTAACAACTACTAAAATCTACTACATATCCATCAAAATGTCTACAAACAATAAAAACATACATACTTAAAGCATACATAATGAAAGAAACATAAATATCCCATAACAAAAGAAAAACATCCTGCATACAAAACAAGATAGACATCCGCCCAAACTTGAATTGGTCAGTGTCCACAATGACCCATCAGCGATCCCAATAACAGCATAAAGCATGATGATTACAAGGGTTGCGAACACGTACCTGGGAGGTGAGATATGAAAGTCTTACCTCCTACTGCCTAGTTGGAGGAATGTCGTCTTCACCGCCGTCGTGGTGGGATGGATTGTGTGGTGGCTGCAACAGGTATACCGGGAATAGTGGCATCGGCGGGTAGCCACTCATATCATAGCCTGCTTGAACTCTGTAGTACTGGTGAGCTTGATACATCACCTGATTATATTGGTCCTGGTACATTCGGAATTCAGCGTTTTCATTCCGGATTTGATATTGCTCATGGAGAATAGTGATTGCGTCTAGCCGAAGAGCTTGAAGCTGATCCTCGTGATAAACCACCTATTGGTAAAGGCTTTCCAATATGATTTTCTGGCGAACGGGAACCTCTGAACCTTGGGCCTCAGACGACCCTACTTCTTTTTCATCCGACCCCTCAACCTCGACGCTCTAGATTCGTCTCATTGCTGCGAGATCCATAGGTCTTTTGCAGAGGCATAGGTTATTGCCAGAGATTACCAAATCCGCCCTCCTGAAAAGCTCGTTGAGAAGACCTGTGAAGGACAAGCCGATTTTTGTGTTCCAAATAGCATACAGGATAACTGAATTGACAAGGAACTCGATATTTAACGGATTGCCAGTCTCAATAGCGGATAGGGTCAAAGCTCGGTCTTTGGTGATGTCCGTTAAATATGATGTCAGGTGGAAGCTGGTACATATGAAATGGAACCAAATCTTTGGAAATTGGTACAGGTACTTGGATGGAAAAATGGTGAGACCCGGCCCTGTTTGTAACCATTGAACATTGCCAGATAAGAGGGTCTTGATGACCGTTTGTAGGTATTCTTGCTCCATTTCTTCATCCGAGTCTTCTTCTGCTTTGGGAGGAACCAACCCTGTTGGCCCAGTAGAATACCCAAGAGGGGGGGAGGGAGAGTGAATTGGGTAATTAAAAAATAATCGGAATATAACTTGAATAAATCAAATAATTAATTTACTTCCTAAATTAATTATTATCTTTATATCACAGCGGAATAAATCAATTAACTAGGTGCACACCCAAACAACAAAAATAGCAAAGTAATAATGCAGCACACCAAGATATATCCTAGTTTACCAAGCCACTCTTGGCTAGTCTAGTCCTCTGAGCCCCACGGAGATTCGCACCCACTAATTCTCAAGATTCCTTTAAAGGTAGGAACCAAACCCGCTCACCGATTCTTTTATAGGCTTAGAATCAACCTTTACAATATCCTTTTCTCAGGCTAAGGAATAACCTATCTTTTTACAAGTTAAAGATTAACCTAATTCTTTTTATCACTACGGCTCAAGAATCAAAACCTCACACAACACTCCAAGTATCCTTTTCACAGGTAAGGATGGAACCTTTACAATTCACTCACAACGCAATTCTTACCCAGGAAGAATCACTACTTCAATCTCTTTACAGGAAGAGACTGAAACCCGGCTACCCTTGATTAAGTATTCCCAATGATATTTAACCCGTTACACTACTCACCAACGCAAAATGATAAGTTGAAAATCTCACTCGGAGCTTCTACCACCCCAGATAAATAATAACTCAATTAATATCCCAACTAGTGATAGAAAAACATGAGATACAAAAGCTCATAATATTTCAGATGGATAACTCTTATAAAAGCTCATAATATGATATGATATAATTTATCTCTTGTTTTACTGCTCACTTAAAACATAAATTCGCAGGTCTATATACAGGGATATGTAATCAGCCTTTCTACGGCTAGTTTACAAGTGTCATGACAATTAAACGCTCCTATAGACCCCTTATATTATAAGGACTTTATTTAGGTTCAATTTCACTTAAAACAACTTTTAAATCTTTCAATTAAATCCCCAAAGTATTTCTCAATCTTAATTAATAAGAATAGAAACTATTTCAAGTACCAAATTGAGAAACATTAATATTTAATGTACCAAATCAATAGGATTTAATTAATATATGAACCATATCTTAAATATTACCAAATCCCTTAAATATCTCTCAAATTTTAACAAAAAACGGCTACCTTTAGATTTGATTTCGGATCAAACATTTTCCTAAAACAGAGCCACCAGTCGACTAGGAGATTCAGTATGTAGCCCATGCACTTGATCGGTCGACTGCTTAGTCGACTCGTAGATTCAGAGAGTTTGTCAAGCTTTCTCCGGTCGACCGCTCGGCCGACTTGCAGATTCAGAGAGTTTGTCAAGCTTCTATCGGTTGATTGCTCGGTCGACTCCTCCCTTCTGGATCTTTTCTTTGATCTCGTTTTATACTCTTTCACTTTTACATTTTCGCCTCGTTAACTAATTTCTTTTTTTAATTAGCTCCACTAACTTTCTCGAATTTCATTTTAACCATTTATAAATATTTATTTTCAAGTACACATAGGAGCAAATAAATTCATCTTATTAAAACACACATAAATAATAAAAATATTTTGTGCTGTGTGTGTTCCTAAATGGGATATTAAGAGTTGAAATTTACCTGAGTTGTTTTTCCTAATTTCTTCATACTCTTAAATCTTCAACTTCTTCATTTAGCATCCGTGAAATTTGATCTTCAATATCTTCAACTTCATCATTTAGCATCCATTTAATTTGATCTTCAATATCTTCAACTTCATCATTTAGCAACCATTTAATTTGACATCTTCATCACTGAAACTTTAAATCACTGAAACACTTGATTAAACATTAGTTCCACCAAAACATCAATACTTAATTGTTCATCAAAATCTTAGGATCAACAATATCCCCCTTTTTGATGATGACAATTAACTTTGATATTTTTTTCAAAATAAAATATAACCACACTCCCCCTGAATCCGAGGACGGGTTCTTTAACTCATTTAAGCATAATAATGAAGATATTATAAAACATAATCAATAAAGCACAAATTTAATAGCTCCCCCTTAATAACACATCAACTAATTCTCTCCATTAATAAAACATCAACTAATTCTATTATAAAACATAATCGATAAAGCACAAATTTAATCAATAAGCTCCCCCTTAATAACACATCAACTAATTCTCCTCATTAATAAAACATTAACTAATTCTCTCCCTTTGTCATCTTCAAAAACAAATTTAGGTAGGAGGGGAAAACAACAAGCATGTAACTCACTCTATAATAATAAGCTCATTGAATCAACTTTTAAAACTTAAAACTTATTTAATCTCTTTTTAAGCATAAAACATTTTCTTTATAGTTAAATATCACATCAACTCAATTCATCAAAATCCATACAAAAAATATAATTTTTAACATGCAATCTCCCACTATATAAGTGTAAATAAATTAGTTCATTTTAAGGAGAAAAATATAATCTTTGAATCACAAAAGCATGAAATATCTCTCAATGATAGTTTACGAAGCTCTCAATATAACGCATACTTATTTCATAAAACTTTCAGCTCCATTTTTCAACAATAATCATTAGTGCTCAAGAACATGAATCATATCTCAATCAATAATATGCATATTAAAGATATTATCTTGTAACATGCTCAATCCCTTACACAATAATAATCATTTAAAAAATTCAGAAAATATGAGACATATAAATATATCCAAGTAAGCAAATAATCATAGTCTTGAACAATTCAAATTAGATAAATCATTCTTTATCTTTTAATTCACCTCAAATAACATGCATTTTAATAAATCAAGATTAATAAAAAATTTAGCTCAATTAATATTCTAAATCACATAACATGTTTTAAAATTGACACATTTGATTACTACTTGATATAAGCATATAAAGACATGTTAATATCTCTTAACTAAATGTGATTCTCATAATCACCAAATAATGTTTCTAAGACAACAAGTGAACACATCATTAAAAAAATAGGTCTTAAAAACAATCACCAACTTACCTATTTGGCAAGTTGGGCACTTCCCTCTTTAACAAATTTAATAAATTTAAAATGCGGAGGGTTAGGAGTACATTTTCTATCTTTTGGGATGACTTTACTTTTTACCTCATTTGAGCTCATAATTGATTTGGGTGCGTAATTCTTCTTAGATTGCTCTTATCCTCTTTTCCTTTGATCTTTTCCATTTGATTTATTGAAGATTTCCTTTGCACGAATCGCTTGTGGTTTTCTTGTGCTATCCCTTCTTGGCTTTAGTACAATTTTTTTCTCTTAGCATATATCTCTTATGATTTCTTTACAATTTTACCTCATGTCTTTGGTGCATCTTTTCGCTTTGCAGATGTCGCTTGTGGATTTGACTTTGATATAAACTTTTTAACTGTTCCTTCAGGTCCACTTCCGACATTTTGTAATTCTGCATAAGATATTTCAACAATTTTCTTCGGTATCCATTTCATTTTGGATCCGTCCTTGTTAGACATAAACTTAGGGTTTCGAAACGGACATGATACTTTAAAATGCCCAACCCTATTACAATAATAACATCTCAAATCTGATTTATCATAAAAAGCACGAGATGTAAAATATAAATCATTTCTAACAATAGAAGTATAACTATCACTGGCCTGTGATGAAAGATGAGACGATGAAGTATATCCACTTTACTTAGAAAAATCATTTTCAAAATCTCTCGAAATAGACTTAAGGTCGAATTTTGATTTTTCAAAATTTTTCTTAAATAAATCGATTTTAGAAACAAAATATGACATTTGCTTGGAAAATCATATCAAATTTATTTTTTAATACTTTATTTTCATTTTCAAGAGAATCCACTTTAGAGAGAAAATTATTAATTTAAAAAACAACTTCCGAAAACTCTTTTGAACCACAATAATCATCCAAATGTATTTTAAATTTTGCGAACACTTTTTCCACTATTTTCAAAAGAAGCAATTTTTCTTTTTAAAATCAAGCTATCTTTAGCAAAAAGTAGTGTGAAAGAAAGTAATTATTTCATAACAATATGGATATTTTTATTATCATCATCTCTATCACTGCCACTGAAATCACAAGAATCATAACCCACATTATCATATACGCATTTACCACTATGAAAAGAGGATACACAAAACACATCATCCATAGTGTGTGCACGTGACCGGTTTGGCTAGGATGTTATGCCTTACGAGCTAAAACCAGCTCTGATACCAATTGTTAGCCCAGTAGAATACCCAAGAGGGGGGGTGAATTGGGTAATTAAAAAATAAGCAGAATATAACTTGAATAAATCAAATAATTAATTTACTTCCTAAATTAATTATTATCTAAATATCATAGCGGAATAAATCAATTAACTAGGTGCACACCCAAACAACAAAAATAACAAAGTAATAATGCAGCACACCAAGATATATCCTAGTTCACCAAACTACTCTTGACTAGTCCAGTCCTCCGAGCCCCATGGAGATTCGCACCCACTAATTCTCAAGATTCCTTTAAAGGTAGGAACCAAATCCGTACACCGATTCTTTTACAAGTTCAGAATCAACCTTTACAATATCCTTTTCTCAAGATAAGGAATAACCTCTACTTTTTACAGGCTAAAGAATAACCTATCTTTTTACAGGCTAAAGATTAACCTAATTCTTTTTATCACTATGGCTCAAGAATAAAAAACTCACACAACATTCCAAGTATCCTTTTCACAGGTAAGGATGAAACCTTTACAATTCACTCACAACGCAATTCTTACCCAGGAAGAATCACTACCTCAATCTCTTTACAGGAAGAGACTGAAACCCGACTACCCTTAATTAAATATCCCCAACGATATTTAACCCGTCACACTACTCACCAATGAAAAATAATAAGTAGAAAATCTCACTCGGAGTTTCTACCACCCCAAATAAATAATAACTCAATTAATATCTCAACTAGTGATAGAAAAACGTGATTTACAAAATCTAATTTTAACAAGATATGAGTAACAAATTAGAGCACGTAATCAGATTCAAGAAATTGTTTATAAAAATATTTTTTTAAAAAATTAGAAATAATTTCTAAGATCAATTTCCAAACAATAAACAAATAATGCAATGAAAGAATATAATTGGAAATATCTCACTCGGAATCCACAGAAATAATTGATAAAACAATGTAACTTCAGATCCGGTAGCAGCACAAATTAATAGCAGTTGATCGTCAAGATTGTCTATCTGAAAAGATCACAATATTTCAGATGGATAACTGTTATAAAAGCTCACAATATGATATGATATATTTTTTTTTTATTTTACTGCTCACTTAAAACATAAATTCGTAGGTCTATATATAGGGCTATGTAATCAGCCTTCCAACGTCTAGTTTACAAGTGTTATGACAATTAAACGCTCTTATAGACCCCATATATTATAAGGACTTCATTTAGGTTCAATTTCACTTAAAATAACTTTCAAATCTTTCAATTAAATCACCAAAATATTTCTCAATCTCTATTAATAAGAATAGAAACTATTTCAAGTACCAAATTGAGAAACATTAATATTTAATGTACCAAATCAATAGGATTTAATTAATATATGAACCATATGTTAAATATCACCAAATTTCTTAAATCTCCCTCAAATATTAACAAAAAATGGCTACCTTTAGATATGATTTCCGATCAAACATTATCCTGAAATAGTGTCACCAGTCGACTGCCCGGTCGACTAGGAGATTCAGTATGTAGCCCATGCACTTGATCGGTCGACTGCTTGGTCTACTCGTAGATTCGGAGAGTTTGTCAAGCTTCTATCGGTCGACCGCTCGGCCGACTTGTAGATTCAGAGAGTTTGTCAAGCGTCTATCGGTCGACTCCTCCCTTCTGGATCTTTTCTTTTATCTCATTTTATACTCTTTCTCTTTTACATTTTCGCCCCGTTAACTAATTTCTTTTCTCAATTAGCTCTACTAACTTTCTCAAATTTCATTTTAACCATTTATAAATATTTCTTTTCAAATACACATAGGAGCAAATAAATTCATCTTATCAAAACACACATAAATAATAAAAATATTTTGTGCCATGTGTGTTCCTAAATGTGATATTAAGAGTTGAAATTTACCTGAGTTGTCTTCCCTAATTTCTTCAAACTCTTAAATCTTTAACTTCTTCATTTAGCATCCATTTAATTTGATCTTCAATATCTTCAACTTCATCATTTAGCATTCATTTTATTTAACATCTTCATCATTGGAACTTTAAATCACTGAAACACTTGATCAAACATTAGTTCCACTAAAACGTCAATACTTAATTGTTCATCGAAATCTTAGGCTCAACAAACCCTAGTAGCTCATTTATCGTTTCTGCATCAAATTTCACGACTTGAGTCCAAACTCTGGTCCGGTGGTTCTCAGCTTCTACACAGTTGGCATAGAATTCCTAAACTAAAGCTATGTCACCTGGGGTCGGTTATCTACACAAATATTTCCAACCTCGCTTCCTTATCACATTTGAACTGTTAGCCGGAAGCTCATCCAATTTGTTAAATCCACACTCACGAATGCAATTATGCCTGTGCCCAAACTGATTAAAATACTGCTCCACTCGTTTCGAATCGAATCAGCTTGAGTCAAAATTCGAGTCGGGATCGACGGATCGTGAACCGGATCCCTCACCCCTTTGACGTTTAGCGGCGGATTTCTTCGGCATGGTTCCTATCAATTCAACACACAAATATTTGCCACCAAATCACAATGGAACAACACAATTCAACAAATCGAACCAAATCTTCAAGAACATCACAATCCCCAATTTGCACACACCAATCACAAGATTTGAACAAAAATTGCATATACTTGGCAACAATTCTTGGATCTAACAAACAAACCATGACTACACAACTTGTTTTTCACCAAAAATCGACCCAAAACCACAATGTCATGAAAATCGCAATGGGGGTTCAAGGGTTTCACATGAACAATCTAATTTATCAACCAATCTTCATATGATCAAGCAAATCAACACAAGATTTCAACATACATGTGTAATGTACTTTCAAAACAACTTACTTGATGAATTTTTGAGTGCCCAACGTTTGAGAATGGAGGAAATCACCTCTTTAAAGCTCTAACCCTAGAACCACGAATTTAGGGATTGAAATTGGATTTTGGTGGTTGAATTGCGGTGGGGATCTTAGTTTTAGAGTATGGAAGAATGGATTTGAGGTTGGATATCGGTTTGGGAGAGAAATTTGAAGAGCTTGGAAGGTTAGGGTTTTGAGATTCGGTTTTTGATGAAACGACGCCCCTCTTATATGAATAGGGGCACCATCGCTGTAGCGATGAAAGCCTATCGCTATAGTGATAGAACAGCAGAAAGATTTCTACTTTTTGGTCGCTACAGCGGTCAATTCCACTGCTGCAGCGGTTGAGGCCTTTACTTTTTTTTATTTTGTTTCTTTGCATTTTTTTGAAACGACCTACCACCACTTCGCTTCCACTTCGCAATTTCTTCACTTTCATGTTTGTAAAACTTCCCCAAATGTCCAAACTCCTCAATCCACTCTCAAACTCACTTTGAGACCATTTTCACCTCCAAAAAGTTACTATAAATCAAAAGTTGGCGAAAACTATACCCTCGGGTTGTATATCAAAAAGTGCGTTTGTTTTAACGTCTCTAGCTGGACATAGCAAACATCCACATCAGTCATTAATGAGGGAGATACTCTCCCCAATGCATTCTTCATTTCCAAAAATAGTATTTGATTCTCTCCCCATTGACTCGAAAAATCCGTCCATCATCACCTTCCAATTTGACGGAGCCGAATGAAAATACATGCTTGATCCATAATGGTCTGGACCATCTGGACATCAATTTTTCCAAAAACAGTCTTAGCCGAGAATGGAATAGTAGAACTTGTTGGCCCGGGATGAACTCCTTCTTGATTATGTGCTTATCATACTATTTCTTAGTTTTGTCTTTGTACAACTTGGCATTCTCATATGCCTTATTTCAGAATTCCTCCATTTCGTTGAGTTGGAGTAGACATTGTTGACCCGAAGCATTGAGATCAAAATTTAGCCTCGTTATCACCCAGTAGGCATGGTGTTCCAATTCTACTAGCAAAGGACACGCCTCTCTAAACACCAACCGGTACGGTGACATTTCGATCGGTGTTTTGAACGCCGTGCAGTATGCCCATAGTGGATCATCTAATTTCACCACCCAGTCCTTTCGGTTAGTGTGAACCGTCTTCTCTAAGATTTACTTTATCTTTCGATTGGACACTTTGGCTTGGTCATTTGTTTGTGGATGGTATGGAAGCGTTACCTTATACTGGACTCCATACTTTGTCAGTAAATTATTAAACATTTTATTGCAAAAGTAGGTCCCTTCATCACTGATAATGGCTCGAGGAGTCCCGAACCTTGTTATTATATTCCTCTGAAGTAATTTCAAAACCACATTGGCATCATTGGTTAGCGTTGCCACAACTTCAACCCATTTGGACACGTAACCACCGCTAGTAAGATGTACTTCTGACCAACGGTTGGCGAAAACAGCCCCATGAAATCAATCCCCCACACATCAAAAAACTCCAACTCAAGAACGGATGTCAGTGGTAACTCATGCCGTCTTGAGATGTTGCCAACCCTTTAGCATCGATCATAGGTTTTTACGTATATAAATCACAAAAGAGAGTGGGCTAGTAAAAATCTGACTGAAACACGTTAGCGGCCATCCGTGTTACTCCAAAATGCCCACTATATGGTGATGAATGACAATGATATAGAATGCTTGCCATTTCCTCTTCTGGAACACATCTTCGGACGACTTGGTGGGTGTATTTTTTGAACAACATTGGGTCATCACACATGTAATGCTTCGCATCAAATAGGAATTTCTTCCTATGGGAATTTGATAGGTCCGACGACAACACCTTGCATGTCAGATAGTTGATTATATCCTTGAACGATGGAAGTTTAGTTTCAACATTAAAAAATTGCTCATCTAGGAAAACTTCTGTGATACAAGAGTCATCACCAACATCTTCTTGTACGAGCTGGAAGAGATGATCGACAACCACATTCTCACTCTCATTTTTATCTCTAATTTCAGCATCAAATTCCTGGAGCATGAGAATCCACCGGATTAGACTCGATTTGGCATCATTTTTCACAAATAAGTACCGGATGGTGGCCTGGTCTGTACAGAGGGTTACTATAGATCCTATGATGTAAGACTAGAACTTATCACACGTAAAGACCTCTGCCAATATCTCCTTCTCATTGGTGGTGTAATTCTCTTGAGCGTCATTCAACGTTTTGCTTGTATAGTATATGGATAAAAAATTCTTGTCCTTGCATTGGCCTAAAATAGCTCCAACTGCATAGTCGCTTGTATCGCACATGATTTTAAAAGGTTCATTCCAATTTGGAGCGACTATAATTAGAGCCGAGATTAACTTCTTATTCATAGTATTGAATGCTTCCACACAAGCTTCATAAAAAATGAACGGTGCTTTTTTTTTTTCAAGCAAATGACATAACGACTTCACCACTTTAGAAAATTATTTTATGAAATGCCGGTAGAAGTCGGCATGGCCTAAAAAACTTTGGACTCCCGTTACATTGATTGGTGGTGGAAGTTTCTCGATCGTCTCAATCTTTGCCCGGTCCACCTCAAGCCCCTTGGAAGAGACCTAATGGCCTAAGACAATTCCCTCATTGACCATGAAATGGAACTTGTCCCAATTGAGAACTAAATGCTTCTCTTCATATTGGTTGAGAATAAGTAATAAGTTATAGAGGCAATGGTCGAAGGATGAACTAAAGACCGAGAAGTCATCAATAAATACTTCTATTATGTCCTCTACCATGTCCGAAAGATAGCCATCATACACCGTTGGAACGTTATCGGAGCTTTGCAACGACCAAACGACATATGACGGTAAGCATGAAATTGTTTCAATCTTATCTAATTGATTTTGAGTAAAACTTTGAGGGACTTAATTGAATATTTTAAGAGATATTTTAAGGGAATTATACCAGGATTTAGTCTTAATAATATAAGGGGGCTTATGGAGTAATTATTTATCATGATATGTGAGAACTAGCCGTTAGAGGGCTTGATATAATCGCCTATAAGTAAACCTGCGTTTTTAAGGTTTTAACAAATCAAGATAATCCCAATCATTCTGAGTTATTTAACTCTCGTGCTTTCTAAGAGTAATCATACTGCGTGCATTGTGAGATCTTTCTTGAGATTTGTTCTTGAGAAATATTTACTGTAGATTATTGCTACTATCGATCTAAAGTGTCATTGATATTCTAATCATTATTCTTTCGGTGGAATGTTGGTGAGATCATTCCATATTACTTACTATTAATTATTGCTTGATTCTATTATTTATTATTTGGAATTTGATCTTTGAAATTGTTTTTCGGATTTTTTATTGAAAATTATTTTTTGAAACAATTTCTTGAGAAAATTGGATTAAGTGCTTAACTACTTGCTACCCATCTTTATTTGAAATCATATTTTGAAATTATCACTTTTCTATTACTAGTATCGAGATATTAATTGGGTTTGAATTTATCTGGAGTGGTAGAAGCTTCAAGTGAGAAAATCACTTATCAATTGTTTGTAATTGGTGAGTTGAGTGTCGAATTAGATACTACTAGGAGTGTCTAATAAAGGGTAGCTGGTTTCAATCTTTTCCGGTAAAGAGATTGAGGTTTTGATATTTGCCTAGAGTATAAAAAAATTAGGTCTTAATTCTTCCTTTATAGAATTGTGAGTGAATTGTAACAGTTCAATCCTTACTGGGTAAAAGGATATTTAGAGCGTGTTTATGTGAGGTTTATTATTGAGCCTAAGATATAAAAAGGATTAGGCCGTGATTCTTCTTGTAATCGAATTTGGTTAATCTTCCGCCTGGTAAAAAGATAGAGGTTATTCTTTAGCCTGTGAAAAGGAATTGTAAAGGTTAATTCTAAGCCTGCGAAAAGAATCATTGTAAGGGTTTGGTTCCCACCTTTAAATGGATATTGAGTTTAGTGAGTGCGACTCTCCGCGAAGCTCGGGGGATTAGATTAGCCAAGAGTAGCTTAGTGAACCAGTGTAAATTTCTGTGTGCTGCATTATTTATATTGTTTATATTTTGTTGTTTGGGTGTGCACTTAGTTGATAACATATATTCGCTACTATAAAGATAATAATTAATTTTAGGATGATTTTTGAAGTATTATATTCTGATAATTTTTAATACAACCCAATTCACCCCCCTCTTGGGTAGCTTACTAAGCCAACAGATATGCCAAGCAAATGTGAAGTGCAATCCAAAATAGGAGAAGAAAGGTGACCAAGACGACAATGGCATTGTGAAACAATAGAGAGTTCAGTGGAGTTGACGGTTGGTGCAAAAGAAATAGATAATTCTTATGGTAATGGCCACTCATAAACACCGTCCTTAGGTTTCTCTTTTACCAGAGGCTCCCCTGTGCAATATTCCTTCTCAACAAAATAAAAATGTGAGAATTCAACAGTCACATTATTTATAGAGCATAATTGGTAAATAGGAACAAGATTCTTTTTCATTCGAGGGATATAAAGAACATTATTAAGATATAAAGGTCTAGAACAAGAAGGTAGAGAGGTTGAGCCAGAATGTGTCACTTCCAATTTTTTACCATCATCCATCATCACATTTTCACCACCATTATAGTCCTAATGAAGAGAAAGGTTTTGAAGATCCGTAGTCACATGGTGAGATGCACCTGAGTTAACTAACCAATTGGAATTATTATTGGTGGCAGTTTGAGCAAAATTGGCTCTTGGTAGAGCCCTTATGTTGGTGGCAGTGGAGAAATCCGAGCCGCTCGCAGAGGATGACTTAAACCGAGGAAAAAACTTCCAACACTATTTCACTGTGTGTCCAGGCTTATCGCAGTATTGGAAAATCACACCGGCGCCATCTTTATCATTATATGTCGATCCAAATTGATGTTGCCGTGGATTTGAAAAGGCTTGGCCTTGGGAGGCCGATTGACGATTTGTGGGGTTGGTGTGATTGTGAGATTCCCTATTGTGAGAAGTGTAGTTTTTCATTATTGAAATAGAAACGGAAGAAACATCTTGAGTAATACTACTCTCATGATCACAAATATTTTCATGGGGTTCATCAAAAGGGAGATGAGTTTTTCAAGTGTGTATCGCAGCTGATATCATTTTATATTAAGAGGGAATGACATTAAGAACATGGATAGTTACATCATCCATGGTAAGATTTGCACCAGATGCATTTAGAGTTGTCACAAACTGCTTCACATGTTGAAGATAGGAAACCATCAGTTTGGTGCCTTTGTTAGCTAGTATAAGAGATTATTTGAGAGTAAGGAGGTGAGCATATAGATTATTGAGGTTAGTCCACACGGCATAGGAAGTTGCATCGAATAATACATAGGACGCCACCTCTTTGGTGAGAGAGGCGAGGAGTGCACTTCGAAGCAATTGGTCATGTCGAATCCAATACAAAGAACTAAGTTGGTAGTTAGAGGAAGAACGTTTAACAGAGGCTTGAGCATTGGTATTAATGGAGATAAGTTGCTGGTCATTTTCTGGTATAATGGTGCTTGTGAATGGCATGGATGATACGGAAGCAGAATGAGTATTGGGAATAGAAGGAAGGCATTGAATGGTAAAGATGATGAAAGGAGTGGTAGGAAACGACGATAGATGAGTAGCCGTCGACGGCGTTGACGGTGCCGCCAACAAATGGGAAATAGACATGTTAATGGTTATTGCTGGTACAACAACTGGTTGAGTGGTTAAATGCTCCATAGGTATGGGCATGGTGATGTTGGTAGATTGAGAGACAACGATGGAAAAAGGAAAAAAAATTAGAGTTGCCGTATGGAGAGCAGCTCTGGTACCATATAGGAGGACGAAGAAAATGGAATCCCTCAATATTATTCATTGAATAGTTTTAGTATATATACAAGAAGTCAAGAGGAAAACCTAGACAAGAATTAAGAAACTAACAAAGATACACAATGCAAATCCTAATCAAAGGTAATTACAACTAATTACAACCAAATCAGTGGAGAGATATCAATCACGTGAGAATAGAAATTCTCCATATATTATTCTCCCTACTATAAAGGTAATTTCATTTTAATTTTGTTTGTTTAATATATTTGTTAATTTGATCAGTATATTTTTTTACTTGTTTAATTATTTAATTTTTTAATTTAATTATTTAATCAAAACATGTGCACTTTTGCCCTCTAAGTTAGTTAATTAGTTTAATATATTAATTTAATTGTTAGTTAGTTTATTTTTTTAATGTACACTTTGGCCCCTCAAAGTTTGAGCAAATTACACATCATGTGGAAAATTATAAATTATAATATATTGTTTATAGAAATGTTAGTTAGTTAATTAATTTAATTTGTTAATTTAATTGTTTAAATAAAACATGTGCACTTTCGCCCTCAAAGTTAGTTAATTAGTTTAATTTGTTAATTTAGTTGTTAGTTACTTTATTTTTTTAATATACACTTTGGCCCCTCAAAGTTTGAGCAAATTACACATCATGTGGGAAGATATAAATTATAACATATTGTTTTAAAAAAAAACTTAGTTAGTTAATTAATTTAATTTATTAATTTAGTTGTTTAATTAAAACATGTACACTTTGACCCCTCAAAGTTAGTTAATTAGTTTAATTTATTAATTTAGTTGTTAGTTAGTTTATTTTTTTAATGTACACTTTGGCCCCTCGAGTTTGAGCAAATTACACATTATGTGAGAAAATATAAATTATAATATATTGTTTAAAAAAATGTTAGTTAGTTAATTAATTTAACTTTTTAATTTAGTCTTTTAATTAAAACATGTGCACTTTCGCCCTCAAAGTTGGTTAATTAGTTTAATTTGATAATTTATTTGTTAGTTAGTTTATTTTTTTAATGTACACTTTGACCCCTCAAAGTTTGAGCAAATTACACATCATGTGGGAAAATATAAATTATAATATATTGTTTAAAAAAAATGTTAGTTAGTGAATTAATTTAATTTGTTAATTTAGTTGTTTAATTAAAATATGTGCACTTTGGCCCCTCAAAGTTAGTTAATTAGTTTAATTAGTTAATTTAGTTTTTAGTTTATTTTTTTAATGTGCACTTTGGAAAAATTATTTTATTAATTTTGCAAAAATTTTGAAAAAATATATTTTATTCTTTCAATATTTTAAAATAAATTTTAGTCTTTCAATTAAAATCAAATTAATTGAATGTATCGAATTGATATTAACTTGACGTCGAATTTATATTCCAGTCAAAGTTAAAGTTAATTAAATTATTGGCTAAATTAAAAATAAATAAAATGATAAGAATTGGAAAATGTAGACAGTGGGAGATTTGTATCGTTCAACGGAACATCATTGGTTTTCGAAAGACGAATTCTTATACTCTTTAGATCCAAGAGTTCGTTACTCTTCATGGTGAGTGGCAAGGATGTGGAGGGAATACACTTGTCGTGTGAACCAAGCATAGATTATGGTGGACACATGCAGGCAACACAATATTCCTATAGTGCGTCAATTGGCTCAAATAATGCTAATAGACATGCCACATGATCGTCATATGGCGTTGCATCACTACCGCGAAGAAAATAACTGAATGCAGATTCAAATTCATTGACACGAGCTTCAAATGATAGCATGTGAGCGTCTCCAAGAAGGTTTGGTTGGCAAAGCATGTACTTACATGATATTCTCATGGGAACCTGAATATTAGTCAGATATTGAAATATTTGATAATGAGAGTAATGCATAATGTTTTGGCGTTAGGGAATTGTAGTTTAACTATGTATTTCTTTTTATGTCTAATGTATAGTTTCTACATTAAATTATAATAACACTACTTCTACCAAACAATATACTTTTTTTCTTTATTTAAATTTCAAAAACACACATACGATAAGAAAGGTTTACAATTCTAGGACAATACATAGAAAGAAACATATAGTCCATTACAAACACAACTATTATGAGTTTGAAATAAAGTTTGTTATACGAGAGGATCAACAAACCTTTGTGCTCGGATATCTTCAAGGACAGTCAGGTATTCCATGAATATACCATCAGGAAATTCTACACACTCGTTAAATTCAAATAAATAGTCTCAACCCTTTGAAGTCATCTTAACTGCCAAGTTGTTCATCGATTTCAGTAAGTACTTCACTAGGCTGCTTGTCTTGTTTAGGATTTCTGCGAACATACCAATGTTTATCACATTCTCAACAGAATCCTTACAGTCACAGTAAATTATGCAATTTGTGAACATTGTTTCCTGCAACATAAAAAGGCATTGGCGAATACTTCGTATGCCAGCACCTGCTTGACGCTCTGGTAAAGTGTCGTCGCAAACCAACTCTATCCCTTCAAAACCACTATACCAGTTGCCTGTTCTGGTAAAGTATCGTCGTAAACCAACTCTATACGTTGCTAAGTACGAAAACTAAGGTTGTTCCTATTTATAGAAAAAATTAAAGTGGGAAATTAGCAAACAATTGGCGGGAAATGGGGAACAAAATGGTGGGAAAGACTTTGGTAGAAAAAAAAGGAAAAAAATAAGGGAAATGTTTTGGGCGGGAATTATGTTGGCGGGAAAGTAGTTGTCAAGAAATGAGAAATGCGCCAAAAATTACCTATATATATATATACTTTCAAAATTATCATTCACACCACATTCATTTATCTTCTCCATTTTCTTTACTTAGAAAATCAGTTCAAATGGAAAACAGGTCAGGAAACGATAAGGGTATGGGCAAAGGTAAGGAAAAAATGAAGATCCATTGCACTGGTGAGGGTTCCGGGACAAGGGACCTTACTAAGTATCAAGATGAGATTGGTACGTGGTATGGAATCCAGATACACCGGTCAAAGGTTATACATTGGAGTGAAGACGAACAACGGTGCCCACTATTATGGTATGACGCCCGAGAGAGGTTGTGTTACCCCCAAGACGTGTGCGGTCTATGAGATGTTAATGCAGATTGCACTGGTGTTCAATAACAACTAGATCTCTTTGGTGCATCACTGAATCCCATCACGAAGAAATGAACTTTCTTTGTACACGGTGATCCTTTCAAATAAACCGTTTGATAGGTCAATCATCGTTACCACGAGAGTTACAACTACACTGAATGGGGAAAGGATAGTGAATGGGCAAAGAATTTACAATGGCCAACTCTAATTGCAAAAGGGAACCTTTATGAGGCAAGGTTTCATATGTACAATCTCAAGATTCCGAAATTACAGTCTTTCGAAATATTGAAAAACTAATCGGATAACATTGGAAAAATTTGTCACGCATTAAAATGAGAAATAAAATAAATGGAGAAATAAATTCATGTCAAACAGAGACTCCACCAGATTTGGAAGACTAATCCACCAAATGCAAACGAGCAGTCGTTAAAGTAATTTACCGATCCCAAATACACGGATGACCCAGAACTGTCCGATTACGAAGATGGAGAGATTCACTATGAATGGTTTGATAAAACTAGGTAGTTATCGATGCTAGAAAAGTTCAATTATGGGTACTATTTTCTAATTTATCTAATGTTTTTCTTTTTCTTTTTTATGATTAATTATACTTATTAACACGTTTCATTTCAGTATGATGTTTATGATTATTTTAAGTTGTTTCACCTTTAAGATTATACTCTTTCAGTGTGCGCCATAATATGTTAGTTGAAATAAATGAAATTATCTATTAGTTAAGTGATGTTTCAATTGATATGTGATGTTGGGTTAGTTTTTTTTTTTTTTTTTTTTTAATTAAGTCTCGTGTAAATAAGTTCTAAAACATCATTTTTTAGAAATTATGTTTTAAAAAACTAATTGTTTTGTAAACAACTTGTAATGTGCAATATAATATTTGTAAAGAAACTATTCATCATATAATTTTTGTGATGTCTTCAAATATTAATTCAAGTGAGGAAAACTCATATGGTGTTTAGGGTTGGATTGGACCTTAGGATCACTATAGATGTTGAGTTCTACAACCATATTATGATGGCTACTGGAGTGATCAAGGCACCAATTCCATAGAGTATCGCGTTGGTCTATGCCAAGAATAGGAATACAGGGTGAAAGAGTCTAACAATCTTGTATTTGTTTGAGAGATCTTAATGCACTAGTTCCGCAACGTCGAGGTCTTCAGATGCGTCGACTGTGTCAAGTTCATGACATATCCGAGATCGAAGATACTACGACATGAATTCTCCTGGAGAATAATCGAATGTTGTTGCGAAGGAAGTGATATTATCTACTTCAATTAGCCAATAAAATGGCTGTCGCAAGTAACAGATCACTCTCTCCGAATGAATACCATAACGTGATAACCAACAATGATAATTTGTCTGAGGGATACATGTACAATGGAGAATAAAAAAATTTGGGGAGTTGTATTGTCTTTTTAAGTGTTTTCTTGTGACTATTTTCCTGATGTTATGTATTGTATTTCTTATGTATTGTGTTTATTATGAGTTTTGTGACAAACATCGTTAAATATGTTTGTTATGTATTGTTTTCTTTATGAGTTTTTCAATGATTATGTACTCGCTTAATACATATTTAATGGATACATGTTTAATAATAAATAAATATGGATATACATGTCTCGAAGATGGAGTAGAAAATACAACAAACATGTAATTTAAATACATGATTCTAACAATTATAAATATATATTAATAATAAATTTATTAAATAAAATAGTATAATTTATATATAATAAAATATTTAATTTTAAATTATTTATTGGTATAGGCATTGGTATAGGTAAGATTTAAATGCATTATAAAATAATTTAAAATTAAATCATTTTATAATGCATTTAATCTTACCTATGCTTATGCCTATGCCTATACCTATGCATATATTTATACCTTGTCTATATCATATCTGCCTTGGGAAAAAAATCTTTCAAATTAACGAAGAATAAATATGTATATTCACGTCTTGAAGATGGAGTAGAAAATACAACAAACGTGTATAATAATGTACAAAAAAATGTATTTACATAGAAAGATGTTGATCTACTGTATATATTGCTTCTTGATAGGTGTGATCCACTTACGTATTTTCAAACCGAATTAAGTTAGTTTTTGAGTGTTTATGTAGTATTTTATTATATTTTAATTAGTTTTTATCTTTTTGTATTAAATCAGGTGTGTGGGGCAAAAAGATAGGAAACTGGAGCGCAAACGATGAGATTGAACCAAAAGCGGACGAAGTTACGGTGGATAAACAAGCTCGGAGGCTAAAGTATGAAACAGGCCCACCGCCTAGGCGTCTAGACCACCGCCTAGGCGGTGAAGAAGCTGAGAAAAGAGCAAATGTTACTGACGGACCACTACCTAGGCTGAAATCCAGCAGAGAAATCAAAGATAGGCTATTGACAGCCCACCGCCTAGGCGCAAATTCCTCCGCCTAGGCAGAAATCCAGCAGAATGTTTTTCCACGTCCACCGCCTACTTCACCACCTAGGTGATCATCCAAACCGACCTAACTCCGCCTAGACAGAAACCCCCTGCACAGTCTGAAGATATTTTTAGGATATTTTGGTTATAAATATCCTCTCTCCTCCCCCTTCTCCGGTCTATCTTGGTTTTTTGGGCACCTTAGGCCATATTTAGGCTAGGGTTTAGGAGTTTTAGAGGTGGAGCTCACATCCCAAAGTGGAGAAGACGGCGACTCGATCGTTGAGCGTTCTTAGCAATTTATCTTCGGACGAGGCTAAGTTCTTCAATTGTTTTTCCTTATTTCTTTATCTTAGGATCATGTGAACATGTTTAGCTCGATTCCATTGTTCATATGGTTATGGCCATGAGTTAAATATGGATTGTAGCAGGGATTAACGGTGTAATTATAAATATATTTGTTTGGATGATTTCGGTATTTCGTTTATGATTGTTCTTCGTAGTTTGATTGTATTTATCGTATTGTTTGTTTATCATGCTTAGTTAGATAAATAGAAAATACAGGGTTTTGATAAACCCCGGATTCAGATTTGGGTAAACAAATGCCAGGATTTTATAACCCGATCGGGGTTTGAATCGTGGACAATCGATAACGTTGGGGCAAGACTCACATGACCTAGGGTCATTAAGATGTTGAGGGGGACTTTTTTGTTGACTCGAAGTTGCGTTATATCTCTCTTATTACACTCGAGAGAGGTGGCGAGGGAGTTTATGAGTGGAGATTGTCGATAGGGTAAATACAACGCACGATCCAATAACTAGGAAGGGAGTTGGATTGTGTGTAATCAATGACGCTGGGCGAGACTCACATGACCTAGGGTCGTTAAAACATTGAGGGGGACTTCTTCGTTGACTCGAAGTCATGTATTCTCCCGTCTTACACTTGGGAGAGGTGGCGGTGGAGTTTACGTATCGAGGTTGTCAAATAGGTCGAACACCATAAATGTGAGTAAATCAAAATCGAACATGTATTTGTAAACACGTTAATCCTTAGGCAATTCTTCACCCTAAAACATATTAGCATATTAGTGTAGTTAATTTAGGATATATTAGTATTAGTTTAATTAATTAGATACAATTGTTTTTCGCCAAGATAAAATTAGGTCACGACAAATGTGGTATTCGATAGTAACGATACCAATCCCTATGGATACGATAACCCAATCTTAACGATCACAATCTTAACGATCACACTATACTAAAACTTAGACCTCTTACACTTGTAAGTAGTCATATATGCGAAGGATAGTAGAAATCCTTCGGCATACAAGTTTTTGGTGCTGTTGCTGGGGAATTGGTCGTTAGGCGAATTTAGTTCTTGGCAATCGCTACCAAGTTTTTGGTAATGATTGTCGGGAATTGATTTGTTGTTATTATTGATATTGTGTGTAAATGACTTAATTTTACTTTAGGCATTTCTTTTGTATATAATTTTTGTTTGTAGTTTTGTTTTTGTTTCTTATGCAGGGTACTTACCGATGTTAGATCGTCGGGTATTGATGCATCTCTTTCGACGGGATTCCAATCCGTTTTATGTTGCTTGGCCGAGCACATAAGCCGGTGAGACGTTCAATTAAAAGATTGAGTCATTCAAAGTAAAACCTTGCCAATCTTGAGGGCGTTCTGAATGTCGGGCCAAGGACATTAAACCACGCACTTCTTGGAAAGCTACCCAATGTCAAATAAGTTAAATCCGTCACATCCGACTTGATTCGGAGGCGAGATCCTCATGCCTCCCACGTAAGTGTTCTAAACACCCTTCGTCAGCATGTTCTAAATTTCATATATTGAGACTGATGATTGGGATCGCTGTGGACACTGTCCATTTTGAGTTCAAAAGTGATGTGTAGTATAGTATGTTAGTTTATGTGTTACTGTTTTCTTGTATTGCATCTGGGCCATTACTCGATGATGATAATTACCCCTGGTTGTTTTCGAGGTCAAGGGTAATACCCATGAATATGTGATTCTGTGTGCTTGACTATGCGTTTTGGTTAAAATTATTGTAGATCCTAATTTGCACGGGCACATAGACTCAATATATAGTTATTCAATTGATTTGAGGATGATCCCCGGCAACGGTGCCAAAAACTTGTACGGTGAGTATTTACACCCTCGAAGTATATGAGTACTCACAAGTGTACAAGGTCAAAGTTTTAGTATAGTGTGATCGTTAAGATCGGGTTATCGTATCTACAGGGATTGGTGTCGTTACTATCGAATACTGCGTTTGTCGTAACCTAACTTTATGTAGGCGAAAAACAAATGTATTTAATTAATTAAATTAATACTAATATAACCTAAATTAACTACACTAATATGATAATATGTTTTAGGGTGAATAATTGCCTAGGGATTAACGTGTTTACATATACGTGTTCGATCTTGATTTATTCGCGTTTACGGTGTTCAACCCATTTGACAATCTCCGTACGTAAACTCCACCGCCACCTCTCCCGAGTGTAAGATGGGGGAATACATGAATTTGAGTCAATGAAGAAGTCCCCCTCAATGTCTTAACGACCCTATGTCATGTGAGTCTCGCCCAACATCATTGATTGCACATAATCCAACTCTCTCCCGGGTTATTGAATCGTCGCGATGTATTTACCCTATCGACAATCTCCGTTCTAAAACTCCTTCGCCACCTCTCTTGAGTATAAGACGAGATATATAACGCAACTTCGAGTCAATGAAGAAGTCCCCCTCAACGTCTTAATGACCCTAGGTAGCATGAGCCTTGCCCCAACGTCATCGATTGTCCACGATTAAAACCCCGATCGGGTTATAAAATCATGGCGTTTGTTTACCCAAATCTGAATCCGGGGTTTGTCAAAACCCCGTATTCTCCATTTATCTAACTAAGCATGATAAACAAACAATACGATAAATACAATCAAACTACGAAGAACAATCACAAACGAAATACCGAAATCATCCATACAACGTATTTATAAATATAGTGTTAATCCCTACTACAATCCATATTTAACTCGAGGTCATAGCTGCATTTACAATGAAATAACAAGCTAAACATTCTCACATGATCCTAAGATTAAGAAATAAGGAAAAGCAATCGAAGAACTTAGCCTCGTTGGAAGATAAACCGCTAAGAATGCTCAACGATCGATTCGCCATCTTATCCACTTCGGGATGTGAGATCCACCTCTAAAACTCCTAAATTTACCCTTAGATATATTCTAAAGGGCTCAAAATACCAAAAGAGACCGGAGAAGGGGGAGGAGAGGGGATATTTATAGCCAAAATATCCTAAAAATATCTAAAAATATTTTCAAATTGTGCAGGGGGTTTCTGCCTAGGCGAAGGGATCCTCTGCCTAGGTGGAGGTAGGTAGGTTGGCGACCACCTAGGCGATAAAGATAGCAGTGGATGTGGAAGAACATTCTACTGGATTTTCGCCTAGGCAGTGGATTTATCCACCTAGGCGATGGGCTGTCAGTAGCTAATCTTTGATTCTCTGCTGTATTTTTGCCTAGGCGGTGGTCCATCAGTAACATTTTCTCTTTCCTCAGCTTCTTCACCACCTAGGCGGTGGTCCTAGGCAGTGGGCTTGTTTCACAGATTTGCCTCCGTACTTGTTTTTTCCACCGTTCTTCGATCGCTTTTGGTTTAATCTCATCGTTTTTGCTCCAGTTTCCTATCTTTTTGCTCCACACACTTGATTTATACAAAAAATAATAAAACTAATTAAAACATAATAAAATACTATTTAAACGCTCGAAAACTAACTTAATTCGGTTTGGAAATACGTAAGTGGATCACACCTATCAATTCTCAAATAGATAAAACATTTAAATGGGAAATGGAGACATGTGTCTAACATTCCAAATAAATTCTTGGAAAGAATAAGGGGTGAAAAGTTGTTGATCTATTCGACAACTTTCCACTGCGTATGCTTTCCAAGAATTTTTTCGGAATGTTAGACACTCGTCTCCATCTCCCATTCAAATGCTTTATCCATTTGTGAAGCTATATATATGGTATATCAACAACTTCTAAAGCTACAAACATTACAAAAAAAAAGTATTTACATTTGGGTAGTTAATCTACCGTATATATTGCTGCTTCTGAAATTGTTAAAGCATTTGAATGGGATAGGTGTCTAACATTCAGAAAAAGTTTTTGGATAACATACAGAGTGGAATATATGTCCCATCATGATGGTTTAACCATTTTAAAAGTAATATATTCGGTAGATGAACAACTTTTAGTTTGACAACTATCAACTATATGACTAATTATGTACATTCCTATATAACTATATGGAAAAAAAGGTATTTACATTCCTATAGTTAAACTATCAATTATATAACTAACTATGTACTACAACGTCTATATCGGACATTCTTCCGCCCTCAACGTTGAGCAATATGGGGTTCCTCAGCCTCCTCATGGACCTGTGTAACCTGATCGAAATCCATAAACAACTGTTGCATCATCTCAGCGGTGACATCCACGTCGTCCCTGAACCACAACACCGATGTCACTTCTCTTTCCAATCTTGTGGGTTGGACAAATGCCATCAGAGGAATCACACTTGAGGTTGACATAACTTCGTCCATTACCAGAGTGACGAATGATGATGACTGTCGTATACCTAGCTGCGATACGTAATGTGAATAAGAGTCATACATCTAGAACACATCGAACGACCCAATATCATCACCCATTCTGTACATACTAGATGGTCCGGCATCAGCACCCATGTTGTATGCCGTAGAAGGTCCGGCATTACCTACATTACCTAGACGGTAGGCGTCACAAGTCCATGACTGAGGAGATAGAGGAACATCAACTGGCATCTAGTGTGGTACCCGATGGTACACCATCGCCAACATGTGTCACGGACGACACGACAAGTCTTGCGATATAGCTCAAGAGTTTTCGTTCGCAGAGATAGGCCACTCAAGCGCATCAGCTGCGATACATTCAGATCCTACGAAACACATATGATCATTAAGTTAATATATAATTAATAACAAGATAATCAAACTCATATAAGTAAATAGATGGTATACTCAATGTGATCATACCTCTAACCGCGCTCGTCCTCCTGTTGCTAGATAACCGAACTCAGATTGATACCTCAGGTTGACCAAAAACCTTCGTGTGATATTCCAATACCAACCTGCGTATTCATGGTCAACCCCTATCCCTTTCTCAAAGCTGCCTAAATGTGGTGCTCATTGTCTATTCTATGCAACTATATGCTGCTAGTGCTTCACAGTCCAGTCTGCACCGTAGTGTCCTCGTCGACTAGTTTTGTGCAACTTCCTATACAAAATACATGGTTGAGAAATCCGTTACCGATAACCAAACTGTCGTAGCACACACAGGGGATACATGTACTCGACGATCTCGTAGTAGATGAGGGACAGCGTTGCCATCTATACATATTTTCCCATCTCTAGTATATGGAGGTAAAGTCGATAGGCGATAGGGCATCCAAACGACCTGTCGGAAAAATATATAAATAAATAAATAAAGAAATGAAAAATTTGATGAAATAAATAACTAACCTCATCATTCTACAACTGATCCAACTGATTGCGACAGACCACCAAAACGTGCATCAACATATTTTCGAAATTGAATTCAAGGGCCCACCTATATACCAAAAATATAAACCATAAGTGTAAGTAAATATTAATCAATATCCATTACATGAGAATGAAAAAAAAAATACTAATTACTTACTAGGCACCCTTAGGAGCGGCTGGGAACCAAAAGTCCTCGATCTCCAACTCTCCGAATAATTGATTATAATTGAGGAGAGGGATAATTCATGGTCGTAGCCTTGGGAATCGCTCCCAGGCCTAACACTCCAACAAAAAATAGACAGCTGGCTATGTCTTTTGTCATGCCTTTCGACGCTTTGCATAGCTCGCGGTAGAGGACCGCTAGTGTTGCATTGCCTCAGCCATACTTGATAGGAAGTATCAAGTCGCGAAACAGTGAGAGGTAGGCTAGCCTGATGCTGTTGTGAAATTTATCTGCCAATAATATCGTACCAAGCAGAATCAAGCAATACACACGTGCATGGCAATGCATGACCTCCTGGTAGCGGAATATTACGTCGCTACTTTAACCGCAAGTGTACGAGTTAAGTTTTAGTATAATGGGAAGAGTAAGATTGTCGTATCCACAGAAATTGGATTAAATTGTTGTTGAGTACCACGATTATCATAATAAAATTTTATCTAGTTAACTCAATTTATATTTTTGTTAATAAAATATACTAAACTAAATTAATAACTACAATACTAATATGACGTTTAAGGGAGTATATTGTCTAGGGATTAACTTCGTTCACTTAAACGTATTCATTTCAATCTAGTTTACACTAACTGAATTCAAATCTATTCGACAATCTAGGTATTGAAAACTCACTCACTACCTCTTCTGAGTGTAAAGTGAATGAATATGCGACTTCCCGTCAATGCTGAAGTCCCTCTCTAGTGTCTATATGACACTTAGTCACATGAGTCTTACCCCAACCTCACGGATTGTACACTTTCTAATACCCTCCCGGGTCATTAGATCATCGTGTTGTGTTTAAACCCTAGTCCAAATTCGGAGTTACCTCTCCCGAGTGTCAAACTCCGTATTCTCAATATATCATAACAAGCATATAATGGAAGCGGAAGAATAGTAAACACAATCGGATAAAGATAAACAATCGTTAACAAAACATCGATTTCTTTAAAGCACGTTTTTATGAACTACATCAAGCCCTAAACAATATATGTTTAGCTACACATGGCCATATCCCTATATTCAACTAGAAATAAGCTAAACAAAATCAAAACAACCAACCAAACTAAGAAATAAAGAGAGAAACAAAGGAGACTAGCTGTTATCTGAAGAATCAACACTAAAACTGCTCCGAGATTATTTTCTCTTCTTAAATTTGTGATCTCCTCTTGTTTGATATGGTTTGGAGCTCCTAAAATGTTCTAAAAAACATACCCTAAGTATTGGGGAAGAAGGCCTAATATGAGGGATCCAAAATACCTAAAAAATATCCCAAAAATATCTTTGTGACCTGGTGTTGCACCGCTGCAGTAGTGGGAAGCACCGCTGTAGCGTGGGAAGTCAGTAGGCCTATTGACATTTGACCACCGCAGTGGTAAAGGCCACCATTGTAGCGGTGACACCCTTTATTCGTTTTGCCATAGTTTTCTCGTCCAAATTCCGATTGAGGTGATTCAAAAACCTATGGACAGATAAGACATAGATCTACAACATCCATATTTTGATATATTCCAAAATAGGATTTCATCATGTTCACAATTGGCCTTAAAATTACTGTACTTGTATAGAATATTTATCTTTTCAGCCATTTATTCAAAAACCTATAAAACAATGCAAAAACACATTAAACTAACGAAAGTACTTGAAAACAAACAAATATTTGAATCTAAAAGTACTTGATTGGTTGGTAAATAAATCACTCATCACCTCCTCGTCGGCATCCTCAGGAACTTCGTTGAAGGTTCTCCGCAGCCAATTGAGGTTCAAACAACTATTCCTATCTTATCCTCTGGCGGTGCCACTTCGAGGAGATTGTGGCAAAGTGCCTACCAACTAACTACTGGTTGCGTGTCCTTAGGGCCAATAACCAGTTGCTCATGTATTGGCAATCCCAATTAGACGGTCATGTCTTGTAGCGTAATGGTTATCTCCCCAATGGGTAGATGGAAAGTATGCGTCTTCAGACATCATTTCTCTACCAATGTGGTTATGAGCCACCTACCGAACCGCTTTAGCCACAGCCTGAAAGGGCCGTACAAACTGGCCGATTCTATTAGCTCTATAATTCGATTGGAGGTGTCTTCTCCACCCCTACATCGAACCAGTAACTTGATACATTAATTAGGACACAATAAATAACATAAAAATTTAAAAAAACTAAAATAAAAAAATTAATGTGATACCTTAAAAATTTACTTGTCCTGTCTAGGCTAATGCGGATCTCTGCTCAGACTACGAGTGTAGAACTGAAAGATCTACGGGCCTAGGCTCAAACATAGCTAAAATATTTTCTCCTAACACTTGTGTCAAATTTATTAGTACAAAATTAAAAGTTGGCACATGAAATAAATAAAGTAACATAAACATTCATTACAATGAACCGAAAAGATCAATTGGGTGTATGGAGAGGTCGAGGTGGACACCTCCGCCTATTATGTCCAGTTTGGGAACACAAACCACACCGATTTGTCATTGTTCTTCATGACTCATCCATCATGTTTTGAATGCGAGTGGATTTTGGTCGACCATCCTGCAAAACTTGAACTATATTATGGTCCAGAATAAGGTTCGAAAAATTAGTCTGTGACAAGTAGTCCTCGTGAATAATCGACCGAAACGATGACTCCCAAGCTATTAATTGATTCGGTGGTCGCAAGCATATGAGAGCACATATATTGCCAAATTTTATACTTCTCACATGTGCAATTAGTGTTATCTCCTAATGCGACTTGGTGAATCATACGACCCCCCAGTAAGAGTCTTTCTAGTTTTGACGTGATAGACTGCATTTTCTCTAAAAAAAGAAGAAGTCATATTTAATTAAATTATGTGTGGCAACAATTATATGTAACGTAAAACAAAAGTAAATAATAAATAGTAATTTACCGATTGAATATTTGAATCTCATATGTTTTGGATTTGGTTTGACATTTCTGTATTTTTTTAAACGATGTGTTTAGTGTATAGGTAATCATCGGCTGAGTCCTTTAGAGCTTCTTGTAAACTAATATCAAAATATTTAACCATCCTGTAAAAAATAATCTTCACGAATGCAGTAATTGGAACATTTCTTGCACTCTTTAAGCAGTTGTTAAATACCTCAACATATTTGGTCATCATCACTCCCCAATGCTTACCATCGTCGTGTGCCCTGATCCGTTTCTTAATGTCAATATTGTTTAACCACCTATGCGCCTGAATATCTTTTTTTTTTTTTTTTTTTTTATCTCTTCCATGATTGCATCGTATTTTTGAATTTGTGTCGTAGCACCCATATTCCAAGCAAGATCTTTCAGTTACTGATTTTTATCGTGCTTGTTGAAATTACTACAAAGGTGTCGCATACAAAATCGATAATATCAGATGGGCTCATTCTATTAATTAAGTCACAAGTTGTTACCACACTAGCAATGCCCATGTGTCTTTCAAATATCAATGTCACCTCAGAACGATCACCAACAATATGGCGCTTAAGAATATAGATGAACCATTGCCAGCAGCGATAGTCCTTATTTAGTACGACGGCGAAAGCCAAAGGATAACACTTATCAGACGGCGTCATTCTAATGGTGATTAAGATATTCCCTTCGTATTTACCATACAAGTGGGTCCCGTCAATTGTGAGGACAAGCCGACAATAACGTCATCTGTTAATTAACAATCGTACCTGAATTGTAGTGCTGCAATGCGACCATAAATTTCGGCAACTTCTAATATGGTTCGTCCCAATCTCAAAACAAGGCCTCGATGGATTTAGATCTAGCCAACCAAGCTTTTGGATAGGAGATTGTGAATCTCTAAGACTTTTTCACGTATGCCACAATAACGCCCATCTTCAATTTTGAATCTCCTTCGACTTGTCTAAGTATTAAGTTTGAAATGACACTAGAACCCATAACTTTTTATGATCTAAAGTAGTATGATTATAGAAACATGTGTGTTGTCCCTCATACTGTGTAATCTGAAACATACCGTGACGTTTTTTCATAATTACCCGCAACCTCCAACCACATCCACGTAGGCATTTAATTGACTAGATTTTCTTGTTCGTTTTTCCCACACAATACTCATTGTTCTTCATGACGTGGTAATATTTCACGTCCTCCTAGACATGTTTCTTGTCATTAAAGACTATACCGGTACATAATTCATCCATCTCCGGTTTCTGGAAATTATTTCGCAACTTCGGCTCGTATTTCGCTATGTCATCGTCGTCACCCCAATCCAACTGATTAAAAAATAGAATAACCCTATCCAACTGCAATTGCTGACTCTAACTTCTTTGCTCGCTAGGCCCTCATCTAGCTCCAACTCAACATCTGCATCTAACTCTTCTTCTGACACATCATGACGACTATCAATTGTATTAAACTCACAACCATAATTTCTTATGTTATCTTGCGGTGGACTACTTGGCGAATAATGGTTATGTGGAAAAGCAGAACTAGTGGCATGATCACGGTTAATCATAATATGAGAATGATCTTGTTCTGTAATTTAGGGGGTACGACACTGTAATTAGACTCAGCTAATTGGGGGTGTAACTTGGGAATACTGTGGGAATGATATTGTTCATGAATGTAGGGGGTGGGACGGTGTAATTAGACTGAACTACTAGGGAGTGCAGCATGGGAATATTATACCCGAAAAATTATCCGTCAGATTAGATGCTGTACGAATTAAAACTCTACATCATTAAGTGGGTAAAATTATTAGTTTGGGGGAAACAAATCAGACCATGATCAAATGCTTGTTCTACCTCTACGTACACTTTAACAACAAGAAGCAAGGGTACGTAAAGAGATAACTCAAACACTTGGTCTAGTGCTGAGTCGTCCCCGATAGAAAATAAGGTATATTTAAAATTCCCCCCCGAAAAAAGCCACCGGCATCCTACATTTTAATTTCAAATTTCCATTAGCCCTATCCTCAAGAACACACGGTCTTAGCATCTCAATTAATTCATTTAAGGTTGTTTCCCTACAGATAACCAAAGATTTTATAGTTGAGGTACTGTCAGAAACTCCGAACTCGGTACCTTTCAATATTCTATCACTCTAATACAATATCAACTTGACATTCTCCATTTCAAGCAACTATCATTTGACAAGCCAAAACAAAACAAGAAAATATTTTCGTCAACTAAGACTAAAATATATTTATTTAAAAAAAATAATTCCAAACACATTAAAAAATTAAATGATTTGTAACTCCTAACAAATTAAACAATTAAACTAACAAACTAACTAATAATTTTTTTTAAAAACAATATATTAGAATTTATATTTTACCACATAATATGTAATTTGATCAAACTTTGAGGGGGCCAAAGTGCACATTTTTAATTAAATATTATTTTTTATTAAACAACTAAATTAATAAATTAAACAAACTAACTAACAATTTATTTTACAATAATATATTATAATTTATACATTGTAAAAATAAATTGTAGTTTGCTCAAACGTTGAGGGGTTAAAGTGCACATTTTTCAATTAAAAAACTAAATTAAAAAATTAAACTAACTAACTAACTAACTAAGAATTTTATTTAAAACAATATATTGTAATTTATATTTTTCCACATGATGTGTAATTTGCTCAAACTTTGAGGGGCCAAAGTGTATATTTTTAATTATTTTTTATTTATTAAATTAACAAATTAACAAATAAACAAACAAACAAACAAACTAACTAACAATTCATTTTAAAACAATATATTGTAATTTATATTTTTCCACATGTGTAATTTGCTCAAACTTTGAGGGGTCAAAGTGCACATTTTTTAATTAAACAACTAAATTAACAAATTAAACTCAAACTAACTAACAAATAAACAATTTTTTTAAAAACAAAATAATATAATTTATATTTTTCTACATGTGAAATTTGCTCAAATTTTGAGGGGTCAAAGTGCATATTTTTTAATTAAACAATTTATAATTCAACAACTAAATTAACAAATTAAACTCAAACTAACTAACTAAAAAATATTTTTTTTTTTAAAACAAAATAATATAATTTATATTTCCCACATTTGTAATTTTCTCAAATTTGAGGGGCCAAAGTGCGTATTTTTTAATTAAATAATTTTAATTAAATAATTAAATTAACAAATTAAACTCAAACTAACTAACTGACCAACTAACCATTTTTTTTAATACAATATATTATAATTTATATTTCTCACACATTTATAATTTGTTCAAATTTTGAGGGGCCAAAGTGCATAATTTTTAATTAAACAACTAAATTAACAAATTAAACTACCCAACTATCTAACAAATTAAACAACTAAACTAACAAATTAAATTAACTAACTAATTAACAAATTAAATAATTAAACAAGTAAAAAACATACTAATCAAACTAACAAATAAATTAAACAAAAGAAACTAAAATAAATTTACCTTTATAGTAGGAGGAAGAAGTTCTGAAGTTGTGAACTCCTTGATGAACAAATTGCCGAGAGAAAGGAGGAAGGAAGTAGGAAGTAGGAAGTAGGAAGAAAAATGTTTCGACCAAAGAAAGGAAGAAGGAATGAGGAAGGAGAAAGTTGCAATTTTACAACCAAAGTGTATATATAGGCCTTAAGGACCCAGGGTTATGAACCCTGGGTCCTTAAATGCGGTCTGTGTATTGCACTTTGCACAGACTATAGTGCACAGAACGATCAAATTTTAAAATTTGACCGTTCCCTTAAGGACCTAAGGTTCACAACCCCTAGTCCTTAAGGGAGAATGCACCACAGTCTGGTGCAGTCTGTTCCCTTGAGAATGGACAAAGTTTTTTGCTCTTTCCCTAGATTTTGAACGTTATGGACTTGGGGTTCACATCCACAGGTCCTAATTTGTACCCGGGGTTACAAACCCCTTGTCTTACTTTTAGGGGAAAAAACGTACACCTGGTGTTGCGAACACTGGGTATATAGAACTTTTTTTTTTTTTTTTTTTTTTTTTTTTACCCGAGGTTGGTAATCCTGGGTATAAGTACCCGTGGTTGTCAATTTTGGGTAGCCTGTGTTGTATAAAAAAGTTGAAAACACTCCGTTTTCATTTATTACGTAAACAACTCCAAATCTGTGCTTTTTAATTATTAATAGCGCGATTAGTACTCTTTAAAATAACTATTTGCATTTATTCTTTTTTAATTTATAATTAAGTTATAAAAGTTCATCAGTTAATATTAAATACTAAAATTTTAACATTTTGGTTTAAATTTATTTTTCAATAATTTACTATGACAGTAAAATAACAAAAAAATCTATTTCGATAGCATTGGGCTTATTCGACATTTGATTTGGAAGGGGATGATGGATAAGTTATAAGTATGAAGGAAATGCTCACCTCTTGAGCTAGTTATTGAGGTTCAGGGAGGTCCGAGACAACCATACATTAGTATTAGAGCTGAGACTACAACAACTCTATTCCAATAGCCATAAAGGGAGAGACTGGTCGAGGGTTAGCATATCAAAGGCCCGACGTGTGAAGGAGAAATTGTTGGGTTCATCTCATATCAGATATGAAAGGGGTTGGTAATCAGATTATAAATATGAGAAAAAATCTTATCTTATTAACTAACTTTGAAGGTTGAGAGAGACTCGCGACCACCCTACATATCGTAATAATAATTTTCATTCTGAAAATCAAAACAAAGTCTAACTGCAAAAACAATTTAATTTTTGTTTGTTAATTTTTTTTTTTTTTTTTTTTTTTTAATATCAAAGATCTATTTGTATTCCCGAAGTAGAATAGAAATATGAGAACCAGTAATATATTTCTATTTCGGAATAAAATCATATATTTTATTCTTGTGTTGTTTGTTTTATTTCTAAAACTGAAATTTATTTTTCTATTATTTGATTTATTTATTTATTTTGTTCACAGGTTTTTATATTTATTTCGGGAACATTGATATTTTTTCCGTTTTTGAAAAAAAACCGAAAAAAAAATAAAATCATTTCCATTAACAAAATGGGATCCATTGCAATGTAAAGAAAACAAATATATTGTATAACAAATATAATACGTGCTATTTTTAGAAAAATAAAGAACAATGTACAATTTGATCCATATGGAATACTAAATATTAATAAAAATCAATAATTAGTAGGTTGTCTCTTTCAAGTACAGTTGATGGAATCATGTGTTCACCCCAATGGATATTTTTTTAATGAAAAATATTATTTATTTTATTTATTTTTAGTTAATAAATTGAGCCATGCATCTTCATGCCCAAATGAGTGTTGCCCAAAACTAAATCTCCTTGATGAGCCAGCACAGGCCAAGAAATAAAAAAGTTATCAACATGCATGACAACCTCTTTTATTTGAAAAGAAAATATATAATTGTCCCTAAAACTTTGTGTTAATTGTAAATAGGTCTCTGATCTGTCATTTTTCTCAATTTCAGTCTACAATTTTTGATTCGTCACAATCTCATCCTTCTGTTAATTAGTGTTGGCCACTAAAGTTGATGAAATCTTGTAGTAAGATTACCACACGATAAATATACGAGGGTAAGTAGTTGGCAGATTCAGCTTCTTTATTAACAAATTCGTTTATAAGGAAACTATTGCCACTGACTAAAATTTAAAGGACTCAATTAAAATATATAAAAGCTTATTGTCCTGTATTGGACTGTCGATCGAGTTTGTTCATTGCGTTGCATGCAGTTACCTCGTTAGGTGTTTTGCGTGAGCGTTCATTCATAATATGCGTACATGAACAATTTTTGGTCATACGTGAACGTTGTTTGTTAAACCCAAATGTCACGTCTTGATGGCGAATGATGCATGTTTAAGTTGATTTTAAAAAAACTACATGAACATGCTTACAGGTCATGCATGCGTGAACATTCATTTATACATGTATTATTAAGTATCTTGTCATATTTTTGGTCAAACAATTACGTGAATATTCATAGGCGAAACAAATACATGAACATCCACGCATAATATATGTTCACATGTGAACAGTCATACACTTGATGAAGTTGTAGTTTATGTGCTTATGCCATAGGAAAAATTAGATCCGATTTGATACAAATGCCATGTCTAATGAAGAATGATGCATGTTTAAGTTGATTTAAAAAATACATGAACATTCTTACAGGCTATGCATGTGTGAGTGTTTTCACTTATACATGTATTATTAAATATTCATAGGCAGATAATTAATTATGTGAACATTCATAGAGTTGATGAATTTGCAATATATGTTTCATGGTGGTGGTGAATGTACAGTTCTATTTGTTTATGCAGAAGTATTCAAATGCGTATTTTTTTTATGTGCAAATTTGATGGGTACTCTTTGAGTATCAGAGTTAATAACAACTTTAGTTATGCAGTGTCAATTCAAAAGTTGATATCGCGGTGGGATCAGTTGAGGTGGGATTCATTTGAGTTGTTTTACTCTCTACCGAGGCATGATAGGTGTTTAATGTCGTGTCAAAATGATTTAAAAGTAGTAGTTAGTATCGCACACACGTTGGAACTTGAATATCTAAGAGGGATCAAAATATGTGGGAGTGGGAATAGATTGGGTGGCAGTAGGTGTAGCATATTAATTAAACATTTAGGGAGACGGGGTTGCATGCATAACTTGATTAGGGATGATGAGTTGTTGGCAATGTTTTGCCCATTACCACAAAAAGCATTATTATCTGATCATTAGATCAAAGGTATCAAAGAAGTCAGTCGGAGCTTTAAGGGTGGAATACTTGACTTTAGAGAAATACTCAAAAGATATGTTGTCCAAGGAGGGTTTAGTTTTAAATACAAAAAGAATGATAAAAAGATGGTAAATACTGAGTATTTTTTTAAGGAAAAAAGAGGTTGTAGGTGGAGAGTTCAAGAGATAGTACGTGAGGAGAATGATTTTTTTTCTATAGATAGGAGCTTGAAAACAATTATTTTTGTGGGGCTGCATTCAGGACAACCAAGAATGAAAAGATAAATTCAAGAGTCGTTAAGTCTTGTTTGGTGGAGTTAGTTCGAAACACCCTGGCTACTTGACCGATTGATGTTGTTCACACATTCAAGAAGGACTATAGTATTGCAACTTTGTACCACATTACATGGAATGGAGTTGAGAAAGCTCGAGATGATCTGTATGGTGATCACAAGTCGCCTTATGATCAATTGCGGTGGTACATGGATACTTGTTTGAGGACGAACCCTGGTAGCCATTTCGTATTAGATTATGGTAAAGAAACAGAAAACTTTAAAAGGTTGTTTGTTGCATTTAATTCCACCATCAATGAATTTAAGTATTGTCGTTGGATGTTATTTCTAGATGGAACTTTTCTTTGGGGTAGATACCGGAGTTGTTTGCTGGGGGCTAGTATTAAGGGTGGAAACAATGGGAAGATATTTTTCGTTTGTTATTTTTAAAAAAGGTTTATATATAAAGCAGTTTTTGAATTTGTCATTTTCATTGCACAAGTTTGTTTCAAGTTGCATTTGTTGTGGTTGATGTGGAGAATGACGATGGTAGCGAATTATTTCATCACTATGATATCACAAGTGTACGGGTCAAGTTTTAATAGTATAGGAAGAGTAGGGTTGTCATATCCACATGGATTGATTTAAATTGTCATTAAGTACCACAATTAAACTTGACTTTATTTAGGCGATTGAATTTTGGGTTTTTAAAACTAAAATAACTAAAATAAATACAAATACAAAAGTAAAATAAAATATAATATGGATTTTCTATGCACTCGTGTTCTAGGGGTTTGATTTCATCTCGTTATTCCCATGTTATCTTATTAAGCAATTATTAGTTAATTCCGTTCATTCAACAATCTAGGTTTCTAAAACTCACTCAATACCTCTCCCGAGTGTAAAGTGAGTGAATATGCAACTACGTCCTGATATCCCTATCAAGCGTTTAAACAATTACATGCATCTTGCCCTAACCTCATGGGTTGCAAACGTTCTAATAATCTCTCAAAACATTAGAACTTGTGTTGTGTTTTAAACCTAGTTCGAATCCGGGGTTACTTCTCCCGAGCATCAAATCTCGTATTTTCAAATCAACTACAATATCATATACAAGCATAAAATGAAAGTGATAAAACGGTAAGCACAATTGAATAACAATTCTAATTGATAAATCTAGAACTCGGTCATCTCCCGGTTTCACAAGATCCTAAATTCCGAATTCGAATACTTAGGTGTTAATTTTCTCCCGGATTCACAACAACCTATGTTATGCACTCCCAAATCTAGTTACGAATTTAACCTCTCCCGAGTAAAAAATTCTTAACCTAACATTATCTAACTTATTGGCCACATGAATTAAACACATGAGGTCTAGGAGATGCATAAAATAGAATTAAATCTAATAATTAACAAACTAGTCTAACATGATTCTGTCGAGACTACATCAGGCCCTAGATCTAGATTACGAACACAACATAGAACAATCCAAAACCAATATTTTTAATAAATTCATAGATGCAAAAATGTTCACTACAAGATTACAAATACGAAATTTAAATCACAAGATTAGGGAGAGAGAAAGAAAGAAAAAAAACTTATTGTGGGTTTTTAGCTCTGAATCTTCAAATCCAAGCCACCAATGATGTTTTCCTTGGTCGATCTCGCATCAAAACGTCGTCAATCGGTGTTTTCCAGCCCAAAATTGCCTCTTGTCACTCCAAAAATCACTTCCCTTCTTTTCTCTTTTATTCCTCTCTCTCCTCCCTCTAAAATGATCCCTAAAATGCCTTTTTAACGTTCAGATCTGATCGAGCAACACTGCAGCGAGCATGAGCTTGCTGCAGAGAGTAAAAGGCAAAAACACTGCCTTTTGCTCACTGTAGCGAGCAAAAACTCACTGCAGCGAGCATGAGGCAACACCGATACTCGCTTCGTATTTTGACCATAACTTCTTCGTCTAAACTCCGATTGAGGTGATTCAAAAACTTTTGAAAAGATAAGATGTAGATATATAATTTTCATGTTTTGAGAATTTCTAAGATTAGATTGAATCATTGTCAAAAAGGGCTTTGAAGTTCATACATCTGAATAATTGTATGTTTCAATTAAATATAATTTTACATGAACATTTACGTAAACAAAACTAACATTCAAACAAACTTGAATGTGTCAAGTTTACATTCACACAAAATGTCTATATGTGTGAGTAGACTGAATTGGTACATTAACATCTACATAAACATTTAATTTAACATTCACGTGTGCGTGTTTTATATGTTTAATGCCTCCTTTTAATTGAGAATTGGAATACGTATGTGAATATTTACGTAAACATGTATTTTAATGTTCATGTATACGTGTTTTTTATGTTTTAGTCGACTTTTATTGGAAATTGAAATGAAGTGTGTTATCGTATTCCAAAATCTTAGTATCTAGGGTTTAATGTACACGTTTTGTTGCCAAACAAAGAGTATTCATATAGTTTGCTTTATGGAATGGCCATTGGTAGTAATTGCAATACGATATTCAATGCGTTTATTATATGTTGAAGACCTTTCAAATTCAAGGCATGGCGATACTATATATAAACCTAACTCGTGTTTTCGTGTATGTTGTTTTTTAACTTGTCAACTTAATGGTAATCAATGGCATCAATGTCAACAATACATTCGACGAGAATGTTTGTAAATGGGACGAAAATGCAAAGAAGCGTGCTGCTCACGAAAGGGGGATACAATGGCGATTAGGTGCTGCTAGGTAAATTTACTCATCAACGGTGGAAGAGAATAGTAAGTTAAAATAAAAAGATTGGACATCTACGTGCCCGTGTTGCGACTTTGGAATTAGAAGTTAAAATACTGTGAGGTTTTCTTAAACTTGGAGTTTTCGCACCTATTGTGAGAGAGAGTTTCGTTGGCACAGAATGAAGGGTTTTTTTATTGGATTTTTGTATTGTTGACCCAGGGAGCTATCCAAGAGGGGGTGAATTGGGTTGTCACAACCCATCCCGGACACCCATAATCCCGGGGATGGCGTGACTACAACATGACATCACCAATTTCCAAATAACCTAATAGAAATGACAATATACACCCACTGTATAATACATATATCTATTATGGGGGGCGTACCCGGCCCGAAGTTTTTCTAACTAAAAGTATATATCCATGAACCTTCTTAGGTTCGCCTTTGATAGCTTCTCTCAATCGTCCATATGACTTCATCACATAGCTCTACCTACTCCTAGCTGTTGTACCTGCGAGTGTACTGCCTTCTTAGTAAAACATTTTTAAAATATTAATACGTTCTAAATATTTCCATAATTTAGTATGGATCAAGCACAAGTATATAAGCAATGATAATAAAGCGATATAGATAAGTTCCATCCAAATCTATCTAGCATAAAATCCTACCAATCATCATAATAAATAATATCAAATCAACCAATTTATGTAAAACACCACATCTCAAGCACTAATCTCAAACACACACCTCCAACACACACACGCTGACCAGCTCTAATGATCGTTTTAACCTCACGATCGGGAGTTGCAACGATACCGTAACATTCATAGGAATGCCTTCCTATGAAATATCCACACCCCTTTTTGGGGAGAAATATAATCCACACCCTTTTCGGGGAGAACAGTCATGGCATCGTCAAAATCAAATATAGCATCATCGAATCGCAACTCAATAAATATCGCCTACTCAACATCGTAAAATCACCACGTCTACCACTTTTCTTCAAACCAACTTTTAAATTCAAAAATCATATTTCATATCTTCTTTTAAAGAAAACGTCTAATTTTATCAAAACCACTTTTCCACCATTTATTTTTTTAGAAAACCAGATATTTTTAGAAAAATAGATGTTTCCTATTCTCTTTTTAAAAACACCGTCTAATTTCACCAAATCCAGCGGAAATTCATTTTCAACTTCTTTTTGAAAACTATCGAAATTCAGTTTACCAACTCATTCAAATTCTACTTGATCCATATCATTTATAAATTCATACAGTTTAAATAATCACATATTTCATCATATATATACATAGAAAAATAGTTTGCCAAGAAGACAGTACACTCACCTCGATATTCGTTTTGCAAAACTGACACTGCCCGCACTTTATCTGGACGCCAGTGCCTGTGAACTTAATAGTGGCAGATTCTAAATTAATATCTTATCTAAAACATCCTAATCATGCAATACGGACCCTATATTCCGAATCGTTACTAATTTTATATACCACGTACTTAAAATTAATTAATCGTTACAAAATTATTATGATTTTAGGATTTGTAACACTAATTAAAATGTAATTTAACGAGAATTAATAATCGATTGAAGTTTCACCTATTTCTAAAATGTTTGGAGACCACGAGATGGGTTTTGGATTTTCTTGGCGTGGTTTCTGCAATTACCCCTTTTATTTTCTTTTTTTTTTCTTCTTTTTCTGTGCCTACTGTTTCTGTTTCTGTTTCAGTTTTGTGACCCCGACAACCGACGCCGAAGAACTCTCGCCGCCGACCAAAACTCTCATCTAACCTCCACCGTGGGCGATCAACACACACACCCGCAACAGCAGAGCAGAACACAGACACACACACTCACGCACAATCTCTATTTGAACACAGCAGTCCCACCGATGACAACCCACGACAATAACACACCGCCGGAGTTAACGACCTCTCTGTCGAACGGACGGACATCACGCACACATATGACAACGGTCTGAACGATGGACAAAGCACACACATACACACACACAAACACTGTTGACGACGAGCCGAACACATTACCGAACACTTGCCAGACGACCGGCGACGATCACCCACCACCTATGCCGAACCACCTTCTCTCTCTCTCCTGAAATTTGACAACGGCACACCCACGAAGTTCTCCATCGACCAAACACACCACCCCACATGATCGTCGACCACCGAATACCCACGCACGCCCACAGCCCTGTAACCGAAACACCCTGCCTCGCTGGCGATCGCTTCTCAAACCCAAACTCCGGCCTGCTCTCTCTCTCTAGATTTTTTTTCTCTGATTTTCAGATTTCGGATTTAGGATTCTTGATCATGAGATTTTTTTGATCATTACCTGTGCATGAGATTAGTGGATTCAAATTATCTAAGCGTGCCACGTCGCTTCTCTTATCTGATTCCTTGTCGGCCAGCTGCTTCCTCCGACCGCCTTCATGGGTATGTATATATATGAAATTTTTTTTTTCATTAATTGCTCTTTCCTCTCCCCAATTTCCTTTAAACCTTGATTTTAATCCTTTTCAACTTTTAGAAGTTCCTAAGATTTTCAATTTCACCCCCTGAAAGTTTCATTTAAATGTTAAATGTCAATTTACCTCCCTAAATTGGGATTTACTGTTTCTATATTTTCAATTTAACCCCTAGGCTTTCTATTTGAATTTTTAATTGTCCTAGTTTCACCCCGAATTTTCACAATTACTCTAAAATACTACTGAAATGACGTACATGCTACGATTGAGGTCTTTCAACTCTTCCCTCCTAAAAGAAATTTCGTCCCGAAATTTTATTACCTTAGTCGATTAAATGCGGGTATCTGTTCCTCATCTCGTCTTTTCACTCTTATATCGCATCTTCCACTGCACGATTTCGCCATAACGCCTTAACTAACATAATCGTTTTCGTTCGCACACCTGATCTTTATGGCTTAGGATTTGGACTGGCTCTTCCCCGTAGGTCAAATCTGTTTCCAACTCAATCGGCTGTGAAGTCAACACATTAGAAGGGTCCGACACAAATTTCCAGAGCATCGATTCATAGAGGTTGTCGTATAGTCGAGATAATTCTGGCGGTAACGCAAGTCCATACGCTGTCGTGCCCACCCGATCTAGAATTTCATATGGTCCGATGTACCTTGGACTTAACTTCCCTTTCTTCCTGCACTCCGTTAATTTTTGCCAGGCTACTAATACGTCAAAGTCGCATCACAAAGTTATACTCGTCTTACGTGATGCTAGAACAATTATTTCCCCATATGTGGTCTCAACATCACAAATTGCCCAAAATTTATAACCAACAACTTTTTCGTCAAATCATAACCATCCAACCAACAAGGTGCACTTGGTCGGTTACACTTAGCACCGATCACCCACTGTCAAAGAATCTCATGTTCCTAACTGCTTCCACTGTGCTACTCTAATAACATCAAGACCAGTAACAACACTATCTGCTGAAACTATTCTAGTACATTGAGTCCATTTCGTTCTGTCGTAACCGGCACTTATCTATTTCATCCGACATTTTCTAGTCGCCCATTGCAACAATATTTTCTATTCAGCACTTAACCTTACTATAATCGCCACCAATCTCATAAACACAGAGAACTCAACTATCATTAACCCCGATACCTACCTCAATTCTCTAATACTCATATCGATATATTTCATAATACCTAAATATCACCAACCCACATAACTACAACTCAAATATTTCAAACAAATAATCTATAAGGATTCCTTTCATGCCTCCACATTTTATCAAATCCCTGACCTGGTCACGTGCTTCAAGTTTGTTTCCACCTGCTTAATATGCTTCAAACATATATCCACGTATATATACGACTCAAAGGACATAGGTATGCCTCAGTCACAATGAAATCGATACATTCTAATAATTACTAGCTACTAACTGTAAAATATTATATCATGTGTACATATCATCTCAAGGGTATTTTAAATTCTCCCTGTCCCGTTACATCTTAATAACTTCCAATTTCTAGTAAAATTATAGTCACATCGGGCTATTTTTAAATCTCGTAAGTTTCTTTTTCCTATCTCAGTTCAGTCTGTCAGATCGGAATCCTGTATCCTTTTCATATAGCACTTTATGCGATACCACCATGATTGACGACAAGATAGTGGTTTTTTTTTTTTTTTTTTTTTTTTTTTTTTTTTTTTTTTTTTTATTTTAACATTGCACGATCATTCCTCTTACCAGAAACTTCCACGATACAATCCCTCAAAATAACTCCCAGCACCAGAATCATATTTCTTAATAAACCATTGATCCCTGACTGGAACAAGGTATCACTTCCACTTGAGCAACTAAAGGAGTATAGAAAATTTTTAACCCGCATATTCAAATAACTTATCAGCTTCTGACATTACAGTTTCCCCCATAGATTGTTCATACACTGACGACTTATTTCACTTTGATAACAATTATTATCTAGATTACCATGCGGCGATAACACCTATGATTTCAGAATTTCAGTTCCAAGATTTCAAATAACCAATTAATAAAATTCCTAGAATTAGTAATCCTTGTCCCTTTTTTATTTTAAAAGAATATCTTGTCCCAACTTTTTTTTTTTTTTTTTTAATATTTGCATTAAATTAGTGCATCACGCAATCGAACAATCCTATCAATATATATATTGGACATACGTATCAGGAAAACACTCCTCGAACTCCTCTCCCTTTTCTTTTCTGGTATAGGTCAAGGCTACAATAGCCCACCTAGAGATGTCGTTACTTCTCGACCTTAACTTGACTAACCAATCACCGAATAATAAATGCTGCGATTTTCCTTTTTCCATTCCAATTTACTAATCATACTCACGCCATTACAGTATAATTAATATTACTGGGGTGTTGCATATCTTATTCTATGCACCTTTTTTAAGGTCTCGTCGGTAAATTGACATTATCAACCTTACACCTTTTATTTCAAATCCCCCAAACTTCCTCATTCCTTTAGACACACTAATCAGCTCTACAGTCAAATTCCCACTGCATTGCCAAACCTTCTTAGCTGGATATCCGACCTTTACATGTCTATACCACGGTAAAAAAAATAAAATAAATCAATACCGAACAGCGTTACCATCTGACCAGCCGCCCACTAAACTTACAAGGCCTCAACTTAACCCATAAATTAATATGAACAAACAACTCACCAATTTTTTTTATTATTTTATTTTATTTTTTTTATTTATTTATTTTTTTACCCGAAATATTTGTTATGGTTAGCTCTGTGACCATCTTCATTCCCTTCCACTCTAATCGTTTCCAATTGGACATCTCACCTCTACGCTTCTACCATACAATCGATAAATATCAACTTCATATTTACAAGCTCAATTTGAGTGGTCACCCGACCAATTGCCTAATAGACTTACAAAGATCTCAACTTGACACCCACATTAGTATGAATAACCCAAATATGCGCAACTCCTCTTTTTTTCCAATTTCTAACTTAAAGCACAAATCCCTTCATACAGAAGATGTCACTAAACGTTAGAACGAATACGATCTCTACTAGTTCCAAAAAGTTCCGAATTCCAGTCACATATTCTCGGCCTTTTCCATATTCCGCCAATCTACCACTTCGACTTCCTTTGGATTCACTTGAATGTTATGCCTTAAGAGCACTAGTCATATTTACTGCACTTGTCACTGTCTTAATAACACATTTCGGAGATGTTCAACATGCTCTTCTCTATTTTCGACCGGATCACCGTTGTTACCACATCACAGTCTCTAGTTTTCAATTACAAATACCCTTCTAAAAAATCTGATACCCTATTTGTTGCAACCTATTTAACAACCTATCCATTCTAACTTTTACATTACCAACATCGGATCTTTATGGAAACACACACCAGGTCTACATAAATCATTAGTTGATATTCTAATTTATTGTAACGCCTTCTTTTTTCTATTAAGACTTCCTAAACTGCAACCAAACTTACTCCAATTCCCCATATCCCACAATTAATACTTTTTTTTTTTTGCGCCACCCAAAATTATTTAAATTCAACTAAATGCAATCAATCATCAAGTTAAATTAATCCACTCAATTTCCCACATTCATTAACACTAGTATACTTAACCAACTTATATGCCGAACGTTCCCCTCCTTATCATTATGGAACTTATTTAATAGTAATCACAGTTACCAATCACGCTTACAAGCACCCTATCAATTCTCGAAACTACATAGGAGAAATCCCTAGTTATTACAATATCCACTGCCGAAGCTTGTTCGAACAGCATCTATGTTCTGACTTATGATATCCTTTCTTTATCACTTTTCCAACCTCCTAAACCTACTATCAGACTAACTGAGGTACTAGATATGCATTCCCAATAATACATACTTCTATTCATCACAAATTGACTCTACCCGCAACTCTATATTACTAATTCAAATGGATTATATTTACACGCACCTACTATCTTCCTAAATCCACAATCCTCGGCTACTTCTTATATATCACTTCTTATTACCTTGCTACATGCCACAACTGTTATTTCGTCTATTAATCAATCTAAAAAGTACTACCAAATTAAATTCTTGTCCAGTAACAATACAGTTTTCTTTCAAATTGTCTAGAAAGCGATTTACTCCCTTTTGAATATTATTTCTTATTTCAACTTAAGTGTGTTCTGCCATATCATCTAGTATATTGATAACAACGTAATTTGTTGTTTGTCTAACTTAGCCTTCTTATCCTGTGGAAGACATCCCTCCTAGCAATATCACCACGTGGTCATATCGTTGCCTGCCAAAAAGACGACCCTTCACGCACCATACTAATGCACAACTTTATGAAATAAAAACCTAACACCCTCATGCCAAGCTCACCTATTAACACCCTATCTCATGTCCCCTACTGACTAGACGACTGGCACGTCCTCCTATTTCGTGGTCTTCTATCGACACATCTCCTAACAAGTCTACAGAACCTATAAACTAGGCTCTGATACCAATATTGTCACAACCCGTCCCGGACACGCATCATCCTGGGGCTGGCGTGACTACAGCATGACATCACCAATTTCCAAATAACCTAATAGAAACGACAATATACACCCACTGTATAATACATATATCTATTATGGGGGGCGCACCTAGCCCAAAGTTTTTCTAACTAAAAGTATTTATCCATGAACCTTCTTAGGTTCGCCTTTGACAGCTTCTCTCAATCGTCCACATGACTTCATCACATAGCTCTACCTAGTGCCAGTAGGGGACCGACTCCTAGTGGTTGTACCTGCGAGTGCACTGCTTTCTTAGTAAAACATTTTTAAAATATTAATACGTTCTAAATATTTCCACAATTTAGTATGGATCAAGCACAAGTATATAAGCAATGACAATAAAGCGATATAGATAAGTTCCATCCAAATCTATCTAGCATAAAATCCTACCAATCATCGTAATAAATAATATCGAATCAACCAATATATGTAAAACACCATATCTCAAGCACTAATATCAAACACACACCTCTAACACACACACGCTGGCCAGCCCTAGTGATCGTTTTAACCTCACGATCGGGAGTTATAACGGTACCGTAACATTCATAGGAATGCCTTCCTACGAAATATCCACACCCCTTTTTGGGAAGAAATATAATCCACACCCCTTTCGGGGAGAACAGTCATGGCATCGTCAAAATCAAATACAGCATCATCGAATCGCAACTCAATAAATATCGCCTACTCAACATCGTAAAATCACCAAGTCTACCACTTTTCTTAAAACCAGCTTTTAAATTCAAAAATCATATTTCATATCTTCTTTAAAAGAAAACATCCAATTTTATTAAAACCAATTTTCCACCATTTTTTTTTTAGAAAACCAGACATTTTTAGAAAAATAGATGTTTCCTATTCTCTTTTTAAAAACTCCGTCTAATTTCACCAAATCCAGCGGAAATTCATTTTCAACTTCTTTTTGAAAACTATCAAAATTCAGTTTACCAACCCATTCAAATCCTACTTGATCCATATCATTTATAAATTCATAAAGTTTAAATAATCACATATTTCATCATATATATACATAGAAAAATAGTTTGGCAAGAAGACAGTACACTCACCTCGATATTCGTTTTGCAAAACTGACATTGCCCGCACTTTATCTGGACGCCAGTGCCTGTGAACTTAATAGTGGCAGATTCTAAATTAATATCTTATCTAAAACATCCTAATCATGCAATACGGACCCTATATTCCGAATCGTTACTAATTTTATATACCACGTAATTAAAATTAATTAATCGTTACAAAATTATTATGATTTTAGGATTTGTAACACTAATTAAAATTTAATTTAACGAGAATTAATAATCGATTGAAGTTTCACCTATTTCTAAAATGTTTGGAGACCACAAGATGGGTTTTGGATTTTCTTGGGGTGGTTTCTGCAATTTCCCCCTTTTTTTTTTTTTTTTTTTTCTTTTTCTGCGCCTACTGTTTCTGTTTCAGTTTTGCGACCCCGACAACCGACGCCGAAGAACTCTCGCCGCCAACCAAAACTCTCCGCCAACCTCTACCGTGGGCGATCAACACACACACCCGCAACAGCAGAGCAGAACACACACACACACACTTATACACAATCTCTGTCTGAACACAGCAGTCCCACCGACGACAACCTACGATGATAACACACTGCCGGAGTGAACGACCTCTCTGTCGAACGGACGGACATCACGCACACATATGACAACGGTCTAAACGATGGACAAAGCATACACATACACACACACAAACGCAGTTGACGACGAGTCGAACACATTACCGAACACTTACCAGACAACCGGCAATGATCACCCACCATCTATGCCGAACCACCTTCTCTCTCTCTCCTGAAATTTGACAACGGCACACCCACGAAGTTCTCCGTCGACCAAACACACCACCCCACACGATCGTCGACCACCGAATACCCACGCACGCCCACAACCCTGTAACCGAAACACCCTGCCTCGCCGGCAATCGCTTCTCAAACCCGAACTCCGGCCTGCTCTCTCTCTCTAGATTTTTTTTCTCTGATTTTCAGATTTCGGATTTAGGATTCTTGATCATGAGATTTTTTTGATCATTACCTGTGCATGAGCTTAGTGGATTCAAATTATCTAAGCGTGCCACGTCGCTTCTCTTATCTGATTCCTTGCCGGCCAGCTACTTCCTCCGACCGCCGGTTCATGGGTATGTATATATATGATAAAAAAAAAATTCATTAATTGCTCTTTCCTCCCCCCAATTTCCTTTAAACCTTGATTTTAATCCTTTTCAACTTTTAAAAGTTTCTAAGATTTTCAATTTCACCCCCTGAAAGTTTCATTTAAATGTTAAATGTCAATTTACCTCCCTAAATTGGGATTTACTGTTTCTATATTTTCAATTTGAACCACTGAAATGACGTACATGCTACGATTGAGGTCTTACATGGGTAGTATTAAAAATTATCATAATATAACATTTAAAAATCAAACAATTAATATTATCCTAAAATTAATTATTATATTTTATAGCAGTGGATTATGTGTTATCAACTAGGTGCACACCCAAACAACAAAATATAAATAATATAAATAATGCAGCACGCCGAAATTTATATTGGTTCATCAAACTACTCTTGGCTAATCCAATCCCCCAAGCGCCACGGAGAGTTACACCCACCAAACTTAATATCCCTTTAAAGGTAGGAACCAAACCCTCACAATAATTCTTTTCGCAGGCTCAGAATCAACTTTTACAATTCCTTTTCACAGGTTAAGGAATAACATCTATCTTTTTACCAGGCGGAAGATTAACTTAATTTTATTACGGGGAGAATCACGACCTAATTCTTTTTATACCTTAGGCTCAAGAATTAAACCTCACACAAACACGCTCTAAATATCTTTTTACCCAGTAAGAATTGAACCGTTACAATTCACTCACAATTATATAAAGGAATAATTAAAATCTATTTTTTTTTAATACTCTAGGCAAAGATCAAAACCAGATTGAAATCAGCTACCCCTAATTAGACACTCCCAATAGTATCTAATCCGTAAACAACTCGCCAATTACAAAAATTGATATGTTCTTTCCATTCGGAGCTTCTACCACCTCAGATTAATTAATACTCAATTAATGTCCCAAAACTAGTAATAGAAATTGAGTGAGGAAATTCAAAATCTGATTTTAAAGAAATAAACAAAAAAAAAAAAAAAAAACGGGTAGCAAGCAATTTAACACGTAATCATATTTTCTAAAGAAATTGTTTCAAAAAATAATTTCAAAGATCAACTTCCAAGAAAATAATAATAATAGCAAATAAGCAAATAATTTGGAACAATCTCACCAGGAATTCACTGAAAAAATAATGATTAGAATAACAATGACACTTCAGATCGGTAGTAGCAATAATCCACAACAAATGTTTCTCAAGAACAAATCTCAAGAAAGATCTCATAATGAACTCAGTATGATTTTAGAATAATGACTATCAGAAAACTTAGAAATTGAATAACTCTTGAATTTTGATTGATTTGAATTATTGAATTTTTTAAACATAAAAAATGTAGGTTTATTTATAGGGGTTTATAATAAGCCCTCTAAAGGCTAGTTAGCATATAACATGACAAATAATTATTTCATAAGCCCCCTTATATCATTAAGACTCAATCCTGGTATAATTCACTTAAATATATCTTTTAAAACATTCAATTTAGTCCCTCAAACTTTTACTAAATCTAAATTAGATAAGATAGAAAAAATTACATGTACCAAATTGAGAGATATCTAAAATACTTGAACCATATTTATAGGAATATTCAAATAGAAGTATCATATCTTAAATATATCCATATCCCTAAGATATCTCAATCAAGTAAACAAATAATGACTAGTTTTTGAATAAAATTTGAAATTCCTCAAAACCTGAAATAGGCCGTCGGTTGACTGACCAACACCCACCAGTCGACAGCCCAATTTAGGACGTAGCCCAAGACAAAAACTATTAGTCCATCGGTTGACCGCCCTATCTTTATCTGACCATCGAACAATATAGAGACTTTGACAAGTCGACTTACTTATCGATCTACCTGTCGACCTAATGATCCAGAGAGTTCATCCTCTAAGCGCAGGTCGACTTACCTGTCCACCGAACGATTCAGAGAGTTCCATAAGTCAACTCACCTGTCGACCGAATGATCCAGAGATTTAGCCTTATAACCTCATGTCGACTTATCAGTCGACTGACCATTACTAGAACACTTCTCTCAATTTGATTTTAATTCATTTTTTTTGACGTTTTCGCCCCTTTAATTGATTTTTTTCCTCGGTTAGCTCCACTAAATTCTTAAATTCAATTTTAATTAATTATCAATGTTTCTTTTTCAATTACACAGAGGAGCAAATAATTTAACTAATTAGGATCCTATAAAAAACACACATATTTGTAAAAAATATTTTGTGTCGTGTGTGATTCTAATCGGGAATCATTAAGAGTAAAAATTTAACCTGAGTTATTTTTCCTAAATTCTTCAATTTCTTCAAACTCTTAGTATCCGTCATCTTTGTTAGTCTCTTTAGTATTTAGCATCCATTTCAACTTCTTCATTATAATATCTTTATTAGAACTTATAAACTGAAACACTCAATAAAATCATGAGTTCCACAAAAAGTATCAACATTTAATTGTTCATTAAAATCTTAGGATCAACATGTATTTTTTGTACCTTTTTTTTATTATTTTTATATTCAAGTATTGTATGAGTTGGAATTAGTATAATACATTTTTTGACATTAAAAAGGTGTTATTCGGTCAAACTTTATGAATTCTTGGGTTCGTTAGGGTGTGCAGGGGAAGTGTCCATTCCTTTAATTGTTGGTTTATTTGTAGGAAGTAAAATGATGGTTTCGTTCATAGAAAATGCTATTATATTTGCCGAATTAGGTCAACTTATATATGGATGATGTAAATGCTCACACACTTTATAACCATGTATAAAGTGAACATTATCAGATAAGTAAAAGTTGGTAAAGTGTGAATACACTTCTGCTTTGTTAATTTTGTTCAACTGTAAATGCATTAGTTAACTAGTTGGTTGTTTAGTCCACAGTGTCCTACATCAAATATAATGATAACGTGAATGTTCACATATGATAAAATTATCAACATGAATGTTGATAGATATTGTTTATATAAGTTTTTTGTTAAAAGTACGTGAAGTGTGAATACCATTTTTTTTCTTCAGTTTCTTAAGTACAAATTTAGTTTACTAGAATCCATATTGTCACATAGAAAAACTTTGTATACCATCCAAAATTTAGAAACAATACATATATAGATCAAGTTCATGTTTTATCATATACATTTTTTTATTGTGGAAGATACACATTTTACATTGATGGCTGATTTTCGTTCCTGATTTTACATCCTGAAGTTGTCCACCTATGATTTGGATCATTTAGAAGGTTCTGTAAGATCATTTTGCGGAGCTGTCTCATATCAGCCACATTCAACTTTGGTGCGATGGGTTTGTTCTCAGCATACTGTTTTATGATGTACATCAGGTAAATCCCGTACTTTGTCCTAAAATTGATGAAGCATGGTAATCAAATTAATTAGTGGTTGGACAAGCAATATATATGTGTTGGTAGAGAAATTTCTGTTGCATACGGTACTCATTGTTTAGGAGAATTTAGACATGGTTCGATTGGTGTTGCGCCCTAATTGTGGAATATATGTGCGTTGACATGTTCAACAATTTTTTTTTTTTTTTTTTTTTTTTTTTTTTTTTGTTTAGAGCCCAAGGTTAATCACAAATAAGTACAAAAATAAAGAAGTTGTAGAAGTTAATTTATTTGTTGAGCGTACTACTATTTGTGCATCCTTGAACTAATAATCCGATGTTGGGATCTTAGGCTAATGGAGTTATAAAATATCCAATTTGTTTCGGAAATATCTAAGACTAACAAAGTCCAATGATTCGGGTGGGAATGGAGACCATTGGTATTCATGGGGAAAATAACATACCTAAAGTTGCTTGTAAAGGCGTTCTTGATTGTGTTGAGTACGTACTCCAAAAGGTTTTGGGATTTCTCTCTAATAACGGTTTGCCATTGGTAGAAATTGATTGTGAAGTGATTGTGAGTGTTCCAAATCAAAAAGAATATGATTACCAAGATTTTACTTACCCATATTTGTGCTATCGCAAATTTTAACAGGTCCAACAACTCGATTGATGTTATGCTTCGGTAATCGTTAATCGATTGCATCTTATTTTCCAACAACTTGTCAAAAGAATCTATTACGTGGAGGTCAATGTGAATATTTACTGTAAACTTTAAAACACATGTGAGTATTTATGTAATTGTAGATGGAGCTTCATCCTAAATATATCAGTCGTTAAGGGTTAAGTCTTATACGTGAAATGTTCACACAATGGATAAGGTGAATGGTCATACACCAGATGATACACAATACATTAATGTTAACATATAAATAAGATGAACGCTTCAGTATATGCATAAAATGTATTTGCGCAAATGCTCATACATGGGGAGAGAATAAAGGACAATCACGACTTGTTTGTTATGAATAACAACACCCAGAATAAAAGCCGATGCTCGCATTGTCTAGTTATTGTTGTTCAATATCAAGGATGACACAAAAGTGGAGATATGATACTCAGATTGTCAGCTATTTATTTTTTCCTGGAGGATGTAGATAGCGTCTCCAGACATTACTTGGGATAATGGTTTTCCCCCCTCTGTATATGAGAGCACTGCGATTTTAATACGTTATGCATTTTTAGATTTGACAAATGCAACAAAAGGTCACTTATTCCTGGTTGTTGAATTTTGTTGAATTTGTAGAACTTACCCGATACCTTCTTCTTCATGTATCGATTGCACTATTTCTCAATCTTTGTTGCTTGGCAGAGTCGCCACTTTTGATTTCTTTCACTTAGTTGTTATTATGTTGTCCTCGTACTCTTTGGAGGATAGAAAGTTGTTATTATGTTGTCCTCGTACTCTTTGGAGGATAGATCGTCAAGGTTGATTGTCTCTATGGTGGCTTTTCCTCTTTTCTTCTCCTTTGATTTGGGATAAACATAATTACCTTTTTTTTTTTCTTTTTTTTCTTTTTTTTTTCCCCTTTTTCCTTCATTGTCTCAATTTAGTTTGCCCTAGGGTGATCATGGAACTAACTTTTGGACCTTCTTTATTTTATTCTTGGATAGATGGGGGGGTAGGTAGAACTGTAGGAGGAGCCTTTGTAGGCATAATGAAGGATATGGGTTCCGCATCAGTTATTTGGAGGTCGGTGCAATGTGATGGTGTTGATGCAGAAGCAGCATTAGTGGGGTTGGTTTGCGGGGTTGTGTACGATTTCATCTAAGCCACCAAAAGTTGTTTCTTTTCATCCAACTCCCCGAGAGTCTTCAAGTAGGTGTGGGCAGCTTCCTTTTTTTCTTGCTGCATTATTTTAACTATTTGCTTTGACGCCTCAAGCTCCATAGCAAGGTCTTTACATTGTTTCTTTAATTCTTCTTTCTTACAATTGATTAGGGGGTCTCGATATCTTTGGGTGACATCATGCATGCCCATTTCAATAAGAAATTGTGTTTTTTTGGCTTTAAGTTTTGATACATTTGCATTGAGATCGGTGACAATAAGTTCGTAATGGATTTTTTGTCGCACATAGGCAGCATTCAGGTTGTCGATCTCGATTTTTTGTGTGAAATTCTTCACTGTTACAATTACGACAATTTTTTTTGGAACGCCTCAATTGTTTCATGCTCTTCCACTTGTTTTGTGTCAAAATCCTCTTACTTTAAATCCAATTGCTGATAGTTGTCACCAATTGCTATTATCTGGTTGGAGGGGCCGACGGGTGTGCTATCTATTGGGGGTAAAATTCACCCCCAAATCAAATGATGAAGCATCTCGTTGAGTCAATGGTTGACTTAAGAGGGGGTTATATATTTGTCCATGATCTTGTCTATCATGGAATCTATCTCTAAATTGTTCTCGGTGACGGGTTTTTGCCTTTGTCAAATATGCTCTATTCTTTAGTTGAAGTTTCTTTGACAATTTCATCGTCACTTTTGGCCCTGGAAGCTCTTCAATGGCATTCTATTTTACCTGAAATCATGAGGGAGAATTGTTTACAAATTAATCTTCATTATTAATTGCATAAACAGTGCTATCAGATTAATATTGTTACTTGGTCATTCATTAGGTGGCTTATGGGGATGTTCTTAATCATGGAAGAATAAGTGGTTAAGCACCAGCGTTGTAACTGTGGGGCAAAAAATTCTCTCCCTTGAATGGGGGATGCCAAAGTAGTGTGTTCATAAGCTAGTACTGTGTAGCCAAAACAAGAAAGAAACATTGTCAGTACTGACAATGACTGGATCGTTGAAAAATAAAATAAATTGTAGATTGTGAACATTTTTTGTTTTTCCAAAATGGTATCAACATTCACTCAATCACTTATAGGGCTAGTTTGTATCTGTAGTGTAGAACACACCCTATAACTGATTATGGTTCTGTGTACGACTTTTTAAGACTTGTTTCCAAGTCTGTGAATATTACATCTGTTCAGTTGTATTTGGCCATGTCCTCGATGTTCTCTACATAGCAGACCAACCATTTGGGAATTTGTTGTCTAGTGGTTGCAAAGAAGCATGTGGTTAGAATATGCAAACAGAGCAGACGGACGATATCATGTATAGTTTATTCATCTATTCTTTCCGTCTTATTCTCGACCAATGACTGCAAATATGTCACGCTAAACTCTCTTGGTTGGAACGTGAGTTTGCTAATGAAGAGAGAGTCGGATTTTCCATACCTACTTTGTATGACGAGCTTCTCACCTGATATAATCCCGAATATAAATTAAATTTCTAATGGGGTTATGTCGACAAGTTTGTCACCACTCATGAACATTTCCCTTGAAGGATTATAGCTCAATATTATTTTTTCTATCTAGTCGTCGTGTTTGTGAGTGTTTTCAAGCATTATTTTTTTTTATTTTTTTTTAGAATGTTTTGAACAACTTTGCGAATAGTGTCTTTGATAATATCGTCTCGTGTTCATCTCTGAGTTTGGAATCCTTTATCAATTCATATGTTTGCTTCAAATTTCAATGATAGAGGAATATTCTTGGTTGACTGAGCCCTAAGCCTTGCTTTTTCTATTTTTGGTTTCACGGTGCTGTAATAACATTAGTAAAATACCAAAACATCAGGTGAACATTCACACAAAAGAGTCTTTAAATGAATTTCAAACGACAACATAAGAAACATTTTTGGATGTTCACGCAACAACATTTACATGAACATTAAAGTATATATATATGTAAAATTCAGTGAGGCTAGAACATTCATGCACGATATTTGAGAAAAATAATCAAATTGAACCGGACAACAAACAAGTAAAGATAATAAAGATAATACGTGAATGTTCAACCGTGATTGGACAAAAGAGACAAATACTAAAATATGAGAACATTCATGCAGATAAAAGTAGTTACATTCTTTTGTGCATACATGAATGTTTATGTATCTAAAGATAGAAACTGGAAAGATCAAAACTGAAAAGATAAAAATATCAAGTAAATCAAAACTACAATGTTCAAGCTATATCGGATAACTGTAGATACAAGTTCAAGCCGTATTAGACAATTTACGGAAAAAAAAAACATAGAAAATGTGAGAACATTCACGTATAGGGGTTGTCCACATATAATACTTTTTCGGGAGACACTATGTGAACCTTCATGTGTTTTTATACGAGAACATTTACGCAGATTGTATTGATTGTCAAAATCAAAGATGTTCATAGGGACAATCCCAAGCGGGATACTACATGAATCAAAATAATATGAGAATATTTACGCAGATATTATTGATTTCAAACTCAAACTTGTGCACGGCGGGATTTCAAGAGTTAATTCAACTTAATTTTGAAATAATACTAAAACATTGACGTAGAGATTTTTTATTTTGAAAATTAAATATGTTCGGGCGATATTCAAGCCATACGAGAGATAACATTTATACGATATGACTACATGCATTGGAGTTTCAATTGCAAAATCGAAATTGAAACAAACAAAACCCTAACACAGAGATATTAACATTGCATTTGGACTAGTGCTTGATCTTTTCCTTGGAGAAGAAGATGTAGGTTGTCTAGCTTTCACCGTTGTAGAGAGAAATGATCAAGAAACGGTTGTAGTGTTGAGATTTAGGGTTTCCGGGAATCAGAGATGGAAGAAGAATTGGAAGTCTATTTTTAGGGAAAGTGTAGTGATTTAGTAGGATAATGTGTAATACCTCATAAATTTATATTTTTAAAATATTATTTTATATAAGTTTAATATTTTTAAGTTGTTTTGTATATTATGAAAATTTATAATAAATATTTGATATTTTGGAGAGATAAATGTAATTATTAGATTTAATATGAATTGTTTTATAATTACGGGGGTTAAGTGTAATTTTTAATCCTTAACTCTTAAGGAATTGAAATGTGGCCCTATTGATATTATAATATAATAATAATTAACTGTGTATATGAACTTACAAAGGGTTAGCGAACATTTTTTATATCTAAAAAAAAAAAAGAAAAGAAAACGCCTCCTGTTTATTAATACTGAATTCCTTTTAGCGATAAAATTATTCCAGTTTGGATTTTAGGTAGAATTTATAACTCTTTTAATACATGATTTCCTTATTGTGAGATTTATGTAATTATTGTGTCGAATTATAATTGTCAATTTCTGTGAAATAATTACGATTACGTGAAAATTATGTGAAAATCATGCTAATATATTTTATTTGTGGTATTAATTAAATACACGTATTAAAGGGGTTGAAATTCTACTGAACGTTAGCTTATAACCACACAATTTTAATTGCAGGGTCGATGAGAACGAAAATGGCGACATGAGTTTAGTTAAATTTCTATTTAATTGGTAATAGTTGTATTTAACATTTGTAAATAGTGGAGTCATTTTCGAGGTAACACTATTAATAATAAACCAATATGGATTATTAATTCCAGTTTCGTTGTTTTATAATTCCTTCCTGTAAGGTTTCTCCGATGAGAAAATATAACAAATGTGATATATTAATAATAAACCAATATAGATTATTAGTTGGATATAATAGTAAAATATTTACACACACATACTATAAACAAATATAGATTATTAATTGGATAGCCAGTATGGAAATGGATTTCAGTTTGCAAAAAGTAGTAACTGCGAATATTAATAATCCATATTGATTATATTCATGTATTTCAAGATGCACTTACGAGATTGACACATAGTTACTTGATTTTGGACACGTAATTATGTGATTTAATATGTATTTGATTTTTATAATTTGACACGTATTTAATTAATATAAAATGTAATACTGTCTATTCGATTTTAGTTGCGAATTCTCCTTAGGGAGAAATCATGTGGCGGCCCTGGGAAACTGAGTGATTACAGGTGATGTCAGAGCGGGTTTGCGACCGTCCTAAGCTTGAGTTATGGTATCCATTATTTATAATAAATGAAGTAATACTTAAAAATAATAATTTTAGTATTTATTTGTTTCTAGAAAATATGGGAACAAAATATCCGTTTATGGATATTATTTGAAACAGAATGCCTATATCTATGTATATAAATATTTTCTTTATTTCTATTAAATTGGTATGTACAATTTAATGAGGTTGTTTAATATTTGTATATGTGTATTTGTTTATTATTCTAGAATCATGTATCAATTCCATAATTGATGTTAGTTGCCTTTTCTTGTGGTTTTGATCGTTGTGAATTTTGTTTTTAGCTAATGACTGTGAGGCTGTTTGCTTAGACTAATACGTAAATATATTTTTCTTCTGGGTCAATTTGATATTTAAATCTTGCCTTTAAAAATTTTAGTGGGGTAAACGAAAGCCACATTTTGGTCCTTACTGTTTCAATTTGAACATATTATTATCTTAGGTGGCATTTGAATAATGCAACTTATTAATAGTAAGTTAAGTAAGATTTGGCGACTGTCATTTTCATTGTGGACTAATAGGTGTGAATTACCTATTTATTTCCAAACCGAACTTATTAGTTTTCAAGTACGTTTTAATACGTTTTTATGTATTTTTGTATAAATCAAGTGTGTGAGGTGAAAAAGCATGAAAACGGATCATAAACGATCAAATCGGACCAAGAACGGTAGAAAAATGGTGGAAAAACAAGCATGAGGACATAATTCAGAAAATCAGCCTATCGCCACGGCAATCAATATGGAGAGAGGACCTTATTCTTGCTGAACATCCACCATCGGGGCGGGGGTGGTGAAACGGCAGAGAGGTCCTTGATCCCACCGCCGAGGCCATGGCTTAACCAACATACCCACCGTCGCATCAGTCACTCTGCACAACTATTAAATATATTTTTTTTATATATATTTTGCTCCCTATTTAAGCCTCTCTCCTTCCTCCTTTTTGATCCCCCAGCTATAGGAGACCCCTTAGGGTTCCTAATATTTTGATAGTGTTTTGGGGTGTCCTCAAACAATTCTGAAGGAGAAGAATACGTTACAATAAAGAAGAAGCGATCATTGAACGGTTTTAGCACCAAATCTTTGGACTACGGCTAAGTTTTCTTCATTTCTTCTTTATTTTCTTAACTTTGGTAAGTTGTTCAGCATGTTTAACTCAGTTTTCATTGTATAAATGGTTATGACTATAAGTTAAACGGATTTTGTTTAGGAATTAATATATTTTATGAAATCGTTGTTTGTTTAAGTTTGTATTTCGTTAATGGTTGTTCTTTGCTATTTTTATTGGGTCTACTGTTATTCTTTGATATTATACTTGTTTAGATAATTAGAGAATACGGGGTTTGAGACTCAAGAGAGATAACCCTAAATTCGGACTAGGATAAACACAACACGACGATCTAATAACCTGGGAGGGAGTTAGAAAGTATGTAATCAATGACGTTGGGGCATGATTCATGTGACCTAGTGTCATTAACACGTTGAGGGGGACTTCTTCGTTGACGTGAAGTCGCATATTCACTCGTCTTACACTCAGAAGAGGTGGCGAGTGAGTTTACGATACAGAGATTGTCGGATACATTGAACGCAATTATTATAAATTAAACGATACCAAACACGTTTTTGTAAAAGAAGTTAATCCCTAGGCAAACTTTTCCTTAAACATCTCAATATAATATTAGTATAGTTTGATTAACTAACTTAGTATTAGTATTTATTAATTATAAACTACATTTTTATCGCCTAGATAAAGTTAGGGTATGACAATCGCGGTATTCAATAATAATCTCAACCAATCCCTATGGTTACGACAACCCCTACTCATTCCCATCTATACTAAAACTTGATCCGTATACTTGTGGTGAAAGTGGGGACATAATATTCCGCCACCAAGTTTTTGGCACCGTTGTCGAGGATTGTGTTTTAGATTATTATCGATATTTTGAGTAAATGACCCGATTTTAATTTGGGCATTTCTTTTGTGTATAATTTTTCTTTGTAGTTTTTGGTTTTGTTTTCTTGCAGGGTGCTTGAAGATGTTAGATCGACAGATACTTTGCATTTCTTTCAATGGGATTCCGAGCCGTTTTATAGTACTTGGGATCGATACAAGAAATTGCTATTCTGGTATCCAAATCATGGTTTCCCTAGGGAATATCAACTGCTGATTTTTCTTGATGGGTTATAGGCCGCAACCAGAATGTGGGTTGAAGGAGGAAATCGTACGACCTCGTTCAACCAACTACCTGCAGATAAAGCCTTTTGGTCGTTGGAGGCATTGGCGGCCTTTAATTTTCAGAGTTGGAATTATTCACCAAGTCACCAAAACTTGGGGGATAATTTCAATACTACGGCGCCATAGATTGATATTCTGAACCAACAGGAAGAGTCTTTCCCTAATCTGGAAGAAATATTCACTACTGTCATGAAGGAGACTCAGAGAAACTTGAGCGAAACAAATAATCATATCAACCAGCACGAGGGTCGTCTTGATTTTATTAAGATGGTCTATGCCGACATTGATATGACCGTAACGTCTTTGCAGACACAAATTGGTCAGCTTATCTGCTTGATTGAGGTCGAGTCACACGTGGTGGCACTGGGAGATACACAAGCCATATTCACTGAAAGCCACCGTGAGGAGCCGGAAGCAAGCGGAAAAAGCTTGGGAGAGTTCAACTATGCCTATCTGAATGAGCTAGAAACTTAAGACTGGATCAACGATTGTGATTCTTCACCCTTGGAGATCCAAATTGTGATTCCACCACTAATCTCAAACGCTCATATTTATGAGGATTCGATGTGGCTCATTTATCCTTCACCGCCATTAGCAACATCCTTTCATGCCCACCAAGTATATAAGCCGATAAGGCATATTGTTGATTCGAGCCATCCATAGCCATATCTTGCCAGTCTTGAGGGCGTATAAAATCAAGACCCGTACGTTGTGTTTTATGACACTTACTATGGGGCGGAAGCCGTTCTTTGATGAGCACTTCGGCGTGTCAAGCTGACGACCATAAACCAAGTGTTTCTTGGGAGGCAACCCAAGGTAAAAAATAAGTTAAATCCATCACAATCGACTTGATTCGGAGGCGAGATTCTCTCCCCTCCCAGGTACGTGTTTTAAACCCCCATCTTCAATATCATGCCATATGCTTTCATTGGGATCACTAATGGGTTGTTGAGGACACTGCTTGTTTTAAGTTCAGAAGTGATGTGTAGTATGTGTTAGTATTGTTAGTTTATGATATTTTGTTTTTATTGTATGCGTGTTTGTTTTGTTTAGTTGTTTTTATGTGTTGAGTTTTGACTTCATCAGGGCTATTACTCGATGATGAGTCTGTCCCCTGGTTATTTATTGAGGTCGAGCTTAAAACTCATTTATGTGTGTTCTGTGTGCTTAACGTATTGTTTTAGTAAAAGTTATTGTAGATCCTAAATGCACGAGCACATAAACTCAATATATAACTATCTATTTGATTTGAAAACAATTATCTGTCAACCAAATTCATGACAATAGGGATTTTAGAACTTGATTTGGGAGAAATTCAAGGCGAAATCCTAGGTGAGGTAGTTCAAGAGATATGATTTAGGCATTCGTTTTTATCGCTTGAGCCTTTGAAGCTTACTCTGTTAAATGTTTATCCCTTATTACCCTATCGAAGCTTAAAAACCACTTCCATTCTGAACAGTTAAACAAATACCCTACCTGATTGAACTTTTTCCAAACCTATATCGCCGAGCCGAAGGCACAATTTGAGTGAATCAAGTGAGCAGTTGGAAATGCTACTTGAAGTGAGCAGTTGGGTTGAGGGTGAACTTTTAATTGGTTTAGTATTCGAGTACTTACTTATCGCTCTTCTTTCATTTTAACCACACTCGTGAAATTCTAAAAATCGAATGAGTTTGGGGGTGTGATATATAAAAAAAATAAAATCATATGTAAATATTGTTTAAATTTTCGTTTCTTTTGACAAGTGAGTACGTCATTTTTAAATGTATGTTCAGGGTTGTTTCAATATTATCTATGGGGTTTCGAGTGTGAGAGTGCCAAGCATGTGCCTCGGGTATCGTCAAGTTAACGACGTTAACCTATTTTCTATCTTCGATATACCCTTGGTCATATTCTTAAACCGAACCAAGTCCTAATGATCTTCTTGGATTTCTCCGAGCCTATACTAGTGGAGAATAGATCCTAGGTCAGGCGCATGAATTCCCTATACCTAAATGGTTTTAGTTAGGAACTTTATTGAGGGATAATCCCATCTAATCAATGGATAGTTATATATTTGAGTTTTATCACACACTTTAACAAGATCTAGAATAACACTTACTATCATCGAATGTTAAAATTCTAGAACACCACATGGTGTGATTTATTCTTGAACTTGATAGTATTGGGGTCGATGAGGGAGAAAATCATTTGGCCGGTAGATGATAATTCAAATCTTGCACATAATTGTTTTTAGTATTTTTCATTTTTAGTTTTTAATTTCATAATTAGTTGTTATATTTCCTTGTATTGTGTGGATGTTTTTCTCGAGAACTAGCAAAATTCCGAGTTTTGGGATATTTGATAGGTGTGAATTACCTATCTATTTCTAAACCGAACTTGTTAGTTTTCAAGTACATTTATTATATTTTATTACGTTTTAATATGTTTGTTTTTTATGTTTTTTTGTATAAATCAGGTATGTGGGGGTGAATAGGCATGAAAACGGATCAGAAATGATCAAATCGGACCAAGAACGATAGAAGAATGGTGGGAAAACAAACATGAGGGCATAATTCAGAAAATCAGCCTACCGTTGCGGCGTCAAGACCACCGCCGCGGCAGTCAATATGCAGAAATGGTCTTCTTCTTGTTGAACATCTATCGCCGAGGCGGTGAAACAACATAGCAGTCCTTGAACCCACCGCCGAGTCCACCACCAAGGCCGTCGCTTAACAGACATGCCAACCACCACGGCGGTCACTCTGCACAGCTGTTAAATATTTGTTTTAGATATTTTTCTCCCTATTTAAGCCTCTCTCTCCTCTCTCCTTTTTGATCCCCCAGCCATAGGATACCCCTTAGGGTTCCTAATATTTTGAGAGTGTTTTGGGGTGTGCTCAAACAATTCCAAAGGAGAAGAACATGTTGCAATAAAGGAGAAGCGATCGTTGAACGGTTTTAGCACCAAATCTTCAGACTACGGCTAAGTTTTCGTCGTATCTTCTTTATTTTCTTAACTTTAGTAGATTGTTGAGCATGTTTAGCTTGGTTTTCATTGTATAAATGGTCATGGCCATGAGTTAAACAGATTTTGTTTAGGGATTAATATATTTTATGAAATCGTTGTTTGTTTAAGTTTGTATTTCGTTAATGGTTGTTCTGCATTATTTCGATTGGGTTTACCATTATTCTTTGATATTATACATGTTTAAATAATTAGAGAATACGAGGTTTGACACTCGGGAGAGGTAACCCCGAATTCGGATTAGGGTAAACACAACGCGATGATCTAAGAACCCGGGGAGGAGTTAGAAAGTGTGCAATCAATGACGTTGGGGTAAGACTCTTGTAACCTAGTGTTGTTAAGATGTTGAGGGGGACTTCTTCATTGACGTGAAGTTGCATATTAACTCGTGTTACACTCGAGAGAGGTGGCGAATGGGTTTACGATACAGAGATTGTTGGAATTTGTTTAACGCCGTTATTGTAAACTAAATGATACCAAACATGTTTTTGTAAAAGAAGTTAATCCCTAGAAAAACTTTTCCCTAAACATCTGAACATAATATTAGTATAGTTTGATTAAGTAACTTAGTATTAGTATTTATTAATTATAAACTACTTTTTTATCGCCTAGATAAAGTTAAGTTATGACAATCGCGGTACTCGATAATAATCTCAATCGATCCTTGTGGATACAACAACCCCTACTCCTTCCCATTTATATTAAAACTTGACCTGTATACTTGCGGTGAAAGTGGCGACGTAATATTCTGCCACTATGGGCCATATGATAAGTTTTTGAAAAGATTGGTTAAAATGTGTTTATTATCTTTTATATAAATTATCAAATTATATTTTCGTATTAAATTGAAAAAAAAAAAAAAAAAAAAAAGTGTTGATGAAAATGGACAGTTTTATGAGGTTAAATGGATCAAGTAAAATTTGAAAGGTAGAAAAATTATTTTAATTATCCTGCTATACCATAGTTATCTTGTCAGGAGGGCATATTCTGCGAGATGTGGTTGGTCCTTACGGGAGGGCATGTTTTGTAGGACATATGTTGATATGCTGTGTTGAGACATGTCAGGAGAGAAAATCCTACAGATGATTAAAATAAGTTGTTGTTGATATGTTGTGTTGAGACCTGTCAGGAGGGCAAGTTCTACAAGTGGTTGATATGATAACTCCCGATTGTGAGATAAAACGATCATATGGCTAGTAAGGAAGTACGGTATTTTATTATATAAACGCGAGTTAACTAGTTGATTTAAAGTTGATTGTTCTATTATGGTTATATTTTGTTTGGATTTTGATATTGACAAGTGAGTTGGTTATATTTTGTTGAGATTTTGATATTGCCAAGTGAGCGGCTATATTTTGTTGAAATTTGGATATTTTTTATGAAAAAGTAAATTTTTATAAAACACTTGATTCATAAATGATTTTTGTATTATGAAGACAGTATACAAGTAAAATATTTAGATAGATATTGGTCTACTATTAATGAGTGATAGAGTTGGAGTGTGGGAAAATTGTTGAGACTTTTGGCGGATTTTATGTAATGTTTTATATGCATTTAACAAGTATTTATACAATTGAGATGTATTTGAGTGTTTTGAGACATATTTATGTAATTGAGAGGTATTTATATGTTCGCAGACGTATTTCAAAAGATTTCTTATTTGAGATTTGGATTGTGTTGATATTTTATGAAAACGTTTACGAGATTATTGAAATTTTAATATGGATATTGGGATTGATTATTTTTAGTCTCACAGGACAATCCACAAGGAATTGGGCTATCTGTTGGATAAGTTGTTGGATGCGATATGTTGGCTTAAATGTTGGATGAAATAGGTAAATGCTCGTTATGGGATATGGTAGTGGACTTGAAAAGTAATACCAAGTGGAAAATTTATTGAGGTTGGAGATTTGTTGGAATTGAGATAGACCTCATCCAAGTGAGACTACCATAATATTTTAAAATATGGTTTATACCAAAGACCTCCCTTGTCTTTTACACTTATACCACAAACCTCCCTTGTCATTTTACAAATACCAATCACCCCCCTATACTTTTACAATTTATACCACTTACCTCCCTGTCAGTGAATAGTTGTTAACACAACATTGTTAATTGGCAAAAATACCCTCAAATAATTTGACTCCAGTTAAATAACACAAATACCCTTTTTTAATTAGACAAATATACCCACTTCTTCTCCCTCCTTGCAATTTTCTATTTTCTTTGGGCATTTTTATTTTTTTTTATTGAAAATGATTGCCGGAGAGGGCAGGGACAGGGCACCGGAGGGTTGGGGTGGCCGTAGAAAGGGCAGAGGGTGGAGTGGACCTTGATCTTGTCGATCTGGTCGAGGTAGCGAGGAATTCGAGGACCGCCGTCGAAGAGCCACTCCACCACCACCACCACCACCACCACACGGCTGCAGCCGCCATGGATGTTGACGCCGCTGACGCCGCAATAGCCCACCACCACCACACGGAGGTCAAAACCCAACCCAACTGGGAAACCGCCGTCCACAGCCCACCGGAAATGGGTTTTTACCACCACCAAGATCAACACCACCATTTTCAACAACAAAACCACACCTCATCCCTATCGGAAACACCATACCCAACCACCCAAGATTTACTCAATCTTCTTCTTATTCACTTTCATATTTTATTTTTCTGCAAATTCACCTCTCAACTTCCCACAGATCTCAAATACCCATTACAATATATCTACATAAACACCACATGCGTGTATATATATGGAAAATCACTTTAAATCAAATTATACACATAAGCATGTTTGACGAAGACGATGATGGCGACAAATAGCGTCTTCCTGATCTGGAATGTCTAGATTTGAAAATTTCAGATCTGGCAATAGATAGAGAGACAGCGACACTACGAGCGTGCGATGGTGGCAAACTTTACTAACAATCGTGGCGATGGCTATGAACATGGCGACGATTCTCAGCACGGGCGTGAATCGTAGACCAAGGGAAGAACACGGTGGATCATATATATATATATAGAGAGAGAGAGCACGACGATAGATCGTAGACCACTCTAGATCTAAGATTAGAGATCGGAGAAAGGAACAGATTGGAGATCGACGATTGACCAGGGCTTATTCTTTATTTCTCTCTCGACGAATCGATTATTGAACGAACTTCCTCCTTCAACGACGACAACGACGAACCAATTTCAGATTTCACGATCGAATTTGGTATTCTTCGATGAACGGCTGAACAAGGATTCTCGATTCGTTGATTGAACATGGATTCCTCTCTCTCTCTCTCTCTCGACGAATTGACAATCGAACGTCCTTCTTCGATGACGATGAATGTAAAACCCAAGTCACCAGACGTACGTCAAAAATGGTCGCATTATAAAATGTTAGAGGATTTTAGGGTAAAGATTTTATTGATAAAAACTCAAATCAAAAGTTGGGGGTCAAATCGAGAATTTGGGAAACGCAAAAATAAAATAAAATTTTAACATAAGATTCAAATTGGCAATTAAAAATAAAAATAAATAAATAAATAAATAAAGTGAGGGGCAAAATCATAATTTTGAAACTTTTAAAACTTTAATTTACCAAAATAGGAATCCTAGAGAAGGTGTGGGGGGGGCAAGTATAATTTAAACTTTCTTTTTTTCCATTTGTGCCGATACCCACACACGGCAACCGGACGTTGTTCCACCGGCCAAGGAGAAGAGATCGAGGGACGACGTGGCAAACTTAGGTTTCGTCTAGCCACTAGTTTCATGCATTAAAACCCCCCTACACGCGAAGAAGAAGGAAAAATCGGAAGAAGGAAATTCGAAAACAAATTTAGAGAGAGAGGCAACCGGAGCGGAAGGTGGTCGTCGATTTTTTTTTAACCAACGTTCCTCCGTCAGCGTGGCCGTGAGAGCATCATAAACAATTCCAGAAAGAGAGAGGGTTTGGTTCGGCCGGTGGCGTGGTCCGTCGACAGAGAGGTATTCCACGGGTTAGCATTGCCGATGGACGGAGTTACGGATCGCCGTTCGACCATCAACGATCAACGGGAAGGTGAGTATTTATATGTTTTTCCTCAGTAAATTGATAAACGTATACATGCATGGGCATAACGGGTTGGGTCGGTACGTTTCCGGCGGTATGTTCGATTTTCGTTTTTCGACCGTAGGTGGGTTTGTGTGTGTGTGCTCGGATTTCCTGGTTACTGGGGGGTGAGTGTACGTGGGTATGAAATGTGCTTTGTGTCGGAAAAAAATCCAGCTTTAACGGAAGGAAAAACTGATACGGAGAGAGAGAGAGAGGGGACGACCGGCGCGACGGCGGTGGTGGGAAATTGGTCATGGCTGCTGTGTGCCGCCATGTGTATGGGTCTCCGCCGGCAGGGATCGTTGGTCCTGTGGCGTGCCGTCGGCGGTGCCATGCAAGCCTAGTGCATGCATGGGAGGGTGTGTGTGTGTGTCGAGAGGGGCGACGGTGGGTGAACAGTGGTCATGGGTGTGTGGGGAAGTTGCTGAAATGGCTGGAGGGGGTGTCTGTTGGACGTCGGGGGTGGTGCGGGGGTTGACTGGTGGGACGGCAAGGAGGGAGGAGCCGCCGGCAGTCGGAAGGTGTAGAGAGAGAGAAATGGCTGCCGGAGGAAAAAAAACAGAAAAACAGAACAGGAAAAAAAAAAGAAGGAAAAAAAAAATTACACAATTGACCCCCAGCAAAAAGGGAAAATTCCACTCCAAATAAAAAACCCTTTTTTCCGCGGCCCGTGAGTGAATCGGAAAGAATCTCATTTGCCGTTAAATTTATTCTAGTGTTGTTAAAAGTCAAACCTAGCCTAAAATATTTGTAACCGGAGTAATAAATAGGGATTGTTCATATTATGGGATTTCTTATGTAATAAATAATGGAACAAAATTATAAAGAATAATAACAAATCTCATAAATAAAATATGGGGAACAGAAAATGCGGAACTTAGGGCCTGCCTTACATGCCTAGGTGATTTCACATGAAATATTAACTTAGACCCTATCATTGTTAGGTTCGCAAACGCCAACACCTCGGTAAGCTTTGGACAACAGGGTTTTTTTTATAACACCAGAAACGAGGTGAGTGTACTGTCTTCTCGCCAAATTGTTTGTATATGTGCATACATAATGAAAAATGATTGAACTTAAATTAGATGTTTTAAACCATTACGTGATGATTTGATGATGTTATTGTGTGATGTGATCCGCTTCGGCGGAGTGATGTTTATCCGCTTTAGCGGAGTGATGTTTATCTGTTTCGGCAGAGTGATGTTAGACATTTGTACTGCGCAGTAATGATCCGCTTCAGCGAAGTGATGGGTGTTCGTAGGAAGGCATATCCTACGGATGGTACGGTACCGTTGCAAACTCCCGATCGTGAGGTTAAAACGATCACCATGGCTAGCCAGTGTGCGTTGTGGTTTGGGGTGTGATGTTTTGTTTATTTTGGGGTAATTTATTATTACTTCTAGCGATTGGTATGCTATTTATACTGCATGGTTATAAAGATAGAATATATGTATACACATTACTTCGTTTTTACTGCATATATGATGCCTATGCAGAATCCATGCGTAAATATTGTGTTATCTAGAAGATACTATTGTTATTAAATAAGAATGCTTTTATTGATAAGGAAGTACACTCGCAGGTGAAATGGCTAGGAGCCGGCCCCCTACTGGCACAGGGTAGAGTCCGTAAAGGGTATAGCGAAGATTTTGACTTTCTGGGAAGGGCCGCCTGAGGCGAACCTAGGAAAGGTTCATCGGTTGTCTTTTTTTGTGTTTTTCTTTTTGCTGTTCTAGAAGGAATTTTTTTTGGGGGACGGGTGTGTCCCTGGTTTGGAAAGATGTTTAAGACGTGTATTGTGAGTAATTGTATAATTATGAATGCATAACGTCGTTTTCTGGTTAGTTTGTCGCTTGGGTGATGTCGTGTCGACGTCACGCCGGCCCTACAGGTGACGGGTGTCCGGGGTGGGGTGTGACCATGAACCCAATCAACCACCGACGACCTTCAATGGCTAAGGTCTCTCTTCATCTTACTCTCTCCCTCTCTCTTTCTCTCTAACCCAACGAAGATGAATTGAAGAAACGAAACTTTTTTTTTTTCCAAGTGAGAAATGGACTTTCACCAACCAATGAAAAATAAGAGGGTAAATTAGTAATTTTACTTAGAATTTTTTTAATTGTATAATATCTAACAAAAAGCAAGGGTAAAATAGTATTTTCACATAAAAATATTAGTAAATGGAGTTAACTGTATTTATCAAATGACAAAGGAGGTTTGTGGTATAAGTGCAAAAGATAGGGGAGGTCTTTGGTATAAACCCTTTTAAAATATATTTATTGGTAGTATATATTTGTTGTTATTTTTATCAGAGTAGCACAGAAGAAGCAGTTAGGAACATAAGATTCTTTGGCAATTAGTTATATGTGTTAGGTGTTACCAAACAAAGTGAATCATGTCCGTATGTTGTTGGATATAATGTGGGCCACTGCGAATACGGATGTAGTGATGTGTGTAATGGATTTTGTCGATTATGAATTTTGGGTGACTTTTGGTTATGGGACCCTAGATAGAGAACAATTGTTCTAGAATCGAGTGTGACTGACATGACTGTGCGATGCGATTTTGAAATATTATTGTTGGAACGAAATTTCGAGGACGAAATTTGTTTAAGGGGGATAGATTGTGATACCCCATAAATTTATATTTTTAAAATATTATTTTATATAAATTTAATATTTTTGAGTTGTTTTGTATATTATGAAAATTTATAATAAATATTTGATAATTTTGGAGAGATAAATATAATTATTAGATTTAATATGAATTGTTTCATAATTATGGGGTTAAGTGTAATTTTTAATCCTTAACTCTTACGGCATGTTTGGTTGGATGGAATCGAGGGCGGAATGGAATTGCATTCCGCCCTCGATTCCTATTCTGTTATTTGGTTCTCCAATGGAATCACTTTCGTGATTCCATTGGAATAAAATTAGATGGAATGGGATTCCATTTGAGATGGGGTGGAATGGGATTCCAACCCAATGGAATCAATACTTTAAATTACATGATAACCCTTGTAATTAAACCCTTGAAAATTGAGAACAAAAACAGAAATTAGAGAACATAAATTGAAATTAGAGAACAAAAAGTTGGAATAGAAATAGAAAATTGAGAACAAAAAATTGAGAACAGAACTAAAAAATTGAGAACAGAAACTGAAAAATTGAGAATAGAAACAGAAAATTGAGAACATAAATCGGAAATTGAGAACAAAAACAGAAAATTAGAGAACAAGAAATTGAGAACATAAATTAAAAATTGAGAACAAAAATATAAAATTAGAGAACGGAAAATTGAGAATGAAAATTAAAAATTGAAAACAAAAACATAAAATTAGATAATAGAAACAGAAAATTGAGAACAAAAACATAAAATTAGATAATAGAAAATTGAGAACGGAAACTGAAAATTGAGAATAAAACAGAAAATTGAGAACAAAAACAAAAAATTGAGAACATAAACTGAAAATTAAGAACAAGAAATAGAAAATTAGAGAACGAAAAATTGAAAAAGGAAACTGAAAATTGAGAACAAAAACAGAAATTAAAGAATAGAAACTGAAAATTGAGAACAAAAATAGAAATTAGAAAACAAAAACTTAAAATTGAGTTGAATAGTGAAATATAATAAAATGAGTAAAGGAATATAATAGTGAAATATAATAAAATTTTATTATAACCAATCAAAAAGATAATAGAATAATAATTTTATAAGGGCAAAATGAAAATTTTATTATGTTTCACTATTCCATTCTTTCTTTCATTCCATACCAACCAAACAAAAGAATGGAATAACGATTCCATTCACAATTTCATTCTATTCTTTCTCTTATTCTATTACTTCTTCCATTCCATTCTACCTTCATTCCATTCCATCCAATCAAACATGCCGTTAAGGAATTGAATTGTGGCCACAATCTTAAAGTGAATGACACGTGGATTACCTATTGATATTATAATATAATAATAATTACCTGTATATATGAACTTACAAAAGGTAAGTGGACATTTTTTATATGTAAAACGCAAAAAAAAAAAAAAAAAAAAAAAAAAAAAAGGAAAAACCACTGTTTATCAATACTGAATATGTTTTAGCAATAAAACTATTCCAGTTCGGATTTTGGTTTCGGATTTTCGGTAGAATTTATAACCATTTTAATACATGTATTTAATTTTCTTGTTGTGAGATTTATGTAATTATTGTGTCAAATTATAGCTGTCAATTTCCGTAAAATAATTACGATTACGTGAAAATTATATGGAAATCAGACCAATGTGTTTTATTTGTGGTATTAATTAAATGCACGTATTACAAGAGTTTAAATTCTACTGAGCGTTGGCTCACAACCCCACGATTTCGATTGCAGGGCCGGTGAGAACGAAAACGGCGACAGGAATTTTAGTTGAATTTCAATTTAATTGTTAATAGTTGTATTTAACATTTGTAAATAGTGGAGTCATTTTCGAGGTACCGCTATTAATAATAAACCAATATGGATTATTAATTCTAGTTTCATTGTTTTATAATTCCTTCCTGTAAGGTTTGTCCGATAAGAAAATATATCAAATGTGATATATTAGTAATAAACCAATATGGATTATTAGTTGGATATAATAGTAAAATATTTTTACACACGTACTATAAACAAATATGGATTATTAATTTGATAGCCAGTATGGAAATGGATTTCAGTTTGCAAAAATTAGTAACTGCAAATATTAATAATCCATATTGATTATATTCATCTATTTCGAGATGTATTTACGAGATTGACTCATAGTTATGTGGTTTTAGAAACGTAATTATGTGATTTGAGACGTATTTGATTTTTATATAGTTTGACACGTATTTAGTTAAAATAAAATGCAATCCTGGTTATTCGATTTTAGTTGTGAATTCTCCTTAGGGAGAAACCACGTGACGGACCTGGGAAATTGGGTCGTTAAATGATGGGTGACGTATTTTCAGAAATACCAATACACACGTCCTTTAAATGACCAGTTCGTCTGATACGTGAATGTTCACTCAATACAAAACTGTTCCAAAAAACACATCATTGTAAAAATAATTTTTTTTCATGTTAATTTGAATATATTTCATAATTCTAGTGTACTTTGTATAGAGACCTCACGGGTTCTTGGATTGGGAATGACAAGACAAATGAGTTTTCCATTTTCTCCGTAACCTTCTCTAGATGTAATTCGAGTTCTCCTTCAATGATTTCACAAGGTAAACATTTTCCACCATTGTCAATTATGTCGACATCTTTTTCAACAAAAATCATATTTACCCCACTCCTTGAGGAGGCATGCTCTGGCAACGGATTTTGTTGGTAGTTCGGTGTAGTGGCCTCGGGCTTCTTAGGAAGCGTAATGGATCTTGTCTGAGTGAACTCTTGGATATTATATTTTAGCTCAAATAATTGTACAGTTGTATGTCCTTTAGCCCCAGATTGGTATTCATAGAACGTATTTGAGGTAACAGCTTGACTCCGGGCTTCGGTGCATAAAAAGGTAGGAGAGTCATCATCCTCTGCTTTAGGTAGTTCCAAAACAATTCCGTGAGGGAGCCTAGGATACTAGACTTTAGGTTTAAGGGTGTTATTCATGATCTGACATAGGGGATTTGGGTTTAACTTATATGAGGGTGGTTGGTAGACGAGAGCTTGGTATCAAGAGTGGTTTTGTGGGTAATTTTGTGGAGGGTAACATTGGTAAGGTGGGGAGTATTTTGGTAGGTAATTGGGATAGGAGGGTAATATGGGCAGTTTTGGGGAGAATACGATTAGTTTTGGGGATAGTTTTGGCAATTTTTGGGAGTGGTAGTTGCGGTTTGGATTGGGGTAGCTTTGAGTATAGAAATTGTTTTGGCGAGAGCTTTGCTGGGGGGACTACGATAACAACTACTTCACTTTATTTTCTTTTCGACGGGGCCAATTTCCTCGTTGAGTCAAACGAAAATTCTTCAATTTTTTCAGTCGTTATGCCTCAAACTATAAATTCAACCTACTTGATTTCATTCCCGAAGTAATTCACTGTTATGCTTAACAGGCTACGGTAGAAAAGTGGTGCTTAGATTGTCTTTAAGATTTCGAGCTGGGCTTCTTTACTTAGCCAAGGGACAACCGTTGCAGGTTCTTTCCTCTATTGGGCCATATACTTCTTGAAACTCTCAGCCTTCTTTTTTAGAATTTGACATAGGGCACTACGATCAGGAACAACATCCCTATAATACACATATTGTTTACATAATGCTTGTACTAGATCCTCAAAAGTCTTTATATGAGATAGGTCTAGCGTCATGTACCAACTTAGGGCAGACCCCTTTAGAGACCTTGAAACATTTTCAAACACAAATTTTCATCGCGGCCGTGGATCCCTAAATACTCCTTATAAATACCAATATGCCATTCCGGGGACCAGTATCGTTGTATTTGGTGAACTTAGGCACTAAGATTTTCTCTGGATAGACTATTTGAGGCTACTCCGGTAGTTCTTTATATATTATATTTCTCAAGGGTTTTTCGTTTTTTCATTTTTTCGATTGTTTTCTCTAGTTCATTCATCTCAAGCACCCAAGCTAGTGATGGTCCTTTCTCTTATTCTTTGGCCTTAGATTCTGTCACCGAGGTTGGTTGATCGACATTTTGGTTGCTTGAAGAATTGGTGACCCTTTCAGAGTGGACTAGTATTTGCAGCGTTAGACCAGCAGGGTCTCCTGATGAGACTTGGAACAACGGTCCTTGGGAAGGGTATAGCGGGACATAGTACAAATATGGGTGAGTACAGATCTGAGCGAGGATTGATATCTAAAGTTCATTGCAACCCGAAAAAGAATGACTTAGAGCATTAGGATTTTGATTTGGGTGATGTTCCGTCCTGGAGCTGTGGGAAGGATTCCCATTCAGTTTTTCAGGAGCTGACGGAGTTGTAGAGGTCCCACTAGGCAGAGGGAATGGTATCTCTTGGACCCACTGAGCAAGATTTCTAATTGCTTCCATTAGTTGGATGATGTTTTCTTGTATTTGGGTCATTTCATTGACTTGGAAACAATCGACATTATCCTTGAAAGCCATCTTAGGGACGATTCAAGTTCGACTGCAAGTGAGGATTAGACTTCAGGGTAGGAAATAGGAATCAGTTCTGCAGCAAATTTTCCTTAAAACCAACATATCATGTCAAAATTATTAGCCCACATGAATCGAAGAGGGCCTGAGATTCATTCAGGTTCGAAGTTTCCAATCCTTGTGACGATTATCCAGACAAGATAAATTGGTCGAAGGAATTTTCATTAATCTCAAAGTTATTAACTACAAGTCATGCCAAAGGAACTTACAACATCTACAACCATATTGAATGACTCAAAATTTACAACTCAAAACATCACAGTAAAGGTTGAGATATTAAAGTATAAATGTTTAAAATGAGATTATAGACTCTATAACAATTACTTTGAGATTTATGTAAACCCTTTCTTCACTTCATCTTTCACCCATATGGAAAACTTTACTTTTTTAAATCTTGGTCTTCCAAAAAAAACAACCATAATGTGTTCATAATATTCTTCCATCCTCCTAAAATCAAGTGTCATGCATGGATTTGGGCAACACTTAGACCTAAGATATCTACATGAGGCTCATGGGTCCTAATGCAATCCTAGTAAGGCTCGGTCTCCAGATCTTCAAACCTCCGAGGTCCCAATGGAACATCCACTATTGGTTAGGGATTTAAACAAGGCGAGTTTCAAAGTCGATCCTATCAGATGAATCGCGTGGTCTAGCTCTTACTGTACTCCTATTTTCTAATCCTAAAGGTTTTCAAAACTAGACCGGTTGGAGGACCACTAGGTTCAACTTCTACTGTCAACAGCGTTTGAGGTTTATGACTTGGGATATCACGTGGATGCAAATGCAATTTGTGCTTGTGCCTTAGAATCGTGTATAATATAAAATGTGAGAACTAAGAAACAAATATATGCAAAAGAAATATAGGAAAAATGAGGGCTAACAGATATATGCACCAAAAAGATAACAAAACCTGACACATGCACACACCTATTTACAAATAAGGAAAGAAAAGATATCAAAATAAAGAAAACCAATTGGATTTATTTCTTGGACTTGTTTAGATATTGTTGAACTCTAAGTTTTGATGGAAAATTAAGTATTGATGTTTTTGGCGGAACTAATGTGTTTTTTGGAGCTAAATTGAACCACCCTATATCATTCGGTCAACCGAATAGTGAGATTCGGTTAACCAACTGGGCTTAAGATTTTGGCAGGGTTTTGGCTCCATATTATTCGGTCAATCGAATGGGAAATTCGGTCAACCGATTGAGTTTGAGAATTTGGCTTGGTTTCAGTTCTGATTCATTCAGTCAATCGAAATATTAGGTTTGGTTAACCGATAGTGTCGGTTGTGATTTTGTGTGAGTTGATCCCTTGGTCAAAAACTATCCATTGTTTACGATTCCAAGAGAGAGATTTGGGGAATTTGAACTTATTAAAGATATAGTACATCTATTTGATTATCCCTATTGATTTGGCCTACATAATTTATGATTTTCTTAATTTAAGTTGATTAATATTTCCTATCTTTGTAATTGAAATTTAATAAATATTTCATGGACATATTTGAGAGATTTAAAAGATATTTTTAACTGGAATTTCCCATAAATGAAAGATAATATTATATGGGGTCTAAGAGTGCCTTTTAGAGGCATATCTTTCGAAAAGTAGTCATTGGAAAGCTTGATATCTATCTATAAAAATAGACCTACGGGATTGAGAGAAAATACATAAAAAACAATCAGTTTTAAGCTTTTATAAGAGTTATTTTTTTTGCTGAAATTTCTGTGAGATATTTGTGCTAAATTCTTGATCTAAAACATTGTTGATTTGGTGTCACCGATTTGTGTTTTATTGCGATTTTGTTTCCATCTTCGGTGTTAGTTGTGTAGCTTTAGTTTACTGTATGCATGTTTGTTTGTTTGAGTAGTATGTTTATGTTTGTTGTTGTGTGCTGAGTTTTGTAGTTTATTTGGGTCATTACCCGATGATAATATTATCCCCTAATTGTTTTTCGAGGTCAGGGAAAATGCCCATTCATGTGTGTTCTGTGTGCTTGGTATTTTGATTAGGTAAAAATCATTTTAGATTCTAAATTGCACGATCACGTAGACTCTTTGTATGGCTATTGAATCAATTTGATGCTGATTATTCAGTGGCAAGTTCATGACAATTTTAGGGATTCTAGAACTTGATTGGGGGAAACTTGAGGCGAAATCCTGGGCGAGGTAGTTCAAGAGACATGATTTAGGCATTCATTTTGATCGCTTCAGCCGTTGAAGCCTACCATGTAATATGTTTTACCCCTCGTTACCGTGTCAAAGCCTATAATCCGTTTCAATTATGAACAGGTAACAAATACCCTGGCCAATAAAACGTTTTCCAAACCTATGTCGCTAAACCTAAGGCACAATTTGAGTCAAAATCAAGTGAGTATTTGTATATACTACTTGAAGTGAGCGGTTAGGTTTTGGAAAAACTGCTGATTGGTTTGCTATTTGAGTACTCATTTGTCATTTTTATTTCGTATTTCCACACCCATGAAATTGTATCAAATAAGTTTGGGGGTGTGGTTGTTAAAGAAAAAAATAAAAATAAAAAACATATGTAAATATAGTTCTATTTTTGTTTCTTTTGACAAGTGAGTACAATGTTCTTAAATGTTTGTTCAGGGTTGTTTCGAATTTATCTTTAGGGTTACGAGTGTGATTGAGCGCCAAGTGTTGTGCCTCGGGTATTGTTGAGTTATAACGTTTACCTGTTTTTTATTCCTGACATACCTTTGGCCATTTACCAAAAATCGAACCAAGTTTTTTTTATCTTCTTGATCTTCCAAGCCTACATTAGTAGAGAGTGGAACACAATCTAGTATATGGATATCCTAATCCTTTATGGTCTAAGTCATGAGCTTTATTAGTGAATAATCCAATCCGGTTTTTGAATGGTGGTATTATTGAGTTTTTGCACACACACTTGAACAGGATTTGGAATGGCGTCTACCATTATTGAATGTTAAAATTCTAGAATACCAAATGGTGCGTTTTATTCCTGAACTCGATATGATTGGGGGTTGTTGAGGGAAAACCTTTTGGTCGATTAGTTGAATTCAAAAGTCACACGTCATTATGTTTAGTTTGTTTATGTTTTTATTCATTGTGTAGTATTTGTGTTAGTTGATTAGTTGTGTTTGTTTATTTTAGTTTGAGTGTTTTGCTTGAGGACGAGCAAAATTCCAAGTTTGGAGGTATTTGATAGGTGGAATTTATCTATATATTTTCAAATCGATTTTGGTAGCTTTCGAGTGTTCTTGTTATGTTTTAATATATTTTAATTTGTTTTTATGTAAATCAGGTGTTAGGGACGAAAATAGGTGAAAACGGTTGAAAATCGAGCAAATCGATAGGACGTTGATGGAGAAAAGTTGAAAAATGGCAAGTTTAGAAACTGCAGGCTCACCGCTGCAGCGATTAAAATACAGAAACCTTTCTACCCAACCATTGCTAAAATAGTGAACTTCACCACTGAAGCGATGGTCTCCACCATTGCAGCGGCTAAATGTCAGTGGCCTACTGACTTCTCAATGCTACAGTAATGCTTCCCATCGTTGGAGCGGTCTGACACCACCTAGCAAAGATATTTTGGGATATTTTTTATCCTTTAATTTATCACCCCTTTCTCACTCATACCATGCACCTTTTTGGGACTTATTGAGAGCTTCAAGACCATACCAACAAGGAGAGATCATCAATTTGGAGAGGAGAAAACAAGATCGAAGCAAAAATCACTGACGTGGAATCACCTGTTCTTCAGGTAACGGCTATTCTCCCTTATTTCTCTCTTTTATTCTTAAACCCTTGTTGGTATTTGATGTTGTTTAGCTTGTTTGTTGTTGAATATTTGGTTATGGTCATGTATAGCTAAACAAATATTGTCTAGGGTTTGATGTAGTTTATGAAAACGTTATTTGAATAAATCGATATTTTGTTCACGGTTGTTCATTTGTATCCGATTATGTTTACCATTTTATTACTTCCGTTAAATGTTTTTTATGATATATTGGTTGATTTGAGAAATCGGGGTTTGACACTCGGGAGAGGTAACCCCGAATTCGGATTAGGGTTTAAATACAACGTGACGATCTAATGACTCAGAAGAGTATTGGAAAGTATACAATCCGTGAGGTTGGGGCAAGACTCATGTGATCAGTGTCATTTAGAGGCTAGATAAGGATATCGGCATTGACACGAAGTCGCATATTCATTTGCTTTACACTCGGGAGAGATAGTGGGTGAGTTTTCGATACATAGATTGTCGGATAGTTTGAATATCGTTAATGTAAACTAGACTAAAACGAACATGTTTAAGTGAACGGAGTCAATTCCTAGATAATATATTCCCATTAACGTCATATTAGTAATGTAGTTTAATTAGTTAATTAGTTTAGTTTAGTATATCTTTAAACAAAAACCCTAAAATTGGAGCACCTAGATAAAATTCGGTTATGACAATTGTGGTACTTAACGACAATTTAATCCAATCCCTGTGGATACGACAACTCTTACTCTTCCCACTATATTAAAACTTGACCCAAACACTTGCGGTAAAAGTAGCGACATAATATTCAACTATCATTAAGATAACTAGGTTTCGATCTTTTTCCTATGAATAAGATTAGGGTTTAATCTTTGTTTTGCAAAAAAATTATGTTATTCTTTTCCATTGAAAAGAATTAGATTTTGATTCTCCTTGCAATTGAATTATTTTTTTTGAGTGAATTGTAAAGGTTCAATATTTACTTGTAAAAAGGATACTTGAGAGAGTAGCGAGGTTAATCTTTAGCATGGTAAAATAAAAAATAAAAGAATAGGGTTTATCCTTGACTTGGGAAAATGGTAAAATTACAAAGGTTGCCTTTGTGCATGTAAAAGAATCATTGTAAGGGCTTGGTTCTAACTGGTAATGGAATCAGGGGTTTAGTCATCACGAATCTTTATGAAGCTCGGGAAACTGGATTTGGAAAGGCTAACTTGTTGAACCAGGATATATCTTGGTGCGCTGTATTGTTTACTTTGCTTTATATTGTGTTTAGGTGTGCATTTAGCATTAAACACTTATCCGCTGCGTAAATAAGATAATAACTAATTTAGGGAAATTGAATATTTGATAATTAAATGTTTAAAGAATTATTTGTTTAAAATTTGTAACTACCCAATTCACCCCCTCTTGGGTAGCTCTTTGGGCCAACTATTGATACTAGAGCTGGTTTAGCTTATTTGGATTAAAATTCTAGTTAACAAAGATCATATGGCATACCCGATAGGCACTCTAGGTAAGGGGTAGTCTATGCACCGTCCACCTTTATTTGCCGGTGATAACTATTCATTTTAAAATGATAGAATGATTGCTTTTCTTTAAGCCACCAATTATGATATGTGGTTAGCTATTGAGGACGGTCCATTCGTTTTTAAAGAGAATGAAGTGATTAAGAAGAAAGAGTAGCTGACCACTTCTAATAAACAAAAACTTTCGATTAATTCTCAAGCTATTAATATTCTCTTTTGTTCTTTAGATGATAATGAATATACCTGTGTTTCAAGTTGTGGATCGACAAAAGAAATGTGGGACATATCGCAAATCACCCACGAGATTTAACAATATTTACAACAACCTTAGTTAACTCGAAAAAACCTATACTATAGAGGATCAAGTACAAAAGATTCTGAGATCATTGACTAATTTCTGGGTGCCACAAGTAACTACGATAAAAGAAGTTAAAGATCTTACAATCTACACTATTGATGAGCTCATCGGTAACCTAATGACACATGAGACGGCTATAAGAGGATATGAGGACGAAACAGGAAATATCAAAAAGAAGTCATTGGCGTTGAAAGTTCAGAAAAATAAAGAAGAGGATAATAGTGATGATATCAATCTTGACAGCGAGCAAGAAAATGATGTGATGCTTCTCATGAAAAATTTCAGAAAAATAACTCAACAAATATTCCGGGGAAAAATAAATTTCAGCATGAGTAATGTGGAATGCTTCAACTGTTACAAAATCGTACATTTTCAATCTGACTGTCTTGAATCAAAGAAAAAAAAAAGAGAAGGGAGAAGAAAAAGAAGGTAAAGAAAAGTAAGAAGAAATCGATGAAAGCCACCTGGGATTACTCTAAGTTAAGAATCTTGGAAAAATCGAGTAGGGACGGTTCATCCATGCTTGCTTTGATGGCCACTGGAGATGAGGTAACGAAATGTTATAGTTCTTGTCTTTTAGATTTAGATGAATTATTTTACGTTTAACAAGAACTAACACATGATTATAAAAATCATTATTCTCAAATTAATGCCCTACAAAGTACACTTAATAAGTGATGAATTTTGAATATGAAAATATTGAATTGAAATCCAAGATGTTGGATTTACATTCGATAGTTCTCAAATTCACAGGTGGTGAGAATAATTTAAAAATGCTTTTAGGAAGTTCATGAGGTATCTTTGATAAAATTGTGTTAGATTTCAGAAAAACCTTAAACAAAAGAGATTCATAAATTCTTTTATGAAACTAGGTATCTTGTTAGATGTTTTGAATGTAATGTTGTAAGGCATACTATCAGTAGATGTTTTTCTAAAGTATCTAAATGCAGACAAGTTTAGGTTCCTAAAGGAACTAAAATTGTCCCGACTAACAAGATCAGACCCATGTAGACTGGGTACCACTTAGGAACTATTTGAAGTTTTTTTTATAGGTTACTCTGAAAGTACCAATAGGCAAGGAAAAATGGTTCCTGAATAGTAGTTGTTTTCGGCATATGAAAGAAGACAAATCTAAATTTACATCTTTGACACCTAAAGACGGAGGTTATATGACATTTCAAGATAACGCAAAGGGTAAAATTATTGGTATAGGTAATATCGATAATGGGTCTACTACTATTAAAGATATTCTCCTAGTAGATGGTCTTAAACATAAGTTACTTAGTATTAGTCAATTATGTGATAAAGGTTATGATGTTATTTTTTTACCATGATAAATGTATTACTAAGAATGGGTATGATAGTATCATATTACTTGTTGCATCACGATTTGAAAATGTTTATACTTGTTCATTTAATGATTTCTTTTCTCAAAGCTTATCATGTTTGAATACATTATCTGAGAACAGTTGGTTATGGCATAGAAGACTTGGGCATGTTAGTATGGAATTACTTTCGAATTTATCTAAGAAAAGTCTTGTACATGGTTTACCTGCACTAAAATATGTGAAAGATAAAGTATATGATTCATGCTAAATAGGTAATTAAATCTAGATCATCCTTTAAGAAGAAGATGCACATATCCACATCTTGATGTCTTGAAATGTTGCATCTTGATTTATTTGGTCTGAATGCCATTGCTAGTTTAGGAGATAAATTTTATGCATTCGTAATTGTAAATAACTATTCTAGATATACATGGGTGTTTTTTCTAGCTAAAAATAGTGAAGTTGTTTCAATATTTTCTAAGTTTTGTAAACATGTTCAAAATGAGAAGCAATGTTACATCATTAACATTCGTAGTGATAGAGGCAGAGAGTTTAAAAATGATGAGGTAATTAGTTATTGCGTTAGCACAAGTATGCTCACAATTTTTTTGCACCTAGATTATCACAACAAAATGGTGTTATGGAAAGGAAGAACATGATGCTTCAAGAAATGGTCAGAACAATGTTAAATGAGAATTGTCTTCCCAAATATTTCTGGGCCGAAACCGTAAGCATAGCTTGCCATGTAGTAAACTGGGTATCTATAAGAAGAGGTTCTAATAAAACCCCTTATGAAATTTAGAATGCTAAGACTCCAAATATATCTTATTTTAAAGTTTTTGGTTGCAAATGTTTTATCTTGAATGATAACGATAATTTGTGTAAATTTGATGATAAATCTAATTATGATATTTTCTTTGGGTACGCTACTAATAGTAACGTTTATAGAGTTTATCATGTCGTATTTGAGGAATCTGATTCACTTGTATTGAGAAATATTTTTATTGGTCCAGTGAGTTACCCAAGAAGGAGGTGAATTGGGTAAATATAAAAATTTAAACAAATTTATCATCTTTCAACACTTAAATAAACAAATAATCGATTTACCCAAAATCAATTATTATCTTTATAATACAACAGATAAGTGTATTTAATCTAGATGTACACCCAAACAACAACAAAAAAAATAAAGTAAATAAAGTAGCACACAAGGATATATCCTTATTCACCAAACTACTTTTGGCTCATCCAATCCTTCGAGCCCCATGGAGATTCACACCCACTGAACCACTTAATCCTTTAGTAGGTAGGAACTAAACGTTTACAATGATTATTTTCACAAGCGTAGAATTAACCTTTACAATTCCATTTTCATATGCTAAGGAAGAACTTTATCTTTTTACTAAGCTAAAGACTAACCTAATTCTATTCAGGAGGAATCACCACCTAATCCTTTTCTTAGGCACATGAATAACTTTATCTTTTTACCAGGTTCAAGACTAACCTAATCATTTCACAAGCTAAGGATCAAACCTCACAAACTCTCCAAGTATCCTTTCCACTGGTAAGAATGAAACCGTTACAATTCACTCTGGACTAATTCTATTTAGGAAGGATTAACACATAATTCTTTTTAAAGGAAAAGAATAACCTAACCTTTTTATAGTCAAGGTAAAGATCAAACCTTAATATTTTTTTCAGAAAAGATTGAAACCAAAACTACCCTTGACTAGATACTCCCAATAGTATCTAATCCACACAAACTCACCAAATACAAAAATCAATGAGTTTCTTTCCACTCGAAACTTCTACCACCTCAAATCAATTAAACTCAATTAATGTATTGATAATTACTAGTGATAGAAATTAAGCAAGGAGTTTAATATCTGATTATAAAAAATGTGGGTAGCACAAAATTAAGCACGTAATCAGATAATCACATAAACTGTTTTAAAAATATTTTTATGATCTTTAAAGTTCAAAAACAATTTTACAATGATCTTATCAACCAAGACAATATAATAATATCAAATCACAATAAGAAATAATAGCTTGGAAAGATCTCACCGGAATAAGGGGAATAATGTAATTAGAATCGCTAAACAGCTTCAATCGGTGACGCCAATTCAATAATCAGTGCTTTAGATCAAGAACGCAACACAATGTATCTCTCAAATAAATTTAAGTAGAATGATAACTCTTACAATAGCTTATGAACTGGTAGTTCTTGATAGAATTATATATTGATATGTAAAAAACGCATGTCTATTTAAACAGATTTGAAACAAGCCCTCTAACGGTCAATTCTCACAAGATATGACATTTAAATACTCATATAGACGTCATATATCAATATTACTGAATCCTGATTCAATTCACTCAAATATGACTTTTAAATCATTCAATTTAGTTCTCAAATTATTTCACATTCTCAAATAAAAGGGATAGGAAGTATTAAATAAACTAAATTGAGAAACATTTAAAATAAGTGTACCATATCTATAGGGATATGAATGTATGAATGATATATCTTAAATATGTTCAAATTTTCAAACTATTTCCAAGATATCAGCCAAAAAACGGCTAGTAATGGCTAGTTTTGGATTAGATCACGAAAACCCTCAAACACTGAAACTGCCAAGTTGGTTGATCGACCAATGAACCATTGGTCGACAGATTATTTTAGGTTGTAGCCCAAACCATTTTCATACGTTGGTCGGTTGACCGATCCCCTATGGGTCGATTGACCGATCGATTCAAGATGCTCCCCAGGCCATTTTTCTACCATGATCGGTTGAATGATCATCGACGGTCGGTTGACCAATCGATTCAGAGAGTTCATTTCTCAGCCATTGGTGGTGTAATATCACGTTGCCACTTTCACCGCAAGTGTACGGGTCAAGTTTTAGTATAGATATAGAGAGTAAGGGTTATCGTGTCCACAGGGATTGATTGAGATTATTGTCGAGTACCATAATTATCAAAACCTAATTTTATCTAGGCGATAAAAAAATAATTTATAATTAATTAAAACTAATACTAAGTTAATTAATCTAATTAAACTATAATACTATATTGAGATGTTTAGGGGAAAAGATCATTTAGGGATTAATTTCGTTTACAAAAACATGTTTGATCTCGTTTAGTTTACAATAACAGTGTTCAACCTATCCGACAATCTCTCCATCGTAAACTCACTCACCACCTTTTCTGAGTGTAAGATGAGAATAAATATGCAACTTCGCGTCAACGAAGAAGTACCTTTCAACGTCTTAACGACACTACGTCACATGAGTCTTGCCCTAACGTCATTGATTGCACACTTTCTAACTCCCTCCCGAGTTATTAGATCGTTGCGTTGTGTTTATCCTAGTCTGAATTCAGGGTTACCTCTCTCGAGTGTCAAACCCCAATTTCTCACTATATCTAAACAAGCATATGATCATGATAAACCAATAAACACAATCAAATATTGAAGAACAACCATTAATGAAACACAACTCAAACAAACAACAATTTCATAAATATTATTAATCCCTAGACAACATTCGTTTAGCTCATGGTCATAACCATTTATACAATGAAAAATGAGCTAAACATGCTCAACAAACTACCGAAGTTAAAAAAAATAAAGAGATAAACGAAAGCAACTTAGCCGTAGTCCGAAGATTTGGTGCTAAAACTGTTCAACGATTGCTTCTTCTTCTTCGCAATGTGTTCTTCTCTTTCGGAATTGGTTGAACACTCCCCAAAATACTCTCAAAATATTATAAACCCTAAGGGGCTCTATTTGCTGAAATAGAGGAGATGAGAAGATATAGGGGTCAAAATATCTAAATAAATATCTAAAATTGTGTGCAAAGTGACTACTGCGGCGTTGGGTACATCGGTTTGGTCATGGCCTCAGATGTGGGTGCAGAGACTTCCTGTTTTTTCACCACTGCGGCAGTGGGTTTTCAGCAACTTTAGGGTCTTTCTCACATCTTGACCGCGTGGCGGTAGGCTGCAGTTCTGAATTTTGTCCTTATTCTTGTTTTCCCACCGTTCTTCCATCGTTCTTGATCCGATTTGATTGTTTATGATCGATTTTCATCCCTTTTCCCCACACACCTCTTTTAGATAAAAACACATAAAAACGTATAAAAATATAATAAAATGTAATAAACATACTTGGAAACTAACCAGTTCAATTTGAAAATAGATAGGTAAATTACACCTATCAGCCATCAATTGACCGATCTCTTATGATCGGTTGACTGATCGATTCAGAGACTTTTCCAATTCTTAGCCATTGCCCGTCGGTTGACTGATCCTCTTATGATCGGTTGACCGATCAGTGTTGGATCACTTTTTTTCAATTATATTTCAACTTTAATCTTCAACGTTTTCGACCTTTTAACCAATTTCCTTTCTTGGTTAATATAATTGACACTAAAAATCAATTTTTAAACACTAATCTTTCTTAGGTCAATTTTTTTTATTCAATTTCACATTGTAGCAAATATGTGAACTAATTAGGATCTTAATAAAAACACACATAAACATAAATTATTTTTTTGTCGTGTGTGATCCTAATCTAGATACATTAAGAGTAATAAATGACTTGAGTTGTTTTCACCTAAAATTCTTTAGAATCTTCAATCTCTTAATGTCCTCTCTTTGTTTGTCTCTTTGCATCCTTAGCATTCTTAGTAATTACTTCATGATAACATCAACAATGGAACTTTTTCACTGAAACACTCAATAAACTTATTAGTTCCACAAAAAAATATCAACACTTATTTGTCCATCAAAATCCTAGGATCAACAGTTTTGGATGATAATAATGCAGGTACACAAAATAACCAAAACAATGAGGTGATACGACAAATGAATCACAGAATGAAGAACCCAAAGTAGAGGAGACGACTTTACCATGTGCTATGAAGACAATACCAGGACATTCGATAAAAGAAATTATTGGTAATTTCGAGAGTGGTGTGAGTATAAGACCCTCTCTTAGGGATATAATCAATCTTGCTTTTCTATCTCAAATTGAGCCTAAGAAAGTGAATGAGGTGTTAATTGATGAATCTTGGATCTCTGCGATGCAAAAAGAATTAGTTTAATTTGAACGTAATAAGGTGTGTTCTTTAGTTCCTAGACCAGACTTTCATTCTGTAATTGGTACTAAATGATTTTTTTTTTTTTGTAATAAAAACAATGAAACCGGTATGGTAATTAGAAATAAAGCAAGATTAGTAGCACATAGCTAGAATCAAGATGAGAGAATTGATTATGATGAGACTTATGCTCCTGTGGCTAGATTAGAAGCTATTAGAATGTTACTTGTATTTGCATGTTCATATAATTTTAAACTATGTCAAATGGATGCAAATAGTGCATTCTTGAATGACTTTCTATCAGAAGACGTTTATGTCGATCAACCACCTGGATTTGAGAGTGATAAACTTCCTGATCATGTGTTTAAATTTTGGAAGGCTTTGTATGGGTTCAAACAAACTCCGAGAGCTTGGTATAAGAGACTTAGCCAATATTTGATCGAAAATGGTTTTCGATGGGGTCTTAGTGATTTAATTTTATTTATCAAGAAAAATGAGTCTGATATCCTATTAGTACAGATATATGTTGATGATGTTATTTTTTATTTTACAAATGAGGATTTTTGTCAAGAGTTTGCCAAGATTATGTAGGTTGAATTCGAAATGAGTATGATGGGGAAGTTAACCTTCCTTCTTGGGTTACAAATCAAGTAAATCAAAAAGGGATTTTCATTAATTAAACCAAGTACACTAAGAGTTATTGAAAAAAAATGGTTTGGATGGTGCTAAAGTGTATAAAACTCCCATGGCAACAGCTACGAAAATAGACAAAAACGATACGAGCAAAAACGTAAATGGGAAAATGTATATTGGTATGGTTGGTAGCTTATTGTATCTTACTACTAGTAGACCTGACATAATGTTTAGTGTATGCTTGTGTGCGAGATTTCAGTCTTGTCCTAAAGATTCGTATTTAACTATGGTTAAGAGAATCTTTCGATATTTGAAAGGGACGAGTAGGGAAAGTGACTTTAAGTTAATCAGTTACTCCGACGCTGATTTTGCAGGATACAAAGTTGAGCGTAAAAGCACAAAAGGGTCATGTCACTCTTTAGGACATGCTTTGGTTTCTTGGTCTAGCAAGAAACATAACTCAATTGTCTTATCTACTACTGAGGCTAAGTATATAGCAGTTGGTAATTATTGTGCTCAAATTCTATATATTAAGTAACAATTATATGATTTTGGAATATGTATGGAGGAAGTCCCTATTCATTGTGATAATAAAAGTGTTATATGCTTAAGTAAGAATCCGACACAGTACTCACTAACTAAGCACATAGAGATTAGACATCATTTTATTCATGATCACATTCAGAAAAAGAATTTAATTATTGAGTATATTGATATCTCCGATCAGTTGGCTAATATATTTACCAAACCTCTAGCAGAAGATAAATTCATGAAAATTATTCGAGGTTTAGGTATGACTAGGCATAACGATATATGTTTAGAGTGACATTTTTGGGTCTCTGCCTCCACTTTTTGAGATGACAAATAGGGAGAAGTTGATGTTTAAATGAGTTAGTTGATGTTTAGGAATTTGTTCGCCTAAGAATTGCATAGATTAAAGAGAGATCTTAATTGTTGGGCTTTATGTTGAATATAATTATTGATTAAATTAGTTAAATTGAGCTTATATGCATATCTTTATAATTGTTTGTTCATGTTTTCAAAATTATGCTTAAATGAGTTAAATACCCATCCTCGGATTTGGGCGGAGTGTGGTTACATTCTTTATTAAAGAAAACATCAATGTTAAATGTCTTCATAAAAAAGGAGGCGATTTTTGAATCCTAAGTTTTGATGAAAAATTAAGTATTGATGTTTTTCGTGGAACTAATGTATTTGTCAAGTATTTTAGAAAAGAGTTCCATATAGTTGTTTAAGAAGAAGATATCAGGAAAAAAACATAAAGGGTACAAAGAAGGACAGAATGAAGAAATGAAGAGTATTGAAGACCTTGAAGAAAATTAAAACAACTCTCTACTCAAATACTTAATGTAACCCGAATTAGGATCACACATGACACTTTAAATAAGTTATCTTTATGTGTGTTTTGATAATTAAATGATAGAGTTTAGGATCCTAATTAAATATTTTATATGTGCTCCTTATGTGAAATTAATTTCATAATCTACCTAATCGGAAAACAAAGATTAAAGTATGAAAAATTATATTTTCGGGTCAATTCAGTCAACTGAGAAAATCAATCAGTTAATTGAATCAGACAATGAGTTTTGTGGAGCAGAATTGCACCATCCTGAAGTAGTCGGTTAACTGATTAGGAAAATTAGTCAGCCGATTGAGTCAGTGAGTTTGTCAAAGCAAGATTGGACCAACCTGTACCAATTGATTGGAAAAAATCGATCAACCGTTTGAGTCAATGTGTTTTTCTGAGCAAAATTGAACTACCCTGTATTATTTGGTCAACCGAATAGTGAGATTCGGTCAACCGACTGGGCTTAAGATTTTTGCAGGATTTTGGCTCCGTTTCATTCGGTCAACCGAATGGGAAATTCGATCAACCGATTGGGTTTGAGATTTTGGTTTGGTTTCGATTCTAATTCATTCAGTCAACCGAAATATTGTGTTCGGTCAACTGACAGTGTCAGTGGTGATTTTGTGTGACTTGATCTCTTGGTAAAAAACTATTCATTTTTTTATGACTCCAAGAAAGCGATTTGGGGAATTTGAACATATTATAAATATGGTACATCTATTTGATTATCCCTATTGATTTGGTCCACATAATTTATGATTATTTTAATTTAAGTTGATTAATACTTCCTATCTTTGAGGTTGAAAATTAAGAAATATTTCATGAATTTATTTGGGAGATTTAAAGGATATTTTTAAGTTGAATATCTAACAAATAAAAGATAATATCATATGGGGGTCTAAGAGTGCTTTTTAGAGGTATATCTTTTAAAAGTAGCCATTAGAGGGCTTGATATCTATCTATAACAATAGACTTCCGGAATTGAGAGAAAATACATAAAAAACAATAAGTTTTGAGCTTTTATAATAGTAATTTTTATGTTGAGATTTGTATGAGATATTTGAGCTAAATTCTTGACCTAAAGCGCTGTTGATTTGGCGTCACCAATTTGTGCTCTATTGCGGTTCTATTTTCATCTTTGGTGTTTTCCCGATGATATCTTTCCAAAATTTTGTTCTTTATTTTGAATTCATATTATTATTGATTGTTTGATTGTAAGATTGTTAGAAAATCGTTTTCAAAGTTAAAAGCCTGAAAAATCTTTTTAAAAAGCTTTTGTTTGATCTGATTACGTACTCTAAATTGTGCTACCCACTTATTTATTAATTAGATATTGTTTGCCTCACATTATATCTATCATATAGTAATTTCGGGGACATTAATTGATTATATCTGTATTGAGGTAGTTGAAGCTCTTTGGGGGAAAGAAACTCATAATTTTCTGTATTTATGAGTTTGAGCGGATTAGACACATTGGGGACAATGTCCAGTCAGGGTAGCAAAAAGGTTTGAACTTTGCCCTGTAAAAAGATTAGGTTATTTTTTTCCCTTGAAAAGAATTAGGTTTTGATTCTTCCTACAATTGAATTGTATTTTTTGGAGTGAATTGTAGAGGTTCAATCCTTACCTGTGAAAAGGATACTTGAAAGAGTAGTGAAGTTAATCTTTAACCTGGTAAAAAGATAGGGTTCATCTTTGATCTGGAAAAATGGTAAAATTGTAAAGATTGATTCTATGCCTATAATAAAATCATTGTAAGGGTTTGGTTCCTACCGGTAAAAGAATCTGGGGTTTAATGGTTGCGAATCTCCGTGAAGTTCGAGGGACTAGATTAGACAAGGCTAACTTGTTGAACTAGGATAAATCTTGGTGTGTTGCATTGTTTACTTTTTTTAGATTGTGTTTGGGTGTGCACTTATCATTAAACACTTATCCGCTGCGTAATTAAGATAATAACCAATTTAGGAAAATTGAATATTTGATAATTAACTGTTTAAAGAATTATTTGTTTAAATTTTGTAACTATCCAATTCACCCCCCCTCTCCCCCCCCCCCCCCCCCCCCCCTCCTCTTCGGTAGCTCTTTGGGCCAACATATATTATAGGCTTGACCCTCTTAGAATACTCCATAGCGGAGTCATCAGCTGATGCACTTCGGATTTTTGAGAGATTAGAAAACAAATATAAATAAGTGCACTTTTTTGAAGAAACAAATAGTAAAGAGAAATGGGTTTTCAAAGCGTCGGTTTTTTCATAAAAGAACTTAAGCCAAATTTTTTTTTAAAAAAAAAAGAGGCGTCACCTAGTATTGAGTTTAAATGGTATGCTAGATCACCAGATTTTTAGAAAAATGGTTTTAAATTAGCTTAAGTAATATTTTAACTCCAAAAAGGCGTTTTGACCACATATTTATTTTGAAAGGGTTCCAATATCAGTTATGCTTGAGGAAGGTGTTAGACACACCAAGACATCGTCCAAAGACGGTACCTTATCCAATAAAGTCCGATTGAAATTAAAGTCCGAATGTTTTATTTTTGCTTGAAATCCTTTCCTAAAAAATCTATATGGTGTTTTTGAAATAAAATGGGACACGTTTTTGGTATTTTTTTAGAAATTTTCCACCAGTATGATCTTTTGTCAAATTTGGATAACTTAACTAGAATGACCCCTGTGGCTTTTTATTTTGATGATTTTTGGTTTTGGGTCAATCTCACGAAGCTGAAGATTTTTATTTTATTTTTTTTATGAAAAAGGTAAAAGTAAAAGTACTTGATCAAAAGAACATTTTCAAAGATCCTTATTATAAGAAAATCATTTTTGTTTTGAAAGATAATGGTGAGTTTATAAAGAAAATAAAGAAGGATTTTCCACAAAATCATCAAAATCAACCTCATGACATTTTATTGAAAACAAAACATTCTTTTGAAATTATTTTTTGTGAAAAAACTATGTTTGGAAGATAAAGAAAAATTTGTAAAGAATAATGCATTTTTTGGGGATCTTTTCCAAGAAGAAATCCATTTTTTATGTTTATAAAGAAAACTTTTTTTTTTTTTTAAAGAAAGGAGAAAAAAAAAATCGATGAAAAATAAAATACAAATTTTGTTTGCCAATTTAACCTTAACTAAAAACCGTCTAGTGGAAGAGTTTTTCTTAACCCACCATTAAAATTTCACGCAAATTGAGAAACCTAAAATGACGGTATGAGAAACTCTCCCCTTCTCAATTGAAGCCAAGACTTTTCTTTTCTTTTTATTTTTTTATTTCATTTCCGTTTTTTTTGTTTTGTTTTAGTGAAAACAGAAATAATTACAGCAAAGTAAAGTGTAGGAATTTAAAACGCAGAAAGGGCATAACAAAAAAGTAAATTGCAGAAAAGTAAAGTGCAAAAAGATGCAAAATGGTAAAGTAAATAATTGAAATGTAAATAATTGAAAAGTGAACCCTTTTTTAAGGGTTCACTTGGGAACGCCCTCTTAGGTTTTATCTAATATTAGGTTGATCCTTTCAAGAGGTTTCAAAAAAAGTAAAGTAAATGACTGAAAAATAACTAAAAAGTAAACCATTTTTAACTGTTCACTTGGGAACGTCTTCTTAAGTTTTGTTTAATTTTAGGCCTGATTCTTTCAAGTGGCTTAAAGAAAAAAGAAAAGGGTGTTTTTAGAAGAGGTTAAGAAGGCGTATCTTAGCTTGGGCGAAAGTCTCTTCCTTCCATCCTTCCTTCTTTCTCTTCCTTCCATCCTTCCTTCTTATTCTTCACTTTCTTTGGTTGTTTTTTCGGGATGGGATAATGGATAATCAAAAGGGTGTTTCTTGGAGAATTTTGGATAGGAAATGGGTTGTTGGAATATGAATTTCAGAACTAAGGCATTGGTATTTTCAGATGAGTGCGCAAAGCACATTATTGGTCCTGGACAACTATCTCAACATGGAGGCTACCTCCTTATTTCAGAAATCACATTTTAGGCCCCTTACTTTGGGTATTGAATGGTTTTTTTAAAACCCACCCCACTAAATCTTGCCATTGATGGAAATGACTTGGGGGACTCCCAAGATGACTAATTCCACTCCAATTAGGAATCCAAGGATCTTTCCTATTCTCGGGACGTGCACACGAAGCAATTTGGGTGTTATGGGCTCCGTATATCAATTAAATAATGTTTTTTGCCTTTTCTAGAAATTGATTTGAAAATAATGAAATTAAAACATCCAAAATATTATTGGAACATTCAATTTTGTAAAATACTGTAGAATTGACCGCCAATTTGACAAAAATCAGTGAAAAATACAATTTTTGGGGTCAAAATGCAAAGTATAAAAATTGAAATTTCTTAAAATTAAAAGGTAAAACCGAAATTAGATATTTTAGAAGTGATATCCTATGAAAAATCATTTTTAATTTAATCAATTTGGCCCATAATTACCTTTCAGAAATTTTAATTTTTGCTTATAAATTTTATGTTTTGCCAAAATTCATCCGAATTGCCCCTTGTTTTTTGTTTTTTTTTGGTTTTTCCTTAAATAAAACGTTATGAAAATTTTAAAAATCAAATCTGAAGTTGAAATTTGTCCTTTCAAGTATTGACATAAAATTTCTCGAAATTTCACTTTAGACCCGAAAATTTTTTACAATGTAAAATTAGGTGGGTCAAAATGCGGTGTGTACAAAATTATATTTTCAATTTGGTTCAAAGTAGATGTGTGTGAAGTGCTTAATTTGTAAAGTACATGGGATAAAGTGAAAATAGTTCTAGGTGTAGGATTAAAATACAAATATTTTTAATTTTCCATCTCCGTCACTTGTTACATAATCAAGCATGCGTAATCCAATGGTCGCCACCGCGCCTCATAAATCCATTTTCTTTCTTCCCTAAAGATATGAATAAGAAATAAAGAAAAAAACATGTCATTTATTTTCTTTACTTATTTCTAAATAATAAAAAAATCGTAGTTTTTGCTCTGAGTTGATTTCCTCGTGTTATCTTTCCTTGGAGTTTCTCCGGCAGCCAGTGGTGGGGGCCAGCACTCTCCGTCACCGGAGCAGGTAATGGGTCGTAATAGATTCCACTAATTAGCAATCAATATTGCATCTAAATGTAAATGTGGGACCCTAAAATTGAACCGTGAAAGAAACTTCTCTTCTAAAAAATAGGACAATTAATTATTTTTGTGAAAATGAATAGTGAAATTGAAGTGTAACTCAACAATTGTGGATTTTATACAAAAGACATAATGAAGGTTGGCCTTTGTTTTTTAATTTTATTCATAATATTTTTTCATAAAGAAATATTCTCAAACAGAAGAAATTTAATGTTTCACCCCCGAAAAGATCAGGTAGACTAATTTTATTTTCATTTTTAACTTATTTCATTATCTTTTTAAATGTGTAAGTGTTAGTCTCCTATTTGGTGAACATGTGTTCCGAGATGATTGGTTTTCCCTTCTCTTTTTCGTTCGTTATTTTTTAAAATTTCTTGGCATAAATGGTTGCAGATTCACTCGTTTTCTTGGTTTGATCCTTTACGAATCACTTGAGAGAAAGAATTACTTCTATCAATTCAATTACAATCCAAATTTGACTCGATTGAGAATTACTTTTCTATCTGAGCTAACCTCTTTAATCTTCTCTAAATCTAATCTTGCATGTATTTCATCCCCAACTACTCCTCTTTTTCTGTCTTCTTCATATTCTTCTAGTTAGCTTCGAATGTTCGAAGATGAAGTTTTTCTAAATAATTTAACTTTTTCGCCGATTGATATGGGAGAAATTCTCATCCATGTGTAGCGTTTAGTAGAAGTCAAAAAGGTTTTACGAGTCGGGTCCAGTTGTTGAAAGACAACCCGAAAGAGGTGGTTTGACGATCACCTCAGGCCAGACACAATGGCTCATCCGGAATAAGGGTAAGCTCATGAGAGCAGCCCAAAACTTGAACAAAATAAGGCTCATTAAAGCGGCCCAATCAGGTATAATAATAAACGAAACCCAAAACGTGGGATGCCACAAGATTTTAGCCCAACCCTAAGATCCCATGCATGAAAGATGTTGTAACCAATTCACCGCATGCAGCTCGATCCTCAGTGTATTCCTTCATAATAGCAGTAGATCGCGGGGGGTGGGGGGGTGATACTACCAACACATGGCATGAACGAGGAAGTCTATAAATAAGGGAAGGTATCAGCATATCAAAGAAAATTTTTAAGTGCTTGAACTTTTACCCAAAAACAGACTAACTTATTCTCATGCCGGATGTTTTTAACCGACACCACACCAATGTCCTCCTTTAAACTTATCGGTTTTGCAGGTTAATTATTTAAAAATTGAGGAAGTCTTTGGCACGTGAGAGATCTTTTGTACGTGCTGGAGATTTTTGGCAACATCAATAATCTCTTGGGACAAGATACATTAATGTTAACAATTTAGGCAAAAATGCCATGAACAGGTTGTTAAGAATGGCGTTGATGGAATCTTCAAAGTATAGAATTCACCAATAAATTTCTACTCTTCTTCTAGACTCATTGATCTTGCTCGTTAGGTGCTTGTTGAATTGTCTTAAAGATGTTTGATCTTATAGAACTCTATTCTGAATGAGGTTACCCGAAGATATTTCTAAGAGTTAAAGTCTAAGATACCCCTTGTCATTTGGCCTTATACCAAGGAAACCTCATATATATAGTTTAAATAATACCTAATACACCCTTTATTATTTGTTTTTGGACAAAAATGCCCTGACAATATAATAATTTCTTTCTACTTTTTTTTCAATTTTCTACTCTCTCTCTCTCTCTCAATTATTTTTTTTATTTCATATTTTTTTTTATTTTTTATAATTTTTTTACAGGAAAAAAAAGAAGAAAGCAAAAACATAAAATAAAAATGAAAACAAAACAAAATGAAAAACCTTAAATTTAAAAACATGTACAAAAGCAAAGAAATATTTTTTTGTTTCATTTTTTCATTTTTTTTTTTAATTCCGACATTTCTTTTTTCATTTCTTAATTTTCTTGTTGTTTCTTTTCTGTTTTTATTTTTGTCTGTTTCTAGTTCTTTTTATGTTCTACTTTTTCTATGTTTTTAAGAAACGAAATAAAAAATATAGAAGAAGAAAAACATATAGAGACTAGAAAATAGAAAGAAAAACAAAATTAAAAATCAGAAAATAAAAACAACTTAAAATATCATGTTGCAAAAGTATTTTTTGTCAATATAATAGGAAGGGGTTCTTAGGTAACCAGGTTGAAATGATAAAGGATGTCTTAGTTATTATTCAAATTATAAGGTGTATCATTGATATAAGATGAAATGACGAGGGATGTCTAAGGTGTTAACTCATATTTCTAATGCACATCAATTGTTCGATGACATACTAGAGAAAAATGCGATTTCATATAACATAGGATTGCCGAATATGTTCATGTTCATCTTAATTGGGAATTAATGAATGTAATTATATAAATTTCTACTAAACGTTAACTTATTGTGTTTTGTATTTTTAGTTGATCACATTTACATCAGTATTGTAGTACATGTGTACCTAGTAAATTCTATAGACATGAGATAATAGTGAATATTCACTTAATGTGACGTTCATTGTAGTTGATCTTATTCCACTGATATTTTTTATGCATGTCTAACTAGCAAATAGCAACACATTATTTCTTAGTGAAGGTCAAAATAAAATATTATCTTCCTTTTGTTAGGTGCTTTTATTACACTAGATTCATGATTGTTTTCTATATCAAATGAATGTGGTTTCCAAATTAAATGAATGTTAACTTAATATGTAGCACTCACTAGTTGCTTTTTTTTAATAAAAATAATGAATTTAGATATCAACGGAGTTAAAGATGGAGATTATTTTAGCGTGATTTATTTGGATCAAATCGTTTGAAAATGTTAACTAAATGCATTTTTCTTTGTCATGTTTTAGCTAAATTGCCATAGGTTACGACCATTGTAGTCAATGGCACAAATTTTAACTAACATTTAATTTTAGTGGGTATGATTTATGAAATTTCAAAGACCTTGTAGTGAACTTTTTGGGGAATTAAAAAGTAATGTTTAATTAATGTTTTTTTTTTTTTTAAAAGAAATGCTCAACAACTATATATTTTTTTCTCTTTAAAAAAATATTTATGCTTCATGTTTATGTTTCTTAATAAACTTCTAGAAAGAATATTAATAAATTCGTTCTATCATAATTAATTATATTTTAATTTTTTACCAAGAACGAAAATAAAAATATGGTTTAATGAATTTTGAGTTAGGAGTCAACACTCCATCGGTAAAGGTTGATGCAGTCTATATGGAAATTAGTTAATTAATTTGGTCTACTTATTATAATCTAGTCTACTTTATTTATATTATATTTATTTTCAACAATTCCCATTATTTAAACTAGTGGGTTTCAATTTAAAAAAGAAAAAAGTTGAAAAAGAAAAACAAATGGGATCCATAAGAATGATATTTATTGATCCTAAGATTTTGATGAATAATTAAATATTGATATTTTGATGGAACTAATATTTAATTGATTATTCCAATGATTTAAAATTCCAATAATGAAGACGTTAAATTGAATGGATATGAAATGAAGATATCAAGATGACGAAGAATAATTAAGAGTTTGAAGAAATTAGGGAAAACAACTCAGGTGAAACTTAATTCTTAATATCACATTTAGGAATACACGCATGGCACAAAATATATTTTTATCTTTTATGTGTCTTTTGATTAAGTTAAATTATTTGCTCATATGTGAAATAAGAAGAAATAATTTTAAATGACTAAAATGAAATATAAGAATATTAGTGGAGCTAATCAAGAGAAGAAAATGGTTAAAGAGGCGAAAACGTAAAAGAAAATAAATTAAAAACGTATTCAGAGAAGAGATTCAAGTACAACAGTCGACTGGTGAGTTGACCGGACATGGAAGTTTTAACATCCTCTATCTCTAAGTCGACCGACAGGTCGACCGATCAAGGTTGAACTCTCTGAATCAACAAGTCGACCGATGAAGTAATATTAAACTCTTTGAATCTGTGAGTCGACCGGGCGGTCGACCTATTCACGCCGTAGCGATGGTTTAGTTGAACCTGAGTTGGGCAGTCGACCGAAAACATTGTTTCAGGATATAGTTTGATCCGAGATTATATCCAAAAGTAGCCGTTTTTTGTTGGGATTTGAGAGAGATTTGTGGGATATTATCTATATTTAAGATATGGTTCATATACTAATTAAATCCTATTAATATGGTTTAGTAAATATTAATGTTTCTCAATTTGGTACTTGAAATAGATTCTATACTTATTTATTAAGATTGAGAAATACTTTGGGGGTTTAATTAAGAGATTTGAAAGATCTTTTTAAGTGAAATTGAACCTAAATGAAGTCCTTATGATATAAGGGGTCTACAAGAGCTTTTAATTGTCATGACACTTGTAAACTAGCTATTAGAAGTCTGATTACATGTTCCTTTAAATAGACCTGCGAATTTTACTAGTAAGGCAAATAATTCTAAGAGAGTTAATCATTCTGTATCATTTTGAGAGAACTTTTATAAGAGTTATCATTCTACGATATTATGAGCTATTCTAAGAGTGATTCTGAGAATCAATTGCGATTAATTTTTGCTGATACTAGATTTGAAGCTACATTGTTCTAATAATTATTTCTATGGATTCTGGGTGAGATCTTTCCATATTACTTATTGTTTGTTTATTATTTTATATTTGAAAATTGATCTTAGAAATTGTTTTTGATTTTTGAAGAAAATATTTTTACAAACAATTTCTTGAATCTGATTACGTGCTTCAATTTGCTGCCCATATTCTTGTTAAAATCATATTTTTGTATCTCACATATTTCTATCATTAGTTGGGATATTAATCGAGTTATTGTTTATCTGGGGTGGTAAAAGTTTCGAGTGAGATTTACTTTTTATCAATTTTTGTATTGGTGGGTTGTGACGGGTTAAATATCATTAGGGATATTTAATCAAAGGTAATTAGGTTTCAGTCTCTTCCTGTAAAGAGATTGAGATAGTGATTTTTCCTAGATAAGAATTGCGTTTTGAGTGTTTTGTAAATATTCCATCCTTACTTGTGAAAAAGATACTTGGAGTGTTTTGTGAGGTTTTGATTCTTGTGCCTTAGTGTTAAAAAGAATTAAATTATTCTTTAACTTGTAAAAAGTAGAAGTTCTTCCTTAACCTGAGAAAATGATATTGTAAAGGTTGATTCTGAGCCTGTAAAAAAATTAGTGTACGAGTTTGGTTCCTACCTTTTGAAGAGATCTTGGTTTTAGTGGGTGCGACTTCCGTGGAGCTCGGGGGACTGGATTAGCCAAGAGTAACTTGGTGAAGTAGTATAAATCTTTTGTGTGCTGTTATATTTTACTTTGCTATTTTTGCTATTTGGATGTGCACTTAGATTTATTATAATTCCGATGTGGTATAAAGATAATAATTAATTTAGGTATAAAATTAATTATTTGATTTATTCAAGTTTTATTCTGATATATTTTTAATTACCCAATTCACCCCCCTCTTGGATATTCTACTGGGCCAACAATATTGATAACGAACAAATAAGGTGTAAGTTGGGCTATTTAGGCCTCAGTGTTCCCATTCCATCCATTTTATTTCTAGATTGGGAACGCATTTGGTAAATTCATTTCCGTTTTCATTCTATTCCAAAATTTTAGAATTGATTCTTAAATTTCTTAAGGAAATGAGAATGAAAAAAATAAAAATAAAAAATTGATTCTTTTCAATCCCAAAAAACTCATCCCAAACAAAAGGACACTCTTGGAACCCCCTTCGTACTTCACGCAATTTTTACTTCACGCCCTACAATTTAAAAATAGGCACATTACTCTCTTGGACTTTGAATTAAAGTACAAAAGTTAGATCCATTTTCATAATATAATTCAGCACTTAAAATTAATTACATTTGGTACTTAATAAAATAAGCATGTTCGATATGTATAATTAATAGTACTTATTTAATTAAGTGCCACTTAAAAATTTAAGTTAATGAGCCTAAAATTTTCAGTCATTGCATCTTGACTTAATTTTTCAGCACTTAGTGGGCTCAACCCTTTATTCTTTAACTTTTTTCTGTTGAGACATTTTCACCACTCAAGCATATATGATTAACTTGAGAGAGAGAATTGTAATTAAATTGCTTAATTCCTAAATTTATTTAATTTTTGGTTGAATTTTGTATTATTGTTGACTTGTGATAATTCTTTTATTTGAACTTTTCATATGTTATTGGTGTTTTTATTTTATTATTTTGTTCTCGAATTGTTTTTCCGTATTATCTTACTTTTAGTAAAAAATTAAATTTCAGGATAGTCACGTAAATTAAATAATTTTCAATCTTCAAATTTTGTACTTAAGAAACAACCAAAAAGAACTTAGTAGTTAAAAATCAACACTTAAATTTTAATTTTATTAAATAATCTTATGATAATTTTAACACTTAAAATTTAAGCGATTATCAAACATGACCTTATTTTGTCTTTTTTTTGGTACATATGTTAGGAGAAGAGGTTGAACTCTAGACATTCGATAAGTTAGATATCCATTAAGTTAAAAGTTAGTTTGTTTGTTACATCATAAAGACTGAAATAATTTTGACACATAATATATCCATAACTTTGAAGTTCATTTTAGATGATATATATCAAAATTATGAATTTGACAAAACATATTAAGATTTAAGATCGGACACCCTAATCGCTTAGCCCATTTTAGAAAAAATGTTTGTTTCAGTCGAAAATAAAAAATTTTAAAATATCAAATTGATCTCATTTTCTCTCTACCTTTTTTGGGTTTTACTCTCTTGAACTCTATTTTTTTTTTCAAAATAAAATAAAATAATCAAAATAAAATAAATGAAAAAATAAAATAAAAGTGAATTGCAAAATAATTTTTTTCTTTTCTTGGTGCAATCAAACTTGACGTGATAACATATCGTGTTCAAATATTGGAACACAAACACGACATGATATGTTTTTGTGTTGACATGACAACACAATATACTGATAAAACACGATAATTAATCTTGTCACACGATACCTATTTGACCCATTACACATGAATTTAATTATTAATAATCTATATTTGTAAAATAGTTCTTTAAATAATTTATTAAATTGATTAATTAATTTCATGTCACTTATTATGTCACCTATTAATGGGTAACCGAAAATAAATCTAAAATAATTGTGTCATTTCATATCAACTATTGGGTTAGCAAATAAACCCAAAACACGACCTATTTATGTTCGTCCTTATCGTGTCTGACACATTAACTTCTGGAATCATGTTAAGGCTAATAATTTGATTAATGAATTTATGTCATTTTTTGTGTCACTTATTAATTGATAAGTAAAATTTGATTCAAAATTGTTATCTCAATTTGTGACAATTATTGAGTTAGCAAGTAAACCCGAAACATGACTCATTTATTTTGTATTTATCGTGTCTAATATGATAATGACCCAAATCATGTTAAGGCGAAATTCAAACACGTAATTTTGTATTGGTTTTGTGTCGTGCTTTTTGTCAATACACATACTGTAGTCCTATAGGGGATGTGGGTGACTCCGGTTACATCAGAGGGGAGGTTGACAACAAGACAAGAGTCATGAAACAAAATATGACAATGGAATCCCAAATGGTCGATGGTAGGCAGTGATAGGATCACTGGGTATAGAGACTCAGAGAGTAATGGCAGCGTTAGGGGAGTAGGGATTGGTGGCTACAATAGGGCAATATGGGTTGGTGGCGACACTTCTGGTAGTATTAAGGTTAGGTTTAGAGATCCCGTTTAAGAAGAATGAAGAAAAGTTGAGAGAAACGAAAAAATAAAGGGTGAAAGAAAATAAGTAAATAAAATAAAATTGAGAAAATTAAGTATATTAGCATGTAATAGGAGGTTAGTTTCGTTCATAAAATACATATCAATTTAAGAGAAATTTTGTCAATAAAATTATATTGACAACAACTCTTGATACGAAAAGTTCTGAATAATATTTGATAAACTAGGATAAGAGAGTTAATTGCTATTTGAAAAAATTTAAGAAATTCGATGATATATATGGTGTAGAAAGACTGAGATAAATGGCATAAAACTAACAAAACAACTAAAGTTTAATTTGGATACGGAGATGACTCAATCTACTTAGCTGAAAAGATATGATGATTTTATTTTCTTTCTTTGAAAAAATGAATTGATAATTGATCAGTTGAATTTTAAAGATATTTTCAATGGCAACTGTTAAAGTAATGAGGAGGTTTACCCTATTGTGTAGCCTCTCCTTCTATTTATATTGAAAACGAAGAAATAATATTGCAAACTCTAAACCGTATAGGAAACCTTAAATAATATAGGAAAGATAGAAATACTCTTTTAACACCCCCTCTCAAGCTAGAGCATATATATTGTATGCTCCTAACTTGTTACAAATGTACTTTAGCATTGAACCCATAAACGGTTTAGTAAATATATCCGTTAACTGATCAACTGAATTTACATGTTTATTTTCAATCTGCTTCTGCAACAATGTTTCTCGAATGAAGTGACAATCAACTTCAATATGTTTTACTCTCTCATGGAAGACTGGTTGAAAGTAATGTGAAGTGCGGCTTGATTATCACATACCAGATGTATCGCTGAAGAGTGTTCAAATCCAAGTTCTTCCAATAAGTGTTTCAACAAAGTTAACTCACAAGTGGTATGGGCCATTGCCCTATATTCCGATTCTGCACTTGACCGTGCCACCATAGTCTGCTTTTTACTCTTCCAAGAGACAAGATTACCACCAACGAACACACAATATCCAGTAGTAGACTTCCTATCCGAGAGCGATTTGGCCCAATCTGCATCTATGTAGCATTTGATTTTAGTATGACCGAAATTTTGATATAGCAAACTGTTGGCCTAGTGTGCTATCCAAGAGGGAAGGTGAATTAGGTAGTATTAAAAATTATCAGAGAAAGAATAACACTTCAAAAATCAAACAATTAATTTTATCCTAAAATTAATTATTATCTTTATAGCAGCGGATAAGTGTAATAAGTTCTAGGTGCATACCCAAACAACACAAGATAAAATAAAAGAAATAAACAATGCAGTACACACTGATATATCCTGATTCATCAAGCTACTCCTGACTACTCTAGTCTTCCGAGCCCCACGGAGATTCGCATCCACTAAACTCAAGATTCCTTTACAGGTACAAATCAAACATTCACAATGATTCTTTTCGCATGCTTAGAATCAACCTTTACAAATTCTTTTTCCCAAGTTCAGGAATAATCTCTACTTTTTACAAGTTCAAGAATAACCTAATTCTTTTTTAAACTAAGACTACAGAATGAAAACCTCACAAACACTTTAAATATCCTTTAACCCAGTAAAGATTGAACCATTACAAAATTACTCACAAATCAATTCAATCAAGGAAGAATTACTACCTCAATCTCTTTAGAGAAAGAGACTGAAACCAACTACTCTTAGATTAAATACTCCCAATAGTATTCAATCCGTCACTCAACTCACCAATTACAAATTGATAAGTGATTTTTCTCACTCGGAGCTTTTACCACCCTAGATAAATTAGAACTCAATTAATATCTCAAAACTAGTGATAGAAAAGTGAAATATTCAAAATATGATTTTAAACAAAAATGGGTAGCACTTAATCAAATTGATTCAAGAAATTGTTTCAAAAATATTTTTCAATAAAAAATCAGAAAACAATTTCTAAATATCAAATTCCAAATATGATCAAGCAATACAAAATATAAAAGGGAAAAGTACAATTTAGACCCTCTAACTGTGGACACATTTCTATGTGGTCCTTCTACGTTTTATCGTTTCATTTTAAACCCTCTATGTACTAGCTTGTCTTTAAATGGTCCTTCCATCAGATTTTCCGTCCAAAGTGGACGGAAATGTCTTCACGTGAGATGTACAACCCTTTTCTTAGGGGTATAATTGTCATTTTATGTTACACAAGGTTAATTCCTTATTTTAAGAAAAAATAAGGAGGAGAGGAGAAAATGCTTCCCTGCTTCCTGCCTAAAAATGTTGCGACAGCCATTAAAGGCTGAGTGCAGAACTGTTACTCCATTTTCAGAGACGAAAGCAAGGCTGATCGAATCGAAGGCAACTGCGAAGAGAGGAAGACTGAGGAGGAGAAGAAGATCGAAGGCTGAAGCGAGAACGACACTCGAAATAGTGAAGATCGCAAGGCTGACCCAGTTCGAAGAGCTAGGGCTAAAAATTTGGTTCGTATTTAGCAACCCAAATCGCAGAATGACAAGGAGGAACACAATGTTCTATCATTGTGGACGAATGACTAAGGTTAGAACTTCATGGACGGTTGAAAATCCCTCAAGAAGGTTCTATGGTTGTGAGAGAGGTATTGGCGGGTGTGGGTTTTTTTTTTTTTTTTTTTTGTGGTTTGATCCGTTAGCTTGTGATAGATGCAAACAAGTAATTCCGGGGTTGTTAAGGAAGATGAACAAGCAGCAAAGAAGGGAAAGAATATTATGGCTTTGTTTGATTTTGTCTTGGGTTTTGCTAGGTTTTCTTTTTTCAAAAGTGAATTAAGTGATTTTGTCTTGTTTCATCTGTAGTTTTAGTTTTGTTTTTCTTTTGTTTGAATTCTATTTTAGTTTTAGTTTTGTTTCATTTCTGGAATTTTTTATATCCGGATGAAGATGTGATATTTTTTTGAATTTAGAAACAGAGTATGGTATGGTATAATGAAGGTGGAGTTGGGAAATTGTTTCTATTTTTGAGGCACAACAGCCTGAAGGGAAACTGTTTCTGTTTTTTAGGCACAACAGCCTGAAGTAAGAGCTTACAACAACAACAAAAAAAAAAAAAAAAAAAAAAAAAGAGCAAACATGAAGCAGTAGCAGTTGTATTAATTCTCTCAAAATGAAAGATTGCAAAAATTGTAATAGCAGTAGCAGTGGTCTTAAATCTTTCAAAATGAATTCTCAAAATGAAAGATTACAAAAAAAGCGGCATTAGATGACACAAATTAAGCTGCAAATTTGAAAACTGGAAACCAACAATCTGCAACATTTCACATTTGAAGAGTGGAAACCAAAAATTAAGCTGCAAATTTGAACACTGCATTTGCAACATTTCAATCCAAATATTCCATATCATTCCATACCAATAATAACATTCACAATCTGCAACATTTCACATTTGAAGACTGGAAACCAAAAATTAAGCTGTAAATTTGAATACTACATTTGCAACATTTCAATCAAAATATTCCATATCATTCCATACCAATAATATTCATACCAATATCAACAACAAAAAAAAAAAAAAAAAAGGAAAAATAAGCATTCAAAAAATACACAATTTGTTGCCAAAAGTCATTCATAATTTTTTCCCAAAAGAAAACAAGTCTAATAATCACAATTGGTCAGTGGCCTTCATTTCCAGCTTGAGTGGCCTCATTTGAAGGTTTTGCACGTCTTCTTCCTCGAGTAGTACTTTGAGCAATAGACGGCATTTCATTTGCAGCTTGAGTGGCCTCATTTGCAGGTTTTGCACGTCTTCTTCCTCGAGTGGTACTTTGAGCAGTAGACGGCCTTTCATTTGCAGCTTGCCTGGTATCTCCCTATTAGAGTATGATCCAATTAGTCGTTAAAGCAATTACAAAATAAAAAATCTTAACAGTGAAATATATACAAAATCCAAAAATTTACAGTGGTTTTCTTCCTCTGTCTCTTCTTTATATTTCCACCTTGACTCTTACATGTCCTACTATTGTGGCCTATATTACCATATTTTCTGCATTGCAAAGTTACTTGAGCCCTCCTCAAACGAGTACACTTTCTTGAAACCTTATTTGGTCCCCTTTTCCTAGATTTTTTGGGCCTCCCAAGTTGCGTACGGTGCAGAGGTGGTAACAATTCAATGTTCACAGATTTTGGCCACAAGTTGGATGAATTCATTGGTGGTATGACGGGCTCATAGGTGGCCAAGTAAGTTTCCTTTCTAAACCAGTGGGCAACATACTTGTTTGAGCTCTATTTTTTACTCCAAATTGCTGAAATTGCATGCTCACATGGGATTCCAGACAAATCCCACTTCCGACAAGCACATGTCCTATGACCCAAATCAACTACAAATTGGTCCCCATCTTGACACAACACTTGAAACATCAGCCCTCCAGACCACAATACCCTACACTTCCCAGCTTCTCCTTTATTATTTTCTAAGACTTCATGAATTTTTGGTCCTATGGTTGTCTCCATATTTCTTATATTCTCCCTCTTTATTTGCGTTCTTTTCATTAATAAATACCTAATTGTCTCTAGCAAAGTGATAATTGGCTTATCCCTAGCACCAAGGATGAATCCATTAAAACACTCAGCTAGATTGTTCGATAATTTATCACATTAGGTGTTTAGATTGAAGTAAGACCTAGCCCATTTCCTAGGGGGATGTCTGTTGATCCACTGAAACGCATTCTCATCTAGACATATTAACCTATCCATGGCCTTCCTAAAGTAATGTAAATGATATGCAGACCCACAATACCATAAAGCGTTTTTCATTATTTTACCTCTAAATTGCTTATTGTAATTGTCATAGATGTGTCTCAAATAATTTCTGTGCTCAGCTCCAGGAAGTATAGTCTCCATTACTGTCTCCAACCCCTGTTAAATTACAAATAAACAAAAAAAAAAAATAGTTACAGAATGTTACAGCAAATCAGTTACAGAAAACAGTTACAAATGAACAAAAAAAACTGAATGAGCAAAAAATAAAATAAAAGCACCTTCTGTTCATCTGAAATGAAGGTCCAATTATGTTGATTTGTGACCCCAATATCATTGACCACCAACTCTATGAACCACTTCCAACTGTCTGCACACTCAACCTCAACCACAGCATATGCAAGCGGATACATACCATTGTTTCCATCTACTCTAACTGCACATAATATCTGTCCAGGAAATGGCCCTTTAATAAAGCATCCATCTAGGCACAATACTTGCCTGCAACCATTACTAAAACCTTTCTTTAGAGCTCCGAGACAAACATAAATCCTTTGAAATCTAGGCTGCCCAGCCTCCTCATCAAACTCATATTTCACTACAACACTTGAGCCAGGGTTTGATCTTCTCAATTCTTCGGCATAATCCCAAACCTTCTTGTACTGTTCTCCATAACTCCCCTTAATCATCCCTAATGCCTTTCTCTTTGCTCTAAATACCAGTGCCCTCGATACACCAATGCACAGTTCAGTCTCTACAACATCCTTAAACGCCTTCAAACTCCATTCGGGATTACATCTAAATCTTTCCAAGTAATGCTTAGCCAACCATGTAGAGCTACAATTTCTATTCTAATACACCTTGCCACAACTGTGATCTCCATTCAACTTCTTAATTTGCATGTCACCATTTTCATTTAAAGAAGCTTGAATGAACCACCTGCACCCCGATTCTTTACATACCGCCCTCACCCTTTTTTTCTCATTCTTTTTCAAAAACACATTTTTACCTTGTTTTATTGCATATCCCCTCAACGCCCTGACAAGTTCTTCCCCACAAAAAAATAACATCCCTAATTCAAAAGGATTATCTAGGAATTCCATTCCTTTCCTATACTCTAACCAAACATTATGAGTATCCTCATCCCCTGACTCAGCCCTAATATCCTCGTCCTCATAAGCATATTCTGACTCTACTTCAATATCATCCACATTAACGGTAGGCTGATGGGTATGACTACTTTCTCCCATTTCTTTACGTCCCATCCATTCACTCTCAGAATCTACATTACCTTCAAATAATAAATCATCGTCTGTTTCATCTTGTTCTCTCCCACTGAATTCACTATCCTCATCTGACTCTTTCTCATCCCTTGTCTCATTCCTTGATTCAGCCCTTGCCGCTAACCCAACCCCTGATTCAGCCCCTTCCTCAACCCCTGATTTAGCCCCTTCCTCAACCTCTGATTTAGCCCCATCATTGTCAAAATTGTGTTGACTCTGCGTCAAAAGCAGATGAGAAAGCACAGGTTCAGCCAAATCATTTGAACCTGCTTGACTCTGAAACTGGGGCTCACTACTCTTATCCTCAAAATAAAATTCTATTACTCTACTCGGTGGTAAAATCCTAACCATGTCAAGAACATCATTGTCAGTGATAAGAATCTTCAGACCTTTGTTTAGAGGAAGGGTGGGAATCTTATAAAACAGTAAAGCCTCAGATTTATAAGTATTGTACCCTAAGGCCTCTGCCATATCCTCAACATCTGACAATGATATTCTATCCTCATCCCAATTATCAAAGTAGCAAATTGCCCCTCCAACACATTTTGGGTTTACAAATCTACTACCGTAGTGAACTTTGGTAGAGAAATAAGATGAGTTTGGAGCTGTCATTAACAAAACATAAACAAAAAACAAAATAAATAACTAACTAAAGCGGTAAAGCTTAAAAGACCTAACAAAGACAAAAAAAATGGAATACATAAAAAGTGCACAAAAAATAGATTAAAAACCCTAAAATTTATGTAACCAAATAAGGGACCACCATTCAAGAAAAGACAAAAAGTGAAGATAAGAATGTTGGAATGTATGGAGACAAGATACCAGTGCCTTTATCACACTAAAAAAATACCAAAATGCAGAATACAGAAATAACGCATGCATTTAAAAAACGTACCAACTACAAATCAAACACAGATGGAAGATGAAAGAGATTAAAATATGAAACACTTATGGTAATTTGGCCCTCTGTCATCGTCGTGTCTTATACCTTGCATGTTGCCGATCGTTGGAGAGAGAGAGCTGAAATGGCATGATTTACAACTTCTCTTTCAAATGCTCAAACAAACCCTAGGTTTTGAGAAGACGATGGTGAAGAGAGAGAATGAAAGAAGTTTGGCTCACGATGGAGTGTCTGAGTAGGAATGGGATGGCTGTCTCTTCGTATGAAATGAAAAGGCTATGGACGCTTGCTTTTTTTCTTTTTCTTTTTTTTTTCTTTTTCTTTTTGTTTTTGGTAACATGAACTGACAATTATACCCCTGAGAAAAGGGTTGTGCATCTCATGTGAAGACATTTTTGTCCACTTTGGATAGAAATTCTGACGGAAGGACCATTTAAAGACAAGTTAGTACATAGAGGGTTTAAAATGAAACGATAAAACTTAAAAGGACCACATAGAAATGTGTCCATAGTTAGAGGGTCTAAATTGTAATTTTTCCAATATAAAATAATTTGGAAAGATCTCACCTGGAATCCACCAAAAGAATAATTATAGTAATGTCACTTCAGATTCGGTAGTAGTAATGATTCACAGCAAATAATTCTAAAAAATAACTCTAACAAAAGCTCTCACAATTCTCAATATAATTTCTCTTAAAAAATCTTAGTATAATATTCTTGATCTCTCTCTTTGATATAAAAAATGCAGGTCTATATAAATGTGATTAAAATAAGCTCTATAACGGTTAATTCCCACTTATTATGACACTTAATTGCTCTTATAGATACCTTATATCATTAGGACTTCATCTTGATTTAAATAACTTAATTATAGCTTTTAAACTTCTCAATTAAGTCCCCCAAATAATCAATCACAATTAAATAGGATAGAAAGTATTACATGTACCAAATTAAAAAAATATTCAAATTTAATGAACCAAATCTATAGGGATATCATAATATGTGTTGCATATCTCAAATAATATTAAATCTCTAATATCTCTTGTGAATCCTAACCAAAAAATGGTTAGTAAGGATTACTTTCAGAATAAAATCCAAAATTTCATAATATCCTGAAACAGTCCCATAAGTCGACCGACCAAGATCACCTGTCGACTAATCGATTTAGGATGTAGCCAAACCAAGAATTCTGTGCCCATCGATTAACCTATCTATCAACCTAGAGATTTAGAGAGTTTAATTTCTTATCATAGATCGACCGCTCTGTCGACTTATAGATATAGAGAGTTCATATTTAAGCATAAGTCAACCTACCTATCGACCGAGAGACTTTTCCTTCTATGCTCCGGTCGAACTACCTGTCGAATTATGGATGCTGGAACACTCTTCTAAATTTGTTTTTAATGAATTCTCATTGACGTTTTTGCCCCCTTAACTAATTTCTTTTCTCGATTAGCTCCACTAAATACTTAAATTCAATTTTAATCAATTATTAACATTTCTTTCTCAATTATACATAGGAGTAAATAATTTAACTAATTAGAATCCTATTAAAAACATACATATTTATAAAAATAATTTAAAAATCTTTTTGTGTCGTGTGTAATCCTAATTAGGATATTAAGAGTTGAAATTTAACCTAAGTTGTTTTTCCTAGGTTCTTCAAATTCTTCAACCTCTTAATCCTTCAACATCTTTGTCATTATATCTTCATCGTTTGGAACTAATAAACTAAAATACTTAATCAAACTGTTAGTTCCACTGAAAATATCAACCTTTAATTGTCTATCAAAATTTTAGGATCAACAATCTCCCCTTTTTTTATAATGACTATTAATTTTGATGCTTTCTTCAAAACAATAATATAACCATACTCCCCTTGAATCTGAGGACGGGTTTTATAACTTATTTAAGTAAAGTGATGAAGATATTTATAAAATAATCAACAAAGCATAAATATAAAAATAAACTCTCTATTAAGATATTCAATAAAACATCAACTAATTCTCCCATTTTGTCATCTAAAAAAAAAATTAGGGGGGAGGGGGAGGGGGAGAGGGGAACAAAAAACATCACTACTCTAGGCAAATGTCATGAACTTTAATTTTTCGCTAGAGATTTAGTGAATATAACAAACTAATCGAAAGTATCAAAATCTTTAATATCATCTTTTTCAATTTAAGCATAACACATTATTGCCCCACTTATAAAAACTTCTTCCCCTAAATAATTGTAAACAAGAAAATTAATGCATAGGAGAATAATCTAAGACAATCAAAATATTTCAATAATATAGCATGCAATTATATAATTTTAGTTAAGTTCGCATGCCTTACCAATGATACCAAATAATTTCTTCCCTTTATAAAAACAAAACATGTGATCTTTAACGCACTAGAATAGGAAGCATATCTCAAAAATAATTTATCAATTATAAATCTAATGCATGCATAACCATGGATAAGTGCATATTTCTCTCATAAAATATCAACTCCCTTTTTGAATAATAGTCATTAATAAAAACATTAGACATTAGATGAAAACTAGACACCTAATGATTATAGAGATATCCATGTGCGACGGTATCATACTATATATTCAGAGATCATGCAGATATATATATATATAAATAAATAAAAATCCATCTAGGCATATAATTAAAGCATGATATTTAAATTTCTTACATAACTATGCAAGAATGAGATTGTTTTACCATTGGGTTAAATGAAAATTCAATTCTAATTAATTATCTCCTTGAATCCACCTTTTTTTTATTCTTGACTCAACTTTGAGTTTTAATATGAATATTTGTTTCTCCTTGACTAATCTTATAACCTGAAACTCTTTGAAATATACTTGGAAAAAGATCATTAGTAGAAATTAAATTAACATATATTTATCAATTATTCTCATCAACATGCATGATTACTAATTTATTCCAAGCAATCTTAATCCTATCAATTAATAAAGTTATCTCAAGTAACATACTCCTTATAATCATTAATTCATAAGAACATGAATCTTAATAATAACATGCATAATAAAATTTTAAAACCCTTCCAAAATAATAATAATTTGAAAACCTTTAATATATTATGATATTATGCATTATAATACATCAAGATATCATTTTAAGAAGCATAACATATCATCTCAATCCAACACATTTGTCAAAAAAGAAACAAAGATATATTCATGAATAAGAGCACATTATACAAATGGTCTTACTGACATGCAACAAATGATTAGCACTAATTAATGGGAGCTCAAACACTTAATTCATTTTTTAAAATCACGTAACATGTTTCAAAATTAAACACATGATAACTACTCGATATAAGCATATTATAAAACATGTTAATATACTTTAACTAAATATGATTCCCATAATCACCATGTAATATTTCTAAGACAACAGGTGAATACATCATTGAAAATAAGTCTTAGAAACTATTACCAACTTATTTATTTAGCAAGTCGGGAATCTTCATCTTTAACAAATTTAATAAATTTAAACCATGAGGGATTAGGAGTACTTTTTATATCTTTCAAGATGACTTTACTTTTTACCTCATTTATACTCATGATTGCTTTGGGTGCATAATTCCTCTTGGCCTGTCTGTATCCTCTCAACTTTTGATTTTTGTCATTTGATTCATTGGCGATTCCCTTTGCACGTATCACTTGTGGTTTCCTAGTGATATCCCATCTTGCCTTTTGTACAGCTTTTCTCTTTAGACATTTCCCTTGTGGCTTTTTAGTATTTTCACATTTTATCTTTGGTGTATCTTTTCGCTTTGTATGCGTCGCTTATGGATCTTTGGTAACTTCCTATTTTAACTTTGATATAACTTATTTGTTTGCTCCTTCAAGTCCACTTCCGACATTATGTAATTCTGCACAAAACATTTCAATAGTTCTCTTCGGTATCCATTTCATTTTGGATCCGTCCTTGTTAGACATAAACTTAGGATTCCTGAATGGACATGATACTTTAAAATACCCAACCCTATTGCAATAATAACATCTCAAATTCGATTTATCAAAGAAGGCATGAGATGTAAAGCAATAATCATTTCTAATAATAGCCACATAATTATCACTGGCTTGTGATGAAAGATGAGACGATGAAGTATATCTATTTTGCCTAGAAAAATCACTTTCAGAATCTCTTGAAATAGTCTTAAGGTCAGATTTTGATTTTTCAAAATTTTTCTTAAGTAAATCGATTTTTGAATTAAGATCTGACCATTGCATAGAAATTATCTCAAGATTATTTTTTAAAACTTTGTTTTCATTTTCAAAAGAATCTACTTAAGAGAGCAAATTATTAATTTCAAAAACAACATTTGAAAATTTTATCGTACCACAATAATTATCCAAATGCACTTTAAATTTTCGGACACTTTTTCCACCATTTTCAAAAGAATCAATTTTTTTTTTTTTAATTTAAGCTCTCTTTAACAAAAATTAGTTTGAAAGAAAGTAATTTTTCCATAACAATATGAACATTTTCATTATCATCATCTCCATCACTACCAAACGAACCACAAGAATCATAAACCATATTGTCATATAAGGATCTATCACCATTAAAAGAAGATACACAAAAAATATTATTCATGGTGTGTGCACGTAATCGGTTTAGCTAAGATGTTATGCCTAACGAGATAAAATCAGCTTCGATGCCAATTATTGGCCCAGTAAGCTACTCAAGAGGGAAGGGTGAAGTGGGTAGTATTAAAAATTATCAGAGAAATAATAACACTTAAAAAATCAAACAATTAATTTTATCCTAAAATTAATTATTATCTTTATAGCAGCGGATAAGTGTAATAAGTTCTAGGTGCACATCCAAACAACACAAGATAAAATAAAAGAAATAAGAAATGCAGTACACATCGATATATCCTGGTTCACATAGTTACTTATGGCTAATCCAGTCTTCTGTGCTCCACGGAGATTCGCACCCACTAAACTCAAGATTCCTTTATAGGTAAAAACCAAACCCTCCCAATGATTCTTTTCGCAGACTTAGAATCAACCTTTACAAATTTCTTTTCCTAGGTTCAGAAATAACCTCTACTTTTTACAGGCTCAAGAATAATCTCATTCTTTTTTAAACTAAGGCTAAAGAATCAAAACCTCATAAACATTCAAAATATCCTTTTACCCGGTAAGGATTAAACTGTTATAAAATTGCTCATAAATCAATTCAATTAAGGAAGAATTACTATCTCAATCTCTTTACACGAAGAGACTGAAACTAACTACCCTTAGATTAAATACTCCTAATTGTATTCAATCCGTCACTCAACTCACCAATTACAAATTGATAAGTGATTTTTCTAACTCGGAGCTTCTACCACCCCAGATAAATTAGAACTCAATAAATATCCCAAAACTAGTGATAGAAAAGTGAAATATTCAAATTTGATTTTAAACAAAAATGGGTAGCACGTAATTGAGCACGTAATTAGATTGATTCAAGAAAATGTTTCAAAAATATTTTTCAATAAAAAAATTAGAAAACAATTTCTAAAAATCAAATTTCAAATATAATCAAGAAATATAAAATATAAAATAATTTGGAAAGATCTCACTTAGAATCCACCAAAAGAATAATTACGGCAATATCACTTTAGATTCGGTAGCAGCAATGATTCACAACAAATAATTTTCAAGAATAACTCTTAGAAAAGCTGTTAAAATTCTCAATATGATTTCTCTTAGAAAAACTCAGTATAATACTCTTGATCTCTCTCTTTGATATAAAAAACGCAGGTCTATATAAATGAGATTAAAATAAGTTTTCTAACGTCTAGTTCCCACTTGTTATGACACTTAATTACTCTTATGGATCCCTTATATCATTAGGACTTCATCCTGGTTCTCAATTAAGTCCCCAAAATATTTCTCAATCACAATTAAATAGAATAGAAAGTATTACATGTACCAAATTGAAAAATATTTAAACTTAACGAACCAAATCTATAGGGATATCATAATATGTGTTGCATATCTCAAATAATATTAAATCTCTAATATCTCTCGTGAATCCTAACTAAAAAATGGCTAGTAACGGATACTTTCGGAATAAAATTCGGAATTTCATAATATCCTGAAATAGTCCCATAAGTCGACCGACTAAAATCACCTGTCGACTGATTGATTCAGGATGTAGCCAAACCAAGAATTATGTGCCTATTGGTTGACCTATTTGTCGACTTGGAGATTTAGAGAGTTTTATTTCTTATCATAGGTCGACCGCTCTGTCGACTTATAGATACAGAAAATTCATATTTAAGCACAGGTCGACCTATCTTTCGACCAATAGATACAAATACTTTTCTTTCTATGCTCCGGTCGACTTAGCTGTCAACTTATAGATATTGGAACACTCTTCTAAATTCATTTTTAATTAATTCTCATCGACGTTTTTGCCCCTTTAATCGATTTATTTTCTCGGTTAGCTCCACTAAATACTTAAATTCAATTTTAATCAATTATTAATATTTCTTTCTCAATTGTACATAGGAGCAAATAATTTAGTTAATTAGAATCCTATTAAAAACACACATATTTATAAAAATTATTTAATTTTTTTTTTGTGTTGTGTGTGATCCTAATTGGGATATTAAGAGTTGAAATTTAACCTGAGTTGTTTTTCATAGGTTCTTCAAATTCTTCAACCTCTTAATCCTTCAACATCTTTGTCATCAAATCTTCATCATTTAGAACTAATAAACTGAAACACTTAATCAAACCATTAGTTCCACCGAAAACATCAACCTTTAATTGTTCATCAAAATCTTAGGATCAACACAAACCACAACCAGGAGCACTTTTCAGATATCGGAGAATACGGATCACTGCATCCCAATGACAAGTCATTGGATGATCTAAGAACTGACTGATAACACTAATAGCAAATGAGATATCTGGTATGGTAACTGTCAGGTAGTTTAACTTTCCAACTAACCATCTATATTGTGCTGAATCTGTCAGTGGTACACCTTGATCTGCCAATAATTTGGAGTTTTGATCCATAGGCGAGTCAATCGGTTTAGCTCTTAGCATTCCTATTTCGCTTAATAGGTCAATGACATATTTTCTCTGGGATAGGTAAATGTCTAGACTTGATCGAGCAACTTCAATTCCTAAGAAGTATTTTAAGTGACCCAAATCTTTTGTTTGAAACTTACTATTCAAAATATTTTTGAGTTCTTGAATACTACCATGGTCATCCCTGGTAATCACTATGTCATCCATATACACAATCAACAATATTCTCCCGACTTTACTATGCCTGTAGAAGATGGAATGATCGACTCCACACTGTCAAAGACCAAACTTAATGACCACTTCTTTAATTCTTCCAAATCATGCTCGAGGAGATTACTTGAGACCACAAATAGATTTCTTCAAGCGATATGCCAAACCAGACTCCCACTGAGAAACAAACCTAAGAGGTTGCTCCATAAATACTTCCTCAGTCAGATCTCCATGTAAGAAAGCATTCTTGATATTGAGCTGATATAATAGCCAATGAAAAGTGGCAGCCAAAGAGATGAACAAATGAACAGAAACGGGTTTGGCAATATGATAGAAGGTCTTAGAGTAATCAAGGTCATATACTTGAGTATAACCTTTAGTAACTAAGTGAGCCTTGAGTCGATCAATGGTGCTATCAGGATGAACTTTGACAGTTTACACCCATTTACATCCAACTATTATTTTGTTAGGCAGAAGTGAGACGAGATCCCAAGTGTTATTATGATGTATGACAATCATTTCTTATTCCATTGCTTTTTCCCATCTAGGGTGAGTGAGGGCCTCTGAAACAGACTTAGAAATAGAAACAAATGATAAAGAAACAACAAAAGATGGGTATGAAGAAGATAAATATGCATACAAAACAAAGTTAGAAATAAGATGGGTAGTACATGTGCGCTTACCTTTCCAGATGGAAATGGGCATGTCCAGGTCAGACATGGATGGGTCAACTGGAGAAGAATCAGAGGGTACAGAGTCGATAGGCGCAACAGTGGAGGGTACTTTCTGGTGACGAGAGTATACCTGCAAAGGAGCTAAAGAACGACTAGACAGGATAAGATCTAGAGTAGAGGAAGATAGTGTAGGGTTTGGTACACTTGAAAAATGAAACGTTACATCTAGATCGTCTCGAGAGGAAGGGGCAGAAAAGTAAGGGTCAAACTCAAAGATTGTAATATCCATACACACAAACGAGTGACGTAATGATGGACTATAATAACGATAACCCTTTTGTGTACGAGAATAGCCTAGGAAGACACATTTTAAAGCATGATACTCTAACTTGTCCCTGCTAGGAGTCAATTGATGAACAAAACAAACACACCCAAATATTTAAGGAGGTAAACTAAACAAGGGAGAATGAGAAAAAAGAATGGAATGAGAAACCTTGCCATTGAGGGTAGAGGACGACATCCTATTGATTAAGAAGCAGGCTATAAGAACCGTATCATCCTAGAAGTGTTTAGGAATATTTATCTAAAAAAGAAGAGTATGAGCCACTTCTAGGCGATGTCGATTCTTACGCTCAACAACTCCATTTTGCTGCGGTGTATAAGGACAAGAAGACTGATGTAAAATATCAAAGTGTGACATAAAAGAAGTAAATGGCTGAGAAAATTATTCTCAAGCATTATTACTTCGAAGAATACGCACTAGTACATTAAATTGGGTTTTAATTTTAGGATAAAATGCACGAAAAATAGAGAATAATTTTGAACGATATTTCATTAAATAAAGCCAAGTAACTTTGAAAAAATCATCCACAAATGTCACAAAATAATGAAATCCTAATGTAGAAGTAATACGAGAAGGACCCCAAACATCTAAATGAACTAAACTAAATAGACTTGATACTCGAACATGAGTTGGGGAAGCAAATGAAATACGATGATGCTTGCCCAATTGACAAGACTAACATTCTAACGAAGATAAATGACTCAAATTAGGAATAAGTAACTTGAGATTGCAAAGAAGGATGACCGAGCAGATAATGGATCTAGTGAGTGTATGCAATAGCAGGGCAGACAGTAGGTGGGATAGCAGGACTCTCATCATGGTCATCAAAGCAATAAAGGCCATTTTCCTCATGTCCGGTGACAATCATCTTTCGCGTCCTCAAATCCTGGAGATTAACAGAATTAGGAAAAAATGATATAGAACAATTAAGGTATTTAGTAAGTTTACTGACTGACATCAAATTAAAAGAAAACAAATGAATATACAAGATAGAGGATAAAGATAAGGAGGGTGAGGGTTTTATTGTGCCAATGCCACAGATACGGACAGTGGAACCATCAGCAACTGTAACAGGAGACAACGAAGAAGATGAATGACTATGTGTAAATATGGAAGAGGTACTTGACATATGATCAGTGACAGCATAATCTAAGACTTAGGGTGTGGGATGGGAAGGGCGAATTGAAAGACAAGTAGTAGAAGTACCTCGTTGAGCTAAAGAAGCAATGGGAAGAAAAGTTGATTGGGATGACTTATACTGAAGGAATTGAGCATATTCCTCATCAAAAATATCCTTGCCCGCTTGAGATTTTGGAATAGTAAGAGTATTTGGATCAAATGTCACTGCATTGTAGAATTTGGGTGGACGGCTAACTAAATCCCAACATGTTTCTCGAGTATGATTCTCTTTTCCACAAAAGGAACACTGTCGATATGAGCTATGACTACGACTACTACGTCAACCCTGAGGGCTACCACCACGGCCACCATGACCACCACTAAGTTGAGCCCCACGATCTCATGTAAGAATCTGAGTAACAAGCGTCGAATGCTCAGATGACACAAACGACTTAAGTAAGAATTATTGTCCTTGGTAGTGCTACACGAGACGCGAGAATACATTTTAGTGATAGTGGGGAGAGTAGCACTAGAAAGAATCTGAGATCGGACTGGTTCAAATTCTGAGTGTAAGCTAGCTAGGAACTTCATGACAACTATTTGCTCACGTTGCTTTTGCATTTCTTTTAGATCGATAGTCATCAGTAGAATAGTATTCAACGCTTCATAGACGATGTTGAATGTGGCAAAATAATCTATAACAGATTGCGTACCTTGTTGAAGTTGGAAGTATTCTACCGATAAATCATACATCCTGTTGAGATTACTAGAATACAACACATGAAGATACTCCCATATGGCTTTATACACATCTAGATGAGTACAGAGATCAACCACTTGAGGCTCCATCGAATTCCATAACGAAGCTACAATCTGTGCATCAACTTGAATCCATTCCTTATACTTTTTATCATTATCTGCTAGGGCAAGTTTCATGAGATGACGGTGTTTCCCTTGTCCGGTAAGGGCTATTTTCATAGTCTTAGACCAATTTAAATAATTGGATCCGTTCAACTTATGGGTTGTTAACAGTTGAGGTGTAGTCATTAACATGTGTACCTGTCAGTACAACAACTAACAAACAACTTGTACAAGGGAAACAAACCAACAACACAAACAATTGTAGGGCTTAAATGAAAAACATTAGAATCAAAACAATACTCACGAAAAGATGGACATTCTCACGAGCAAGAACCCTTGTGCTACCGCCAGATCTGGACAAAAGCAGTCTCCTCAATGTTACTGTGTTTGAGACAAGGTAACCAATTACGACAGAATACAATTTATCACTTCCATTAGGTGAAGTCCCGAAGGTCGTGAGTCTCAAGCCAAAGCAATCAACGGTCGGCGAAGGTCCGACGAAGGCCGGTGAACCTCGGCAAAGCACCAATGATGGTCAACAAGGTTGAACAGTGGTTGCGGCAAATCAAATCTGCAAAACAACAGCTGAGAGTTGCAAAACTAGGCAAGCGACGGTCGACGAAGCACCGGGGATGGTCGGCGAATGTTGTGCTAGGGTTGCAGCGGCTAGGAGAGGTGGAGGTGGTGGTGGCGGTGAGGGCTTGTAGGCTAGAGAGACGGCTGATAGCTGCTAGGGTTTGAGACCCCATTTTTTTCTTTTTTTCTTTTTTTCAGGAGGGAAAATGAAAGAGGAAAAAAAAAAGTAAAAAAAAAAAGAATGGTAATGAATCTCCCATAACCTATTCTTGGTACCATGTTAAAGTAATGAGAAAGTTTACCCCATTGTGATAGCCTCTCCTTCTATTTATATTAAAAACGAAGAAACATTACAACAAATCTTAAACCGTACAAAAGACCCTAAATAATATAAGAAAGATAGAAATACTCTTTTAACATCGACTTTATCAGCGGTGTCAGTTATCACAATTTTTTTTAATTATTTTCTAGTACTTAGTATTCCATAATGATGGAACTAGTATACTTGTTCGCCCTTCGTCTTTCTCTATTTCTATTATCAAATTTAAAATTTTAAGCCGCCACATAAAGTCAAACTAAATTAAATGAATTATGGGTCCAAACTTTGTTTTCCTTCCACATCTAGTTTAAAACTTGAATAAGATATTTCTATGACTTCATCTTATCAAAGTAAATACATCCAATTCCAACCTCACATACTTAAGGCACATGTTATTGACACTATAAAATTGCCAATTTGCATTTAAATGAATAATAGGAGTCTGTCAATGGCAATTACTATTTCTTTAATATTCTTGTACTAGACATTAATGTTGCAATAAAACTGAAATTTGTTAACAAAATGTTTAGGAATATGGAACGGAAGTCATTGAATTAAAATTCAAAATTAGCGCATGTAAAAATTTATACGCAATCGTTTTTCATTCAATTCAATGACTCCAATTCTGTGTAGTAGAACACTATCTAATTGCTAATTGTTGAACTTAAATTTATGAAATTTAAATACTTAATAATTTTCTTAAGTACTTTTATATATCTTTATGATTTTTAATTTAAAATTTTATTTATAATTATTTTTCTCGGTTGTACTTTTCTATCTATGATATAATTTTTTCTATTCTTTATAGTGATTATGATTTAATGGTGATTGTTTAAATAAAAAATTAACAATTTTGAGCAATTGTTGTGGGAGAAACTAAGAGTTCTTTACCAATTAAAAAAAAAAATACTCATGTTGATATATGTGGGTTTAAGAAAATTTCCAAATCCACATTAACTTGGAATGGTGCTCCCAGTTATAGTAAAATTGGGAGTACCACTCCCCGTTTTGCCAAATATATATAAAGAAGAAAATAAATTAAACCGGTGTGCTACTCCAAGTTTTATGAATTTTTTTTTTTTGGTGAGCTGGAGGTATAATCTCCGGCAATAAAAAGGGCACCCTTCATTCACCAAACTACATTGATAAGTAAATATATATGTGAATAGAATAGCTTTGAATTTTTTAATACAAATTAAAGAATAACTGCAATATTTTTTTACCTCAATATTACATTAATTTTCACATTTTTTACCATTGAAATTTTATTAATTTATAGGTTTTTATTATACAGCTTTTTATTTTTAAATTCTTTGAACTTATTCATATAATTTTTTTTTTTAAAATCATAGTAATTTATTTTTATTTCTTTTCAGTATTTTATTTAAAATTAATTATGATATCAAATACAAAATGAATATATATATATATAAAATGTTAGTGACTCATCGATAATCTAATAATGTTTTTTGACATTTCCCTTTTTATTTTTAGTTTTTTTCAAAATCTAATAAATAAGAAGTCAAGAAGGAAAAGAAAATAGTTATTTTGTATTATGTATTTGACCAAAAAAATAGTCATTTTGTCATTTTTTTTCTTTTATTACCATCTTCCCAAAAAAAGGAAGCAAAAAAAAAAAACAAAAAACCAACCAACCTGCCAAGCCTACCTATTAGTAATTTAAGTGATTGCCAAAGATAATGCAGAAGTATAAAAACAGAAGCGTACCTTTCGGATTCGGAAGACTCGTTTATAATCCGTTCCTCGTTTCTTCTCTCGTCGGCAAGAAAAATACTATTAGAGTATTTTTCTATAATATCCACATACTCACTAACCAAGACTACTCAAATTATCTGTAATGTGATGGGATAGAGACCTTTAGAGATATCAACGCATATTTATGGAGAAAATCTCAAAGGATGTGTTCGTTCCAATAAGTGTCTATTGTACGGCGAGTGTTTGTTACGCCCTCGCGTATTGATTACTCGCAAGTATACGATGTCAAAGTTTTAGTATAATGTGATCTTGAAAGATTGGGTATTGTATCCACAGGGATTGGTTGTCGCTACTATCGAATATTGTGTTTGTCATGACCTAATTTTATCTAGGTGACTAAAAAATGTAATTAATTTAATTAATACTAATACTAATATAACCTAAATTAACTATACTAATATAATGAGATATTTTAGGGGAAAGAATTGTTTAGGGATTAACTCGGTTTACAAATACATGTTCGATCTCGATTGACTTACGTTTACGACGTTCGACCTATTTGACAATCTCAGTTCGTAAACTTTTCCGCCACTTCTACCGAGTGTAAGATGGGGGAACACATGACTTCGTGTCAATGAAGAAGTCCCCCTCAACGTCTTAACGACCCTAGGTTACGTGAGTCTTGCCCCAACATCATTGATTGCACACAATCCAACTCCCGACCGGATTATTAGATCGTTGCATTTTGTTTACCCTATCGACAATCTCATTTCATAAACTCTCCTGTCACCTCTCCTGAGTGTAAGATATGGGAATACATGACTTTGAGTCAACGAAGAAGTCCCCCTCAATGTCTTAACGACCTTAGTTCACGTGAGTCTTGCCCTAACGTCATCGATTGGTGTTATATTTACTTTAGTCCGAATCCGGGGTTACGTCTCCCGAGTGTCAAACCCCGTATTCTTGATATATCTATCTAAGCATAATAAACATAACAATACGATAAACACAATCAAACTTTGACGAACAAACATAAATGCAACACCAAAATCATTTGAAACACATATTTATAAATATATTGTTAATCCCTATACAATCCATGTTTAACTAACGGCCATAACTGTATTTACAATAAAGCACGAGCTAAACATGCTCACAAATTCCTAAGTTAAAGAAATAAAGGAAGAAATTCAAGAACTTAGCCTAGTCCGAAGTTTAGCCGCAAAGAACCGTTCAACGATCGCTCCACCGTTTTCCTCCACCTCAGGATGTGAGCTCCCCCACTAAAACTTCTCTACCTACCCTTAGATATATTCTAAGGGGCTCAAATAATCTGGGAGAGCAAGAGGAAAGGAGTGGTGAGGGGTTTAAATAGGCAAAATATCTAAATATGTGCAGAGGTCACCGTCGCGGCGGTGAGTAGGTCGGTTAGTTGATCGCCTAGGCGGTGAAGATAGCGGTAGACTTGGTTGACATCCTGTATTTTTACAACCGCGGCGATGGACGTTCAGCAAGATAATCCATTCTTTGTATTTTCACTGCCGCGGCGAGGGTCTTGACGCCGTGGCGGTGGGCTTCTTTCAGAATATTGTCACCTTGCTTGTTTTTCCACTATTCTTTGTTTGATCTCATTGTTTACACTCCAGTTTTCTATCTTTTTGCCTCACACACCTGATTTGTACAAAAAGTATAAAAACTAATTAAAACATAATAAAATAAATATAAAAACTACTTTAAAACTAATAAAACCGGTTTGGAAATATATAGGTAGATCACACCTATAATCTATTAAAAAAAATGTGATTCTTAAGACCAAGAGGTACACCCATTCACATGGTGACTCTCCATGAAACATGGTACCCATGTGGATGCTCCATGAGTCGACTCGACCTGCTCCATAATCCAACATCTCCCACTCGGACACAATGGGCACCAAATGTGTTTCTATCCTTAAACTCATGTATTATACTTTTTTCATACAAGTTAGTGGTGTGTGCAACCGACGAGTATCTTCAAACAATGTGGGAGCGCCATATTAAGTTTCTATCAAACTTACATGGCAACATCCCGCTACAAAATAAAATACTCTTCTATACCCCAGACCAATTCAGTCATATCAAATTAAGTATTTCTAACCCCTCTAGAGTTTAAAACTCTGAACATGCTTAATCTCATTTGCATTGTGTTTATTTTCAAAAAATATAATATATATATATAATATAATTTTGAAAAATAGCTTTATATGTAGTGTCCACCATTAAGCACCGTACATTGCAATGTTAACAAGATATGCTACTACATTGTCTTCTTTTGATCCTTATGTTACTCAACATCTCTTTGACTGCTTTCCTAGATATGTCCCTTTAGACCGCATCATTCATAGCCACAGAATAACAAGCTAAAGTAGCAATATCAAATTTCTGAATCGTAACATAGTTCAAAGTCATAAGGGTACAATTAGATCATTATTAATGATTTACATAAATAGGGCTCACACAGTAAGAAAGCAGAGATCCATTTCTTACTCCCTATGTGGCCATCTTAAAGCACATGTAGTATGATTTACATGTTACAGTATTATACTAATAAAAAAATGAGGATGTCATTCTAAATTACCATACGAATATAAGTCCAATTACTACATAAGTGATTGACTTGAGAACTTCAAGTTGGTATCTCCTCGAGTATCCACTTGAAATATTACATTCAGCTATTCTTAGGCTACATAAAGTGTGAAAAACTTTCATGTTCGGTTTTTCATAAACCTCATCTTGGGTCATCCAAGGCGACATTGTAAAGAATTATCTAACTCAATCTTGAGAATTCTAAAGTCTCATCTCGCACGCTATCTCAGCGTCGAGGCTGGTTGCTGTGTGAGTAGCCAACAATTTAGCCTAGTGACATCTACCATAATAGTAAAATGTGTGCTATAGCAAATATCCTAAATCATTTCTCATACTTTTAATAAATGCAAATAAAGTATGAAATTGTAAATGTGCATTGTGGTATAAATATATGAAGTCAATAAATCAAACATATATTTTACAATCTACAAAGACCAAAGACCTTACATGAGATTGGAAGAAATTTCTAGAAATAGGTTTGGTTAAGGGATCAACCACCATTTTACTCGTAGAAATATGTTTGAGTACCACTTCTCCATGTGAGACTCTATCTTGGATGTAGTGATATCGAGTCTGAATATGCTTCGTCTTTCTATGATACTTAGGATCCTTGACATATGCGAGAGCAACCATACTATCACAATGTATGGTTATAAGATCTGCAGAATGTGGTACTATCTCAAGACTTCCTAAAAATCTTTTTAATCAAACAGCCTGTTGAACTACTGAAGCACAAGCAACATATACTGCTCCCATAGTAGATAGTGCTATGCAGGATTGGTTTTTGCTACACCACGAAATAACATTGTTGCTGAGTATGAAAATATATCCTGATGTCGACTTACGTTCGTCCAAGTCACCACTCCAATCTATATCACTATATTCTTGCCAATGTATATTTTCACCACAATAACAAAGCATATAGTCTGCGTTTCCACGAATGTATCAATAAATCAAACATATCTTTTACAATCTACGAAGACCTAAAGACCTTACATGAGATTGGAATAAATCTCTAGAAATAGGTTTGGTTAAGGGATCAACCACCATTTTACTCGTAGAAATATGCTTGAGTACCACTTCTCCATGTGAGACTCTATCTCGGATGTAGTAATATCAAGTCTGGATATGTTTTGTCTTTCCATGATACTTAGGATCCTTGGCATATGCGAGAGCATCCATACTATCACAATGTATGGTTACAGGATCTGCAGAATATGGTACTATCTTAAGACTTTCTAAAAATCTTTTTAACCAAGCAGCCTCTTGAACTACTGAAGCATAAGAAACATACTCTGCTTCCATAGTGGATGGTTCTATGTAGGATTGCTTTTTGCTAGACCATGAAATATCACCGTTGCTGAGTATAAAAACATATCCTGATGTCGACTTACGTTCGTCCAAGTCACCACTCTAATCTGCATCATTATATTATTGCAAATGTATATTTCCACCGCGATCGTAAAGCATATAGTCTGCGGTTCCACGAAGGTACCACAAGATCCTTTTAACTGCTCTCTAATGAACAAACAGTTCATTTTCCAATGCCGTTGTTAGATGTAGTGAAATCATTTCCCCTTATCAGACCTCTTTTCCTTATTTAGATTTTCGTTCACTTTCAAATATGAGTCCAGTTTGCTCTTCTTCTTCTTCTTGTTCATCATTCCTTTGATATTGAAGGCATGTCCACTATGAACAGTGAACCCTTGGACTTTTTTAAAGTCCTTTCAGTGGTCTCTAACATGTTACGATGCCCCAGAAGTATGACTTCTAATTTTTCATGTTGAAGTTCACCACGAACTGATTGAAAGCATATGGTAACGACGGCAGAATATGATCTACATCCAAGTAGTGATCAACAAGTAATCCCAAAGTTCCAGTCCACCAATATGACTGGTCAGCTTAAGGATATGGTCCCTAACCGATGAACCTATCGGCACCTTGGATCTAAAGAGCTCATGTGAGACGTTATACCTAGCAGTATGATTGTGGTCGCCAAAGAGAGATTCTATGTGTTGCATAATCATAATGTGCTCTTTAGCCCTTCAGAATATATATGAACCTTATTACTCATTGATGTTATCATATAGCACTGAGCCTGCTTATCACCATCTATCTATTTCTGGATCGTGACACATTCTTCCTAAGAGTTGGAATCTGATGCCACAGGAACCAGACCAACCAAAACATAGTCCAATATTTGAGAAGCCAAAACTAGCTTAAGAATTCTGAACCAATTAGGAGAATTAGGTCTTGTTAAAATATTTTCTCTCAATAACATTTTGGAATGATTTAGACATAACGAGGTCTACATATAAAGTACATACAACGTATAGAAGTGGAAAGTAGTGTACATAAATTTAAATTAATGGTTTTTTATGAGTCTAAATATACTACCATAAAATGTTTCAAATCTTATTTAACTATAGAGAAACATTTTTATTCCAAATGTTTCAAGTGGGGAATGTAATTATCCCTTCTCGTCAATAGGGTCCGCCTTACCTCTTACCTTGTGAGTAAGATTCAATTTAGGTTCGTTCTCTTGTTTGATCATATCCTGCTCTATCTAGCTAAGGACACATCTCCCTAGTTAAGTCACACCCACCAGGCATGGTCCAAGCTAGTCCAAATATACACATTATCCTAACTAGTTAAGGATGCACATAAGTCTAATATTTGCATGTTATAACTAAAAATAAGTTCATCGTGAGCTAGATTTATAGGACATGGTACTGCCTGCTAGCTATGTACCGACTTTAGGTTTATGGAACCCCTACTCGAACAAATCCTTTTGGAGAAAGATCTGGAAGACACATATCTCATATTCTATCATTTATAACTTAATATTGGATTTGGGAGATATTTATTTAGATCTCATATTTTAATTATTTAGTTTGTTTAACTTACATCACATACATATAAAAAATAACCAAATGTCCCATACACACGTATGTTAATTGGGCCAAAATAAAATGGCCTCATTAAATTACCCCCATACAAGCATTTAAATGGGATGGGACGATCATGGATTTGTAGGTTGATTTGGCCCAAGCCACTGGTCCAAATCTTTAGGTTTAATTTTGTAATGTAATTAATTAAATTGAAGAGAACTCATCAAATGGGTATCCTTCTTTGGGCTTTCAATTTTTTGGCCTCCATTGCTCCATGCTCCATATTGGGCTCCTCTTTTTTTTTCATCATCGTTGAGCCTCCTCTTTCTCTTCTTAAAAATTATAAATAATAATTATATATATATATATATATATTTGGAGGGAGAAAGAGGTATCTAAAAAGGGATCAATACAAGGAAACAAAAAATTAGAAAGGGCATGCAAGCCCTTTAAAAAACAATAAAAATTAATTACAACCTTGATTGGATTTAAAAGACCATTCTACAAATTGTTACGGGTCCACAAACCAATTACATAACTCAAACGATTTTAGTCCATGATTATCCCCTAATTAGCATCTATATCACATCGCATGTAAAATATATAAAAACTGGTTAATTCTACTATGAAATCAGATTCAAACAATAAATATTGATATTTTCTAAAAAAAACTAGGAAATTATTCTTATCACATAAGAATATTAATTAAATTCTATGTCCATTAAAATTATCACAGAATAATAGAATTCAATTTAAATATTGACTTATGCAAATTTCATGTGTACTAAAATTATTTTATATTATTAAAATAAAATTGACCGATAAACGTGTAACCTTTAAAAAATTATCCTATTTTTAATTATTTTAAAATATTTTTCTATTAAATAATTAAAATGCTTTTAAATATAAATATGGACAATTATCAACTTTAAATAATTAATATCTATACATTATTATCTGATAACAATATAAAATGATTAATGAAACATTTCATTTTTGAAGTTTTAAAATTTAAAATTTAGAAAATATACCAAATTTGATTTGATAAAGTTTTTTAAAAAATAATTTGAAATTATATCAAATTCGATGCAGACGTAATTTAAAATTCAAACTAATAAGCCTAGTCAACATTTGACTCATTCTTCCTAAATATCCAAAAGACCAAATTTACAAAATATATGAAATCGTAGGGAATTTGAATTTTGTCGGAACAAAAAAAGAAGTATTGTACCGAGGAACCTCCGCGCTGCCGCAATGGTGGGTATAACTATAGCAGCGCCACTACTACGCTAAAATGCCACAGTGGCGTATGAATTGCAATTATTGTAGTGCAAAACTAGCATTTCTGGGGGAGCCCCATGGCGCGCGTCGCAACTTCAATCTAAAATCCCTAGCTCCTACCTACATCTTGGTTTTTTTTAAAAGAGAAAATATGTTCCAAATATTTCGCTTTAAAATAGAAACCATATTTCCTTTCAAAAGATTTTATTTTGTTAAAAGATGTTTTTCTAAAATTAAAAAATATTTTCTTTTCTGTTTTCTAAACTTAAAAATGGTTTTCTACATCCCGCACAAATATTTTCTTACATCTTCAACTTTTAATTTTTTTCTCCTCTTTACATGCAAATAAATCTTTTCCAAGATCAACTAAACTAAAAAAGGAACACAAAAAAAATAAAATCGTCCTCTATGGATGAAACTTGTTGATTTCTTCTATAATCGATAGGCGGTCTAAAAAAATGATATTTTTCTTTCAAATGTTTTTACATATTTAGTTTAAGTTCTAAATTCATAAAAAAAATAATAAACATGAATTATTATGATAACTGAACTGAAAAAAAAAATGAATTGAACTTGTTTTAATTAAAATATTTATTTAAACATAGAGACCGTCTTTGGACAGGTGTCTTGGGGTGCTTAACACCTTCCCCGAACATAACCAACCTTCGAACAAAAAGAATACTCTGGTTAAGACCTATATTTTTAGTCACATTAAGGTTATTTTCAACAATTTCTCTTTTATAAATAAATAAATTTGGTGGCCAAGCACACATTTTAAAACCCATTCTTAGGTGGCGACTCCATTTTTTTTTAAAATGAAATTTATCCCAAATAAAACATTTTCAAAATCGATACCTAAAAAAAACCCTGATCTAGTTTTTAAAAGAATGTTCAAAAATAAATCTTATCCAAAGGCATTTCTAAAAGGATAAGTCTGTTTTCAAAGAAAATGGATCTAACGCCACATGGTAGTTATCGTGTTTCTTCTCTTTTCCGGGGTGCATCAGCTAGCGACTCCACTAGGGACTTAATGAGAATCAAGCCTAGTGGTGTCTAAATAATTTTTAAATTAAAACTCGTTCCAATAAAAAAAAATCATTTGTTTGTTTGGTTCAAATAATACGTTTCCCATATCAAAAATAAATAATTTTTTTTTTTTTTTTTAAGTTCACCTTCATTATGTACATAAGCATATTTACTTTCTGCTTTTAAATTTCTGCATTTTTTTTTTAAATTTCTATATTTTTACTTTCTTTATGTTATTCAATTTATTTATCATATTTCTATTGTAATTCTTTCCAAGGCACAAGCACCAAAAAGCATTCATATATATCATTGCAACCTAAACAGTAGGAGCTAAAATTGAGCAGTCCAACCAAGAATTTTAAGCTTCTAATCCTGCAGGGTTTCTGTATTTTTATTTTCTTCATGTTATTTAATTTATTTATCATATTTCTATTGTAATTCTCTCTGTTGGCCCAGTGAAATACCAAGAAGGGGGTGAATTGGGAAATTAAAAAATATCGGATAAAAAATATTTTAATAACTCAAATAATTAATTTTAATTCTAAATTAATTATTTATTTATATCACAGCGAAAATATAAAATCCACTAGGTGCACACCAAACAATAAAAATAAATAATGTAAAGATAGTAGCATACCAAAAATTTATACTGGTTCACCAAGCTACTCTTGGCTAATCCAGTCCTCCGAGCCCCACGGAGAGTCGCACCTACTAAACTCAAGATTCCTTTAAAGGTAGGAACCAAACCCTCACAAAAGATTCTTTTACAAACTCAGAATCAACCTTTACAAATTTTTCTATTCACAGGCTAAGGAATAACCTCTACTATTTATAGGCTCAAGAATAACCTAATTCTTTTTAACACAAAGGCTAAAGAATCAAAACCTCATAATCACTCAAAATATCTTTTTACCTGATAAGAATTGAACCGTTACAAAATTCTCACAAATCAATTCAATTCAGGAAGAATTACTACCTCAATCTCTTTACAGAAAGAGACTGAAACCAGCTACCCTTAGATTAAATACTCCCAATAGTATTTAATCTGTCACTCAACTTACTAATTAAAATTTAACAAATGATTTTTCTCACTTGGAGCTTCTACTACCCCAGATAAATTAAAACTCGATTAATATCCTAAAATTAGTGATAAAAAAGTGATATATCCAAAATATGATTTTAAGTAAAAATGGGTAGCACGTAATTGAGCACGTAATCAGATTGATTCAAGAAATTGTTTAAAAAATATTTTTCAATAAAAAATCAGAAAACAATTTCTAAAGATCTAATTCCAAAAATTAATCAAGCAATATTAAATAGAAATTAATTTGGAAAGATCTCACTCAGAATCTAACGAAAGAATAATTACAGCGATGTTACTTCAGATTCGGTAGCAGCAATGATTCACAGTAAATAATTCTTAGGAATGTCTCTTAGAAAAGCTCTCACAATTCTCAATATGATTTCTCTTAGAAAATCTCAGTATAATCTCTTAATTTCTCTTACTGATATAAAAAATGCAGATCTATATAAATGGAAATAAAATCAACTCTCTAATAGCTAGTTCTCATTTGTTATGACACTTAATTACTCTTATAGATCCCTTATATCATTAAGACTTTATTCTAGTTCAAATCACTTAATTATAGCTTTTAAACTTCTCAATTAGGTCCCCTAAATATTTCTTAATCACAATTAAATAGAATAGAAACAATTTTATGTACCAAATTGAGAAATATTCAAACTTAATGAACCAAATCAATAGGAATATCATAATATGTGTTACATATCTCAAATAATATTAAATCCCTGAAATCTCTCATGAATCCTAACAAAAAAACGGCTAGTAACGGCTACTTTCAGAATAAAATCCGGAATTCCATAATATCCTGAAACTGTCTTATATATCGACCGACCAAGATCACCGGTCGACCGATCGATTCAGGATGTAGCTAAGCCAAGAATTTTGTGCCCATCGGTCGACCTATCTATCAACCTAGAGATTTAGTGAGTTATATTTCTCTGCACAGGTCAACCGCTCTGTCGACTTATAGATACAGAAAGTTCATATTTAAGCACATGTCAACCTACCTATCGACCGAGAGATATAAAAAGTTTTCCTTCTTTGTTCCGGTCGACTTACATGTCGACTTATGGATGCTGGAACACTCTTTTAAATTCATTTTTAATTCATTCTCATTGACGTTTTCGCCCATTTAACCTATTTCTTTTCTTGGTTAGCTCCATTAAATACTTAAATTCAATTTTAATCAATTATAAATATTTATTTTTCAATTACACATAGGAGTAAATAATTTAACTAATTAGGATCCTATTAAAAACACACATATTTATAAAAAATCTTTTGAAAATCTTTTTGTGTCGTGTGTGATCCTAATTAGAATATTAATAGTTGAAATTTAACCTGAGTTGTTTTCTCTAGGTTGTTCAAATTCTTCAACCTCTTAATCCTTCATCATCTTTATCATCATATCTTCATCATTTAGAACTATAAACTGAAACACTTAATCAAACCGTTAGTTCCACAAAAACATCAACATTTAATTGTCCATCAAAATCTTACGATCAACACTCTCCAAGGCACAGGCACCAAAAAACATTCATATCCATCATCACAACCTAAACAGTAGGAGCTAAAATTAAGTGGTCCACCCATCAATTTTAATATTTGAAACCCTGTAGGATTAGAAAGAGAAGTCAGTAAGAGCTAGGCCGCATAATTCATAAGCTTGGATAGGTTTTGAATCTCGCCTCGCTCAGATCGCCAATTAACGATGGATGTTCCTTGGGACGTCGGGGGTTTGAAGATTTGGGAACCAAACTTTTCTAGGATGCACTAGAAAAAAATCTATGAACCCTATATAGTAAGCCTTGGATATTCTACTACAAAATCCTTTATTTTAAGACACTACATAGGATTAGATAGATATGCCTATATATTATTGATTTAGCCATTATTTAGCCTGGAACTATATAGTAGAAATCATTAGGACCAATAAGCCTGGGATAACATACCTAGAAATTTATATTTCCTCCCATGATATCGTTCAAGGTCATGATCATTTCCAAACGACCATGAACGTATCATAAAGAGAAAGATGAAAAGTCTTACATTGTTTAGACCATAACTTATTGAGCTAAGAGATATCGTGTTGTATGGATTCAGGATGTCATTTAGTTCGAAGTTGATAATGAGAAGAGAATTGAAATGAGATTTATATTTAGCCCAGGAAGAGTGTCATAGAGTTTGTAATTCAAAATACTCCCCATTTGTGGGGAAATAATGTTGAAATTCGATTTAGTTGTAATTTTTAAAGGCTTAGGATAAACGGAAATCTCATATCTTCCCAAGTCATAATGAAAACTCAAACGCATTTTGCGAATAAATGATACTAACATGACTTTTGGCCATATAATGAAATATTGATCCTCGTAGAAAGACTCTCATCTTCCTTCTCCGATCCTTACTCATCAGGTTGTCCTAATGGAATACATCGAGGAGATATCGCAAGGGCCCACCAAGATAACTCAACTCAAAGAGGATATGGTTTCGTTAAAAGAGGTCGCCAACCATATAGTCGAATTATTGCATCAATTTCAACTGTCTCAGCAGAATCTGATAACCTCCATTCAAACCTCAACCTGTAACATTGAAAAATCATTCCGATTCTCAAGGACCTAACCTGATAGTGGGAGAATCGTCACTTAATGCGTTAGGACTGCAAGTAGCCCCAGTAAACCCAAACTTGAGCATCATGTCCGCAAAGTCCACAACCCCAAGCCTTGTTGTCCTAGAAGTATCCAAGCATATTAAAAAAAAAAAAAATCAGTTCAAGAAGACTTTGTTACTGCAACAAATGAAAAAAGAGTTAAAATAATTAAAGAAAGGAGAATCAACAGTCGACCCCAGATACATAGGGTTGTCGTCCGTTCATCAAGTAAAATTCCTAAAAAAAATCATGATGTCGATCCTTAGCAAGTATAAAGGGTCCCGATGTCCAAATTTTCACATTCAAAGGTACAAGAATGAAATAGGCACCTATATTCATAACGAGGCATTAGCTTTTCAGCTCTTCCAACAATCTTTGAAATGACCAGTAGCTCCATTATGGGACTTTAGAACAATAGAAATTGAAGACTTTCCTTAACATTGTCAGGCTATTCTATTATCAGTATGGCTATAATCGAGAAAGATCACCCGACAAGATATCTTTCCACACTATAGTTAAGAAAAGTGGAGAAAACTATCGAGAATTCGCCTTTCGATGGAGGGATAAGTTTGCACAATTAGTGTTTCCAATGAAAGAAACATAAATAATATAAATGTTTATACAAACTTAGTTTCACCCATACTACAATTCCCTTCTCAATACCCTGAGTGGGTCATTCCCCGATAAGATACTTCGAGGAGAGTACGTAGAAGAAGGAATCTAGACTATCCGAATCCAAAATTCATCCGAAAGTAAAACTAAGAAATCTGTTCCCTTGAGAAAGAAAGATCTCGAAGTAGCAATGATTGTTCATAATCAAATGAGCCTCGAGAGTATCCGGGCCCAATATACCCATCAACAATAAAATCCTCATTGATATTGAACTCTCCCTATTTAGAACCAATGGTTAGCCAGGTTTGCACCATTTCAGGCCCTAACATCTACCCCCTATCCATATCGTACGCCCTATAGAGCACCAACACCACCTCTTCCAGCTCTTTTCAACCCCAATCAAAATCACCAAGGGATCAACCATCCAATACGAGAAACAAGACAGTTTACCCCTTTGCCAATGCCACTCCCTCAAATCCTCAAGGAGTGTATAAAAAAATTCTTAATTCAATTCTCCCAAGTAACCAAAATTCTCAAAACTGTCATTTTAACCCCCCCCTCAAACAAGTTTTGTGCATACCACACCGGAGAACTTGGTTATCATACAGTTAATTGCTATAATCTGAAGCACTGAATAGAGAACCTCATCCAAGATAAATCCATACTATTCCAAAAAGACGAAGAAGCCACCCAACCTAACAGTCAACAAAACCCTTTGTCGAAGCATGAAGATCCGGTCCTAATCGTCAACATGATTGGCCGAAATTGGGAAAACTACTTCAATGACATTAGAAGAATCTGGAAGACCAATAAAAAACCAGGAAAGGTAGTCTATATGGAGTCCAAAAATTGTCCGAAGTCATACTAGGTAAACTTATCAACCCTTTTATGGGCATGGGATGACCGTCCAATCACGCCTACTGGATGAGGAGTGATTTCAAAGAAGAAATACCAAAGGAAGAAATTAACAAAGTAAAAGAGCCTGTAATCTATGTCAACATGGAAGAAGTAAAAGAGAAATAAAAGATGCCCTACGATCATGAGGAGTTAGATCGCATGTGGGAAAGGATAAACATGTCGAACAAAAATGTCACAGAAATGGTAGACATGCTCGATAAAGTGCTTAATATATGTCATCTACCTAAGGATGAACACCTGAGATATATGCTACCGCTCCTACTAAATAAAGCATTCGACAGAAGAATCGACCTCAACTACCCGATATCAGCTAATCAAATACATGGACCAAGAGAAACCTTAGATGAACGATGGAAGAATAGAGCTAATGCCCTAACCAAATCCAACTCTAGTACCCTTATTAGGTGACCAAGCATGCTGATCAAAGACAATTACTGGATTAGTCGATTGCAGATTCGTGCAAATGGAACTCGAAAAAGCATAGAGTTTTGCAGCCTTTATCTTCATAGTACACTCGTAAACTACTTGAAAGATAATAACCATCAAGCCTTAGAAATTATTGGTGTTCAAAACACTAAGGCAAAAATCAGTCAAAACTCTTAAAGAAGTACCCTGGAACTACTCCACCACTATCAAAACTGAGTTAATATAAAAGCAAGAAAATCAAGTAGGAGAATTTGGCAGAATCATTCGGAGCAGCAGAATTTTCGTTGCGCCGGACCTCTTGAAAGTACACAACAAATAACCCAAGGGAAACCCTAATAAATCAATCAATAGGAAAGAAGTGCTCAAATGTTTTGAAGGCACTGAAGGACACCAAGTACCTAATCGTTAAACAAATAATCAAGGAGCCTACTCATATCTCAATGTTGTCTTTGCTAATGGCTTTAAAGACCCACCAGAATCCACTACTGAAAGTACTTAATGAAGCGTATGTGCCAAGCTCGATATTGAAACATCACTTTACTAATATGGTGGAGAACATACTCAGCACCAACCTCATCACCTTCACCGACGATGAGAAACCCTCTGATGGGACTGGTCACATCAAGCTGTTGAACATATCAGTGCAGTACAAGCACTATATTCTATCTCAAGTCCTTGTCAGCAATGTTTTAGCATTGAATATGTGCCATTTGAGTTCATTCAAGAAAGTGAGAATTGAAAAAAGTTGCATTAGAGCCACTACCAACATCATTTGAGCCCTCGATGGTGAAAAATGAGACTCAGTGGGGAAGATAAAGTTACCAATCACTAGAGGGATAGTTAGGTTTCAAATAGACCTGCACGTGCTAGACATAACAGTTGGTACAATCTACTTCTTGGTCGACCATGGATATACTCAATTGGGGTAGTACTATCAACATTGAATCAAGAGATGGAGTTAACATTCGAGGATAATATCATAATCATCTATGATAAAGATGATTATACCATCTACTGATCCACTTTTGTTCTTGTAGTTTTAAAAAAGCAAGTAGAATAGTCAACTTCGTTTTAGGTTTTTGACATTGCTAATTCCATAATTATCCGTGGGACCTCTATCGATACCCAAATTATCAACTGTCATAACCATGTTGGCCAAACACTGGTGCATCATGAGTTTCTACCTAGAGAAAGGTCTTAGAATGAGATAGACAAGAAGTTCCTCTCAAAACCAGAAGAAAGCTAGAAACCTCTGCATTAGGGTATGCATCTAAAAAAAGAGTAAAATTTAAAAATCAAACCAGCAAAGAAAAAAGAACTAGGAAAATTCCTCATATCAAGATTACATTTCCATTCGCTGTCAATATAGCCCCATCAGATAAGGAGGAAAAGAAAGGGAAGCCTACATTCGTACTCATCCTGAAATACACCAAGACTAGCTAGCCAGTATCATCTCGAGAGGGCTTAGTCTGTAGTGTTATGGGGAAATATGAAGATGAAGGGAAAATCATCTGAAAGCTAGAATTAGTTGAAAACCTCGGCAATTGGGAAGCTCGAGCAACCCTGGTATGACGAGAGTTGTGGTAATTCGGGAGTAGTAGCCTCTTCTCCTGTCTTACTAGCTAACAGACAATCGAGATTATCTTATCTTAGGCTTTTGTTTTTTGTAAAGTTCTACTTTGTATTAAACTATAGTTATTAAGAAAAATATCATATTTAAAATAAGATTTTATATTTACTTTTCAGGTGCCCAAGTACATCTGAATATAATCCATAAAATAATAAAAATCATCTACCTAAGAAGTACAATCTTGACAAGGAAATAAGTTGTGAATCAATGAAAATCGAAACAGAAGACAATCTCATTCCTAATAATACTGTGGAAATCCAGAGAGTCTTAGAATCATTCAATAATCGACCAATCCCTAGCCAAGATGCAACTAAAATAGTGAATTTAGGAAACCTAGAAAATATGAGGAAAACCAAGATTGGAAATTTATTGAGCAACCGAGAAAGAGAAGATTTGATAGCGTTGTTGAAAGAATATCATGATGAGTTTTCCTGGTCCTATGACGATATAGCAGAACTGGGAAATGACATTGTAACACATAAGCTCTCAATTAAGAAGGGGATTAAGCCAATCAAGCAGAAACTCTGAAAAATAAGACCAAACATTCGTCTAAAGATTAAGAAATAAGTTATGAAGTAGTTTGAGGTATGCCTCATCGAAGTCTACACCTACTATGAATGGTTAAGCAATATAGTACAAGTACTGAAGAAAGATAGTAAAATTCGAGTCTGTGTGGATTATCGAGGTATCAACAGGGTAAGTCTAAAGGATGACTTCCCATTGCCAAACTCCAATATGATCCTGGACAATACTACCAGATGCAGAATCTTACTTTTCATAGATAGATTTTGTGGATACAATCAAATTTTGGTCGGCCAAGAAGATAAGCACAAGACCACTTTCATCACGCCATGGGGCATAGTTTAATATAGAGCAATGTCTTTTGGACTCAAGAATGTCGGGGTAACTTATTAGAGAGCCATGAAAATGCCCTTTCATGACCCGATCCACAAAGAAATTGTAGTTTATGTAGATAATATGATTATGAAATTGAGAAAAGATGAAAATCACCTAGAACATTTGAAGAAGATGTTTGGTTGCCTCCAAAAATTCCAGTTAAAGCTTAAACTAGCTAAGTGTGTATTCGGAGTAGTATCCAGTAAATTTTTAGACTTCATGGTAAATCGTCGAGGTATTGAAATTGACCATATGTAGACCAAATCCATAATTGAGATGCTAGTCCCAAGAACCAAAAAGAAAACATGTGGTTTCCTTGGGAGGGTAAACTTCATAGCCCGGTTCATTTCACAATAAACAACAACCTGTAAATCGATCTTCAAGGTACTGAGAAAGGAGTCTAGTGGAAAATGGAACAAGAAATTCCACACCACCTTGGATAAAGTTAAGGCATGTCTGATCAATCCTCTTGTCTTGGTACCACCCCAATAAGGACGTCATCTATTGCTATAGCTTACTGTCCTCGAAACTTCTATAGGGTGATGTTGGGTCAGCATAATAGCTCAGGTCAGAAAGAACAAGCCATCTACTAAGTCAGTAAGAGGTTTAGTTTATACGATGAGAAATATTACACAATAGAAAGGACTTGTCGGGCACTATCCTGGACTACACAAAGGTTGCATCACTACTTGTTACATTTTACTACCCATCTGATTGCCCGAATGGACCTACTGAATTAAATATTCAAAAATCCAACACTCACATGAGCGATCTCTAAGTATCAGATGCTGCTCACCAAATTCGATAGTCTATACGTAACTTAAAAGGCAATTAAAAAACAGGTAATCGCCGATCATCTCGCCAATAATATGACGGCTGACAATAAATTAATGGAGATTGAATTTCTTGATGAACCTATAGTACTTTGATCATTAATGGAAAGGCATGGGACATATAATAACCTAGTTTCCCAAGGTCACCACTCGGTTTCTCCTCTTGGAGAATTAAAACTAAAACCGATTGACCGAATTTTCATTCTATAAAATCTGGTCATTTTTATAATGTGCGGAAATAATTGAAGTTATAATTTATCAATTTATCGAATCGATTTTACAACGATGGATAATAACTACAACTATTACAATTATAAATTATTAATTTATCGAATCAATTTTACAAAGTAAATGATCAATAAAATTATTTCGAATTCAAATACAACTACTAGTGGTATATACAAGTAATTAAGCCCATTAAAATTTGGGGGCCAAACGTGTAATGAAAAAGTTTCAAGAGGAAGTGACGTCTTTCAACTTCCTTTTGGGGTCATTCATTTTGCTTAGCTTATTTCTCAATTCGTTTCTTTCTCCTTTTATTACTGCAATCAATTTAAGATGTCTCTACCTTTTGGTTGTTTTTTTTATATAAATATCTTACACTAAAACTGAATTATCAATATTTCATTTTATAAAATCGGATAAATTTTATAACAATGACGATAATTTTAGTTGTCAATTTTATAACGATAACTAATAAATATAATATTTACAATTTAAATACAACCAAATAACCAATAATTTATTTCGAATTAATCCAAGAAATTTTACAAATAACGGCGATAGATATAATTATCGAGGACGATAATTTTACTAATTTTACTGAATAATCAATAATTTAATTAATAAAATCTGATAAATTTTACATACAATGACAGTAATTAGAATTATAGAATTTTTGAGTCGATTTTTAATAACCATAAATAATAAATGCAACTATTGCAAATAGAAATTCAAATAACACTCTGGTCGCGTTTCGTTCTCATCGGCACTGTAATCAAAACTGTGAGGTTGTGAGTCAATGCTCAGTAGAATTCCAACTCATCTAATACGTACATTTAATTAACACAACAAATAAAAAATTTAAGCATGCTTTTCACATTATTTCCGCATAATCCTAATTATTTCATAAAAATTAACAGTTAAAATTCAACAACAATATTAATAATCCAAATCTCACAATAGGAAAATTACATATATATGTATTAAAAGAGTTAGAAATTCTACCTGAAATCCGAAGCAGAAATTCGAACCGAAATATTTTTCTCGCTTGAAACCTTTCAAAATCTAACCCTGAAACTTTTATTTTTATTAACCCTATAATATATATATATATATATATATATATATACTCCTTTCAAGTTCCAAGCCTGCAGATCCCACGTTCAGCTATTAGGACCCCCCCTTCAAAATCCTCTCTTTTCCTTTGTGTTTATCCTTGTTATTATTGTCTTTCCTATTATTATTATTATTATTATTATTATTATTATTATTATTATCATTGTCAATATATACACTTGTAATCCTCCTCATTCATATTTTATATATATATATATATATATATATATATATATATGGGAATGAAGCAAACATGTGGGTGCCTTTTTTTATTTTTATGGTCACAATTAATTCCTTAGCTCTTAAGAATTCAGAAATTACATTTAATATCCCCTAATTATAAAATAATTCATGTTAAATACCATAATTACATTTATCTCCCCAAAAATATCAAATATTATTTATGATTTTTCATAATATACAGAATAACTCAAAAATAATATTTTCCAAAATACGAATTTAACATTTAATTCAAAAAATTATCAAATATATATTTATACCCAAAATTTGCAAAACCGTTCTCAAAACATTAAACTTATATAAAATTATATTTTTCAAAAATATAAATTTTTAGGGTATGACAATCTATAAATTTTCATAATATACAGAATAACCCAAAAATAATATTTTCAAAAACATGAATTTAGCATTTAATTCAAAAAATTATCAAGTATATGTTTATACCCAAAATTCGCAAAACCGTCCTCAAAATATTAAATTTATATAAAGTAATATTTTTCAAAAATATAAATTTTAGGGGTATTACAGGAAATGTACTTTGATGGAGCTAGCAACTTGAAACGAGATGGAATCGGTGCTATCCTGATTTCTCCAATAGATCAGAAACTCCTGATCGTCGCCAAGCTAAAGTTCGTAAACACAAACAACACCGCTAAGTACGAAGCTTGCATTGTGGGACTTTAAGGCCCCGTTTGGTAACTATTTTCATCCCATTCCATTCCCAGATTTTTGGGAATTCTGTTTGGAAATAGCGTTTGGTAATTTTTGTTTCCGTTTCCATTTCATTCCCATTTGAGAATTGTGCCCACTTTTTTCTTAAGAAATGAGAAATAAAAAAAAGTTGTTTCTCATTATTCCCATTCCATTCCCAAAACCTATGGCCACTATTCACCTACCGGCCGACCACCGCCCGCCGCCGGTCATCTCTGGCGACCGTCGCCGGTCACCATCCGGCCGAAACTTTTCCGGCCACTTCCGGCAGTCGCCGGCGACTGCGCCATTGTCTTTCGGCCGGCGTCGCCGGCGCCACCGCCGTCCGGTTATCGCTGGCGAGGGGCACCACCGTCTCCGACGCCGGAGAACCGTTGGCGGCCGTTGCCGGAGCACCGGCCGACAACGGCGCCACCGCCGTCAAGCCAAAACAGAAAAGAAAAAAAAAAAAATTTAGGATAAAATCGTTACCAAACATAATTCCCTTCCCAAAACAAAAAAAAAATTATCGTTACCAAACGCGATTCTACTCCCAAAAAGAAAACAAAATTCCCATCCCATTCCCATTCCACTGTTGGAATGGAAACAAAAACGGTTACCAAACGCCACCTAAATGACTATAAGTTTGAAAATAAAATAATTGATGGTATACATAAACCTGATCCTAGATAAGTATTCGACCAAGGATGCCAAGTTGGTACGATACAATAACCACCTAATAGATCTGTGTTAGAAGTTATCGAAAATTGAATTCGAGCGTATACCAAGGCTAAAGAACAATTTTTTTTATGCCTTGGTAATACTAGCATCCCTAATATCCGTAATAAAAAAAACAAAAGACGATAAATAGATCCCCATAACAATCAGAGTTCGTCACCAACCAATCCATTGCAATCAAGTCGAAGCAGAGCAAGAACTAGAACCCTAGTACACAAATATTCAGATGTTTTTGAAAGAACGAGAATACCCTGAAAAAGCTGATAGGTTGAGCAGGAAGAATTTGCGAAGACTAGCATCTCAGTTCTCCTCGAATGGCAACACGCTATATAAAAAATCGCCTGATATAGGTCTTTTACAAAGTATAGGCACCCGAGAAGTGATACAGCTATTGAAAGAAATACAAAGTGAAGTCTGCGAACCGAACATAAGTGGGTTCATGCTAAATAAAATGATCCTCAGAATTAGTCATTTCTAGCAAACAACAAAAAGTGATTGCCTAGATTTTGTGCGGAAATATCATAAATGCCAAGTGAATGGGGATTAGATCCACTTATCGGTGACAAAACTACACTATCTGGTAGTTCCATGGGCATTTTAGGTGTGGGTAATGGATATCATTGGTTTGATTATGTCAATAGCATTGAGTGGATGCCGATTTATCCTGGTGCCGATGGACTACTTCACCAAGTTGGTGGAGGTTGTCTTTCTTGCTCGCGTCACCTGAAAAATTGTAACCCGATTCGTCAAAGAATATGTTTTGTCAGGATATGGAGTGCCACAGGTCCTAATAATGGACAATCCTAGAAACTCAAGGGAGGAATGATGAATAACCTTTGTGCCCAGTTCGAAGCCAAGCACAAGAATTATGCATCCTATCATCCCAAGATTAATAGATTAGTGGAAGCCACTAATAAAAACATCAAAAATATCTTGAGGAAGATGATTGATAATCACAATGAATGGGAAGAGATGCTCCTATTACTTTAATGGAATATTAAACTTCAATCTGGACGTCAACCGAAACTACTCTATACTCTCTCGTGTATGGTAAAAAGGTTGTGATCTCGGCAAAGATAGAGATCTCATCTTTGCAAATCCTGATGGAAGTCGATATGGTTTAAACCGAATGGATACAGTAAAGGTTAGATCAACTGTGTCTAATAGACAAAAAGAGATTTATCCATATCTGTCATATGCAGTGTTATTATTAGAGAATGGCCAGGGCCTACAATAAGAAGGTTCACTCACGAATTTATAGTGCGGGCGAGCTAGTATTAAAGAATATTTGTTCATTCCAAGAGGAAGCCAAATAAAAATTCACACTGCATGGGAAGGCCAGTTTGTTGTCAAGATGGTTATGCGCCATGGAACCTTAATAATTCAGGAAATGGACAGAGAAGAGTTCTCGTAACCCATCAATTCCAATGCGGTTAAGAAGTATTGCCCCTAAAAATAATAAAGTAAACCTAGACGCGCGATTGAAAGGTAGTGAGGGCAAAAAATGGTAAGAACATGTGTGACCCAAGGTCGGGGTGAAAACCTAAAAGGGCATCCCGGGCAAAAACGTAGGCATCATAGAAAAATACAAAACCACCAACCTAGTTAAAATTTGAAATGGCACTGAGGTGGAAAAATATGGAAGCCGATCTTAGTGAAAATCGAAAAAGGCACTAAGGTCAAAAAATGGCACAAAGAGAAAAAAATGGATAGAAAATTGGTCAGTTTGGCATGATCCGAGAAAGTTTTGTTGCCAAAAGAGTCATCAGTTCCAAAGAGGTTGAGGAAATAAAGAATTAAATTGGTAATCCAGGGTGATTCGATCTTCGAAGGGAGAAAGATCGAAATCCGCTAGATATCTATAAGTTTTCAATATGTGACCACATTAAAGATTTTACTTCTGAGGGAAATGACTTCAAAAGAAAGAGGAAATATATGTTTGATACTCGAGCATCCATTTAAGTAATTATAATTTATGATTATTCATATGCTATTTTTCTATATAACTAATAGTTAAGTACAGATAAGACAAAGAGTGGGTAAGAAAAACCAAGGGATAAGGTAAGAATGAAGATACCGTAGTCCCTCATGCAAAGTTTCTTACTGTCACAAAAGACCCTACATTACCCGCAGTAATGAGTAAAAATCAAGGATAATATTGACCATTAGTCTCTCAATTCTCAAACTAGACATAAGAATAAAGAGTCATCCCGGAATAATAAGATGCAAGTATGATAGGTGTGATTTACGTATCTATTTTCAAACCGAATTAGGTTAGTTTTCGAAGTTCTTCGATTTATATTCTTATTTATTTAACTTAGGATTATGTAAGCATGTTTAGCTCGTGCTTTTATTGTAAATGCGGTTATGGTCGTAGTTAAATATGGATTGTATAGGGATTAACAATAAATTTATAAATATGTGTTTGGATGATTTCGGTGTTTCGTTTATGTCGTTCTTCGTAGTTTGATTGTATTTATCGTATTGTTTGTTTATTATGCTTAGAATGATAAATGAAGAATACGGGGTTTGACAAATCCCAGATTCAGATTAGGGTAAACAAATGCCACAATCCTATAACCTGGTCGTAGTTTGGATTGTGGACAATTGATGACGTTGGTGCAAGACTCACGTGACCTAGAGTCGTTAAGACGTTGAGGGGGACATCTTCGTTGACACGAAGTCGCGCTATATCCCTCGTATTACACTCGGGAGAAGTAGCGAGAGAATTTTAGAACGAAGATTGTCGATAGGATAAATGCAACGCACGATCCAATAACCCGGTCGGGAGTTGGATTGTGTGCAATCAATGACGTTGGGTGGGACTCACGTGACCTAGGGTTGTTAAGATATTGAGGGAGATTTCTTCGTTGACTCGAAGTCATGTATACCACCGTCTTACACTCGGGAGAGGTGGCGGTGGAGTTTACGTACCGAGATTGTCAAATAGGTCGAACACTGTAAACGTAAGTAAATTGAGATCGAACACGTATTTGTAAACACGTTAATCCCTAGGCGATTCTTTTCCCTAAAACATATTAGTATATTAGTATAGTTAATTTAGGTTATATTATTATTAGTTTAATTAATTAATTACATTTTTTTTTAGCCTAGATAAAGTTAGGTCATGACAAACGCAATACTCGATAGTAACGACACCAATCCCTGTGGATACGATAACTCGATCTTTCACGATCACACTATGCTAAAACTTTGACCTCGTACACTTGCGAGTAGTCAATACAGCGAGGATGTAAATCCTCCGCTATACAAGTTTTTGGCACCGTTGTCGGGGATTGATTGAGAAAATTCAATTTTCGACAACGCTACCAAGTTTTCGGTAACGATTGTTAGGAATTGTGTTTTATCTTTTATTATTGATATTGTGAGTAAATGACTTGATTTTACTTTAGGCATTTCTTTGTATATAATTTTTGTTTGTAGTTTTGTTTTTGTTTCTTATGCAGGGTACTTGGCGATGTTAGATCGACAAATACTGATGCATCCCTTTCGACGGGATTCCAAGCCGTTTATTATGCGAGGCCACACACATAAGTCGATGAGGTGTGTCATTGAAAGATTGAGCCGAACAAAGCAAAATCTCGCCAAATTTGAGGGCTCTCAGAAAATGTCGAGCCGAGGACATTTCCAACTTGTGATTTATATCCCAAGTTCATTAAGCACCCCCCCCCCCCCCCAAGTCAAAAGTTAGGCCCACTTCACAAGATTCAACTTGCCTGAGGAAAGTCTAACTTTATTTTTATCACCTCCAATCAAAACCCAAGGTCCATTTTATCATAACCGACTTCCCCAAAGGAAGTGTAATGAATTCATTTTTCGTCACCCCCAGTAACAAGTCGGGGTATATTTCATCCGATTTGATTTTTCTGAGAAAAGTCTATATTTATTTTTTATCACCCTGGCATGAGTCGGGGCCTATTTCATAAGATTAAGCCTCTCTGAGATAAGGCATATCTTCTTCTTCACTATTAGTCGTTTCTATCATTCATTTCGTCCCCATCCTTAAGCTGGGGCACATTTTATTTCTCTCATTGTCTCGAGCCTTAGACAGAGACGTTCTAAATTTTGATGCCTCTCACATAACTTATCCAATCTTTTATCCCAATCATAGACTGGGACACATTTTATTGTGTTTGGCTTTTCTCACAAAGTCCTCATTTTACCTTGTCCCTATTTTTGACTTGGGGTATATTGATAACTGTATCGTCACCGCTGGCATTAGGTTAAGCGTACTTATCAATCATCATTGGTTTCGCCTATAGGCCTTGGCCAAGACGTCAGTTTATGATTCGATTTCTCCCTAAAAATCGTCTTTTTCATCTTTAGCCAATGGTTAGGACACATTTGTTAGTTTCTTAACTATAAACCCTTTTCCTGGTCCAATGTGGAATTTGAATTTAATTTACATGTTTTTTTTTTTTTTTTTGCTCTTCAATATAAGGCAGGAATTTGAATTTAAAACCAATTTACGGGTTTGTGTCGTTCTTCATTATAAGGCGTGAATTTAATTTACGTGTTTTTCCCGTTCTTCACTATAAGAAGGGAATTTGAATTTAAAACTTGTTTATGTGTTTGTCCCATTCTTTATTATAAGGAGAGAATTTAATTTATATGTTTTCTCCTTTCTTCAAGAAGGAAATTTGATTTTAAAACTTGTTTATGTGTTTGTCCCGTTCTTTATTATAAGGCGAGAATTTAATTTACATGTTTTCTCCTTTCTTCACTATAAAGTGGGAATTTAAATTCGATTTTTATGGTTTGCCTCATTTCTCACTACAAGGTGAGAGTTTGATTTTCATGATTTTTCCCGTTCTTCACCATAAGGCGAGAACTTAATTTTAATTTGTCTTTGGCCTTGCAATAGGCAAGATGTTTGTTATTGGAGGTTCTTACTGTTTCCCACCTTTCAGGAGGTCGGGACGGTCAAAATTATATTGACCTTATTCTTGGCATGGCCAAGATATAAAGGAAGCCATGAGTGGGTCCGTTCTAAATTTAGGAAATGTTGTTAAATCAACATTCTTCGTCCCTACGCCACGACATATATCTATTGGATTGGTTCAGCAGACCTCCTCATAAGTTTCCAGTTTACATTTAGAAAGTGTTGAGAGACCAACATTCTCTATCCCTACACTACGGTGTATCTTCTTCAGGATTGGTACAACAGATCTCCTAAAAAACTTTCAGTCTAAATTTAGGAAATGTTAAAAGATCAACATTATCTGTCCCTTCGTTGTGGCGTATCTTCTACAGTATTGGTTCAACAAACCTCCTCAAAAATTTCTAGTCCCAGAGCCTATCAGGCCAAGATCTAGTGTTTATTTTATTTCTAATCTTCGAACCTATTAGGGCGGGATCCAGTGCTTATTTTATTTCGGATCTTCGCGCCTCTCATGGAGGGATCCAGTGTTTATTTTATTTTGGATCTTCAAGCCCCTCATGGCGGGATCCAGTGTTTATTTTATTTCAGATCTTTAAGCCTAACAAGGCGGGATCTAATGTTTTATTTCTGATCTCAAGCCTATCAGAACAGGAACCATCGTTTATTTTATTCCTTGTCTCATCTAGTATTTTTATTTATTTATTTATTTATTTATTTTTATTTTTTTTATTTATCTCAAGCCTATTAGGGCGGGATCTAGTATTTTATTTCTGATCTCAAACCTATCAAGGCAGTATCCATTATTGGCTTTATTTCGGATCTTCGAGCATATCAGGATGGGATCCAGTGTTTATTTTACTTTAGATCTTCAAGTCTATTAGGGCGAGATCTAGTGTTTATCTTTATTTCGGATCATCGAGCCTCTCATGGAGGGATACAGTGTTTATTTTATTTTGGATCTGGCATAACAGGGTGGGATTTAGTGCCCTTTTTTTTTTTCTTTTTTTTTTTTTTTTTTGTGTTATCTCAAGCATATCAGGTTGGGATCCATCGTTTATTTTATTTCTGAAGTCAAGCCTATTAGGGGCTGGATCCAATGTGGTTTTTTTTTTTTTTTTTTCTAATATCAAGCCTATTAGGGCGAGATCCAGTGTTTTATTTCTAATCTCAAGCCTATCAAGGTGAGATCCATCTTTTATTTTATTTCTGATCTCAAGCCTACCAAGGCGAAATCCAACGTTTATTTTATTTCTGCTCTCAAGCTTATCAGGGCAAGATCTAGTGTTTATTTTTATTTTCAATCCTCGAGCCTCTCATGGCGAGTCTAGTGTTTATTTTTCTTTTTTGATCTTCGAGCCTCTCATGGAAGGATCTAGTGTTTATTTTTCTTTCTGATCTTTGAGCCTCTCATGGCAAGATCTAGTATTCATTTTTCTCCTTCATCCCATGGATGAGGACTTGTTTTAATTTCCATGAGATGATCGTAATTGGTATTTTTCACTTTCCTAAGAAAGCGATGTGTGCATTGGTGTGACCTCCGGCTATATATATATATATATAAAGATTACTCATGAGTGGTACTCCCGCATTTACAATAACCATGAGTACCACTCTTGGTTTTTATGAGTTTGGAAAATTTTAGGCAACCACATAAATATTAATAATTTTCTTTTTTAATTATTAATATGTAAAGAATTCATGTTTTGTCTCATCTTTTGCACAAATTAATTAAAATTAAGAATAATAACCAAAGGCCATGTGTCGTAACTTTTCATGGTTTTGGTCCCATTTCTTTTTCACATTTTGACTCTATTCCATTTTCATTTTTTTTGGCTATAAATTTTAAGAGCCATACCATCTTACTGATTAGCTCCACAACATCCAACATGGAACAAGCTCTCAATTTTGAGTGTGGAGATCAATCCATCTCTCCTTCTTCCACCACCACCACTTCCGCCGCCACCTCATCCCTCTCGTCGCCGCCGCCGTGCTTTTCCACTCTAGAAAACAATTCACCCAAATTGGTACACCAAAAGGGTAGCAAGAAAGACAAACAAGGGAATCAAAATGTAAATAAGCAAAACAAGAGGGTAGATAAGAAAAGTGAAATCGACCAGAACCACCCTGCGTACCGCGGCGTTCGCCGGCGGAGCTGGGGTAAGTGGGTGTCGGAGATCCGGGAGCCGAGGAAGAAATCGAGAATATGGCTGGGCACTTTCGAGACTCCAGAGATGGCAGCTCGAGCACACGACGCCGCCGCCGTCGCGATCAAGGGCAAGTCGGCTTTCCTCAACTTCCCCGAGCTAGCTCTCCAGCTTCCCCGGCCGGCTTCGAGGTCGCCGAAAGATATTCAAGCTGCAGCGGCGGAAGCGGCGGCGCTTTCAATACCAGGAAATCGCGAAGCGGAGATTTTGGATCCGTATGATTTCCCTCGAGAATCCTCTGCTTCGCCGCCGTGTATAATTGACGACCCTTTTCTTGACCTTCCCGACCTCGGAGATCAAATTCATGGGTTCTGCTACACAATGCCGTGGCGTATCGACGGAGATAAGTCCGGCGACGGTGAATTCTGGCCGGAGGAAAGTTTCCTGTGGGACTACAGCTAGGCGAATGAGTCGTCATCCGAAAATTTAGTTGCCATTAAGCTTCTGGTGTGATTAATTTAGAGGGTGAAAAAGACGGTTTGGTCCTTTCATGGATGATTTTCCGTTTTAGTCCTTCAAGTTTTATCTCTACTAAATTTGTTCATAAATTCTTTTATGAAAATATTTTTTAAATATATATGTTATTAATTGTATTATTCATTAAGTAATAATAAAACTAGAGACAACTAGATGTTTTGAACTATGCTTAATGTATATAGAAAGATATTTAATTTATTTATTTATTTATTTTTACAATCAAAACGTCTCGGTCAATTTATGCACATCTTGACTAATCACCTCACTGGATGATCTTAAGAGTGCACTTTCTTAATGGATGTTAAACTCCCGTGTCGCATCTTCTTAAAAATTATAAAAATAGACCCAAAATCAAGTTAGTTAATCTGCACGTGACCTTTTTCGTTCTAATAAACTAATTCTATTTTAGATTAAAAAAATGTAAAATCTCAATGAACAAAAGTGTTACTTTACAAATCACGTGGATCACATGAACAACATATCCCAACTTTGAGGATCAAAAGCGAAGATTTTTTTTATTAATTTTTTATTTTTTAATGTGATTTCATTTTTTATTTATACGGTAAAGTGTATACGAGTCAACTTAGGTGCATTTCGACTAATCATTTCTCCAACCGGTATTAAGAGCACACTCTCCCACATCAATCTGTTCAGAATTAAATTTCAAATTTAATTTCTGAAAGTATTTTTTAGGAAAATCGAATCCTGATTGACAAGAAAATATATTACATTCATTTGTCAACAGAACTAACATCTCTTCGATTTATGTGATTATTTCCATTCAATTACTAAGAAATGATTTTATCTAGTTGGGTTAAAATGTAAATTTCAATGACAAAATTTGGAGGAGAAAAATAAAACAACGCCTTTGTTTGACTAATTGTGTAATTTCCCAATTTTTAACATAATTGAGAGGTTTGTTACTAAAATTAATAATATGTGGACTAAAATAAAATAATGGACACAATTACAGTGTCAGAAATATAATTTTTCTGTTTACAAATTCATGTTAATTTTCATATGTTGAAATTTGCGAAAAAGTAGGTTCCCATAGTCCTATCTCAAGTGGTACATCCGTAGGGGTTTCCAACTGTCGCAATCGTTTTCGCAAACGTATTCAACATCTGCATTTAACGTCATGGTATTTAATTTCGTAAATTTCAAAAATATTTTTTATTATTTCATTACTATCTAATTAAGGTTTAGTTTATGTTTGAGTGAGGAATTTAACAAATCCAAGTAATTTGTTAAATTATGGAATTTTAAAATTTTGAATTTTGACATTCCATCATTTAATAAATTCTTTATTTTAATAATTATTTTAATTGATGAACAATGTAACAAATCATAAAAAATGCAGAACATGGGGAGGAACCCCGAAAATCAACAAACAGAAACAACAAAACATGAAGAAGAAGCAGAAGCAACAAAAGCTTCAAACAAAGTGCAAACTAATTCATCACCAATTGGTTGTTTAAATTAGGGTGGAACCCTAATTTATTCACAAAATGCATAAATTACCCTATTTTATTCACAGAATGCACAAGAAATATGAATAAATTGGAAAACGAATCTGAAGAAGAGGAGTGACGGACGACGACGGAGAACGTGGATTGAGCAGTGATGGACGATGGAGGCGACGACGACGATTGGACAACGACGACAACAATTTGAAAATTCAACGAGGGAAGAAGACGATTCGAAGATGACGAAGGAAGAAGACGATTCGACGAGGGACGAAGATGATTTGAAGACGACAAAGGAAGAAGACAATTCAATGCCGACAATTCAACGACGACGGCAATTCGACGAGAGAAGAAGACGATTCAAAGACGACGACGGAAGAAGATGATTCGGCAACGACGATTTAACGAAGAAGAAGACGATTTGACGACAGACGAGCGAACTGTGAAGAGCTCAACATGAAGAACGAAGGAAGGATTTGTGAAATTACACCTGTTTCAAAATGATTTTCAAATCCTCTATTTACCACTTGAATGGATTTCACAATTCACTCCCTCCTAAAATTCAAACAAAGAATTTGTCAAAAGAGAATTTTGAAATCCTCTAATCAAATGAAATTTTCCCTAGAAATCCTTTACCCAAACACAACCTTATATCATTTACCTCTATTGTCTTTTTATCATTAACCAAAAACCTTCCATGTCATTTACTAAACATCAATCAACCCTTTATTTTTTTTTCGTCAAAAACTTCTTAGTTTCTCTATGAGTAAAAAGTTGTTCAAATTTAAACTGTAATGACAATTTTTCTCTTAACCATTTTTAAAAATAACTGAACAATTAAAAATTAAAGTACTTTTTTTTTTTTTTTAATATTTCCTCCTTTACATTTTTACATTTATATCCCTAAAAAAATATATATTTTTCTTTGAACCTATTTTTTTTAACAAAATTATATATATGTATATAATTTCCGAATGGGGTGGGGGTGGGGGTGGTGGATGGAGCTAGCGCCGGCGCATTGGTGCTCTGTGCCCTGTTGGGATCCTACGCCAGCAAGACCAAAAGGGCAAAATAGCAGGTTTTGTTTGTAGTGGTGACGACAGTGGAGGTGGGGCATTCGTTGCCACTATTTGCATATTACGCTCTCTCGTCTTCCAAACCATCGGAAAAATAATACAAATCATAAGCTCTCCTTCTAGAATTAGACGAACACAGTGTTTCTCTCTTTCTAAATCTTGACGAACTCATTAATCTCTCTTCTCCCTTACTCTTTTCCCTCTCTAAATCCGAATGAAACCCATTAACTGTCTCTCTCTCTCTCTCTAAAATTTACAAAAATGGCTCTGAAAATTGTTTTTGCGACGTCCAAAACAGCTGGCCTGATAAAGCCTGTGAAATTTCCGAGTAGGGCTTATGTCACATTCTTGATCGGCAATGGGGACTACGTGAAAGGCTTCGTTGGGTTGGCGAAGGGCTTGAGGAAGGTTAAGTCCGCGTATCCTCTCATCATGGTGATGCTTCAGGACGTCCCGGGCGAAGCACCATCATATTCTAGAGGCACAGGGGTGTATCGTATGGGAAATTGAGCCGGTGTATCTGTTGGGAAATTGTTGCGGTGGCCAGGATGTTGGTATGCATTGGTATGGTGTCGATGGGTTTCATTGTGGTGGCAATAGCATTGACGTTGGCGATGGATTTAGGGCTTCGTTGCGAGGAGGAGATGAGGATTCTGGTGGGGATGGTGGTCATGGATGGGGTGAGAGGGTGGCTTGGGAGGTAAATATAATTGTTTAAAAATTAAGGGTAGAATTTTTAATTTTTTTTTTTTTTTTTTACAAATAGAGTGTTAGTAAATCTTTTAAAAATAAAAGTATAAAAAACACAAGACAAGCGGGCTGACCCAACGGATCAATCAACTGGGATTTCTCCCTCTCGCACTCTTCTCATTCCACTTTGAAATAGGGACAACAAGAAGAAGATGGTGCATGCCGGTGCTACTAGTATAAATGTTGCACCTCTCCTCCGATGAAGTTGTCTTTGTTTTTTATGTCAAAGTTGTCTATGTTGTATAGAGACTCTCTCCAATGGCTGCCTTCTTGTGGAGCCAATGTTAATAAAGGCGTGGGTTAGGTTTAAATGATAGAACCTTTCTTGTACAACTGATCCCAAGTGCCCAAAGCCGACGATTTATTAAAATCAAGTATATGGTAGGATACCCATCCGGGCACTCTCTGACTCAAATCTTTATTCTATTCGCCGCCTCTGAGAGAGATCCCTTTCTTGGATCCATTGCTTGATATCTGAGATTTTGGCACTTGCCTAATTTCCCCAGAATAGTTATCCATTGCGGAATGAATGAGCAATCCGTAATAATCCTTCGGGATCTTGAAAGAAGATTTATTTTTTTAAATAATAGAAGGGCATTCATATTTTTTTACTAGAGATATTTGGTCAAATGGGATGACTGACATTTTTAAAATAATTGAAGATGTTTGTGGTTTGGGCAAAATGACAGGAAATGTTAGTATAAATTCTACCCAAATAACTTCTCTTTTTGAGTTGATCATTTATGACAAACTCTATCATATTTTATTGATAAAATTATTCTTGCAACATAATATTTTTTTATTTATTTATTTCTTATTCTCTAATTTTTATATTCAATTTTTTACTTTCTCTTGTTTTCTATTTTTTTATTTTTAAAAATTTTCACATTTTTCTTTTGTTTCACTGTGTTTTATTATATTTTTTATATTTTGGTATGATGAAGGGGAGCCTTAGAACAATGGTAGAAATTTTCACCATGTGACCCGGAGGTCACAGGTTGGAGTCATGGAAACAATCTCTTACCAAAAAAGTAAGGTAAAGCTGTGTAAAATAGACCTAAGTAGTCTGACCCTTCCCCAGACCCCGCGCATAGCGGAAGATTTGTAGCACCGGGTTGCCTTTTTTATATTTTGATATGGTATTTCTAGAAAATTGAAAAAAATATATTGAAAGTAAAAAAATCTGAAAATAAAATATAGAAAAAATAAAATAATAGAAATATATATATATATATATATATATATATATATATATAAAGTAAAAAATAGAAAAATAAAAGAATAAGAACAAAATATATTGCAGTAGTAAATTTGTGAAAAAAAGAAGAAGTGATAAGGGTATTTCATGTATTATGAAAATGATAGGGATGAATTTGGTATTTATTAAAATGACATTTCTAAGGTATAAACTCAAAAGTTATTCATTTCAAAGTATTTTAACAATAAAAAACGAAAATGAAAAATAACCATATGATCCCATATAAGAGTATAAACTATCGTTTTGTACCAACAGTTTATTAATAAACAAAACAATCTTATTAAATCATTTTTTTAAAACTAATTAATCTCAATTTTAAATATAGCAGAAATTTAATGACATAAATGCCCATTAATTTTGCCAGATTGACTGGATTTAGATTAAAAAAATATTTCCTAAAATCACGGATGCAAACATTCCCAAAATGTAGATTAAAAAAAAGGGTACCATAATTTATTATGCTAAAAACATTTTGCAAGTAATTACGCAATAAATCAATTTTGTGTTGTTCTTTACATAATTAAATTACACAATTATAATCATTTGTTTTAAAAGTTTAAAACGACATCTCAATCATATTATTCAGTGAAAGAAATAATTTATTTAGTCATTCACGGTTATGTCGAATTCAATAATCTATGCGAACTTCAACATAGTCAGATAATTAGGAAATTTTGATTACTAGGATTCGAAATTTATGTCGAATTTAACATACAAATTACTATTGCGTTGAATTCAATATGACCAAATTAGTTAGGAAAGTTTGTCCTCACTTAATAATGTGACATGCTATGAATCCTAGTTAAGTATGTACAAAAAATATCTTCCGCAAAGAAATGACGATTACCAATTATAATCTTATTAATAATCTCTTAATATAATCATAAATACCTATATTTCAATTACTCTTTTGCTTGATTTGATTACAAAAATGCATTCGTCTAAAAAATAGCTTCAAAATGACATATTCGTTCATGTTGAATACCGCAAGCCTACTTTTGTTTTTCACTTGTTGAATTAACCACAATTGTGAATGACGACTCTTGATAATAACTTTATTGTGATGAATTCAATATGGATTATGTTATTTTGATTAAAAAAATACGATTGAGGTGCCATCTTGAAGCTCTAGAATAGACAATCATGGTTGTGTAATTTAATCAATAAAATAACAAAACAAACTTGATTAATCGTTGATAGGGGTGAATCTCCCACTAGTAAGCCTTTTTTTATTTGACGTTGGGCTTGCTGAATGGGCCAAAGTTTAAATCCTACTCTGTAGGTTTTGGCTTGGCCTGATAAGGCATCTTCGTCGTGGGCCACTAGGAGCCTAGAGGAGTTCGCCTGAAATGGGCCTAGTAAGCTATTCAATGAACAGAGGTGCGACTAAAGTCTGGCCCAGATGGCCTAAGACCGGAACGAACCCATATGTTATCACACGATTAGTGAAACATAAACACTAAGGAAGACATATACCAGCAAAGATAACCTGAGAAATGTAACCAATTGCTATGCACGATCAACAAAGAAACTAGGTACAAATATACAACGACTGGTGCAATTATCTTATCTTCATTTTTTCATATTTTAGAATTAATTAACTTAATCTCACATCGGAGGTTCTTTGATTGACACCACATCGGTGACAATTTTAGACTTTTGGTGTTGTAGGTTGATAGGTTTGGGAGAAATGATTTTTTCTCTATATTTTTTGGTGCAACAAGAAACGAACCACACCTAGCAGAAACTCGATCGGCGGATAAGGACTACGTTTCTTTAGTTTAGAAGGTCAGAGAACTTAAGGCGTTGGTACTAAAATTAGAAAAAACTCATAAGAAACAAGTGTGAACACCATATTTTGTACCACCCATTTAGTATCGGATCGAAAGTGCAAGTTCGGATAGCATTTAGACTGAGGTTTAAAGAGAACTAATTTCCGCCTTAGATTACATTGGATAATACGAATAAAAAAAAAAAAAAAATACAAGAAAACATAAAATAGTTAATCTAACTGAATTCGATCTCAGTAAATGTTTCGGGTCAACATCGAAATTTCTAAAGTTAAGGGAAACTAAAATGATATTATTAAAGGTTGATTTCTATGAAATCACTTTTAATATGAATAAAAATTAGTTACTACCCTTTAAATTAAGAAAATTTCACCAATTACCCTTATTACACGTTTTAACTCCTGAAACTTTTACTATCACCTATTTCATCTTTTCTACACCAAACATATATCTTTAAATTTTCGTTAAAGTATTAATCCTAAATAAATCAAGCCAAAAGCCTTGATTAAACCAAAGAAACTATCATGACAAACTTAGTTACTCAAAGTAACTAACACTAAAGACACAGTTCAAAACCAACCAAACCGAATGTCATCATGACAAGCATTTAAGACTCATCATATCAAGGTCACATTATACATTAAATGAATCATTAATGAGCATTGAATGACGAGATCTTTTCAAGATCTTTCCATGAAAATATCTAGGTTGAAAACCTAGTTACTTGAAAGTAACTAACAATTACAAAACGAACCGCTTCGGTTTCCCATCACATCATGAAAAAAATGATCCATCAAATAAAGGTTTGTTAGTGCATAAAACTGGTATACACCTCGAGTATGGTCCAGTCGGATGACAGGTGGGTTTTCTTGCTGAGGTGGAGTCGTCGGTTGAAAAGTCCTCGCGTGAGCTATGATGGGTCTTGGGAGAACTGACCTACTATGTCCAGAGTCTTACTTCTCAGGGAGTGTACCTGCAGAAGGCTCAAACCGGGGTTTGTCCCGGTAAAGCCCCTCCAGCGTGGTAATCAATGCTTAGAGAGAAAATGTACAAAATATATTAAGCAAACAAATGAACTCGCGTGTAATATAAGTCATTAAAGCGTACCTCAGGATTACATATCCCCCGATATATATAGGCGTTGGAGATGATTAGTCGGGCCTAAACACGATTAATTAATCGAAACCCTGTATTTAGCTGATAATCTGTGACGTTTAAGAGATAATCATTAGGCTTGAGCTTTTGGGCCCATTTGGCAAAGCCTGTGGGATTTTATTAGACCTGTGGCGGTGAGCTGGTGAAGGAGCGCGGAGATCCGTGGAGTCTAGGAGAAAAAACAAGGTTAAAAGGGGAGCCGGTCGAGGTGAGCGGCTGAGTCCCTGAAACTGATTGCCTAGGGCATAGCGCAGAGCAGTACGTCCCTGCAAGGCTTCTAGCTATTCTTTGGGTGCAAATGAGATTACAAGGAGGATTTGTAGTCAGCGTATGCTCCAGCATGGAGTTGTGGATTCTGGAATACATCCCTATCATTGCGAGAGTTGACACGTGGCTGGGTCTCATGTGCTGACTCAGAGGTGCCCAAAAATACCCTCATCAAGGTTATATCAAGAATTTAATAATTGAAGCAACCTTTGAAGACTACATTCAAAGAATAAATATATTTTCATCCAAATATCTTAAGGAAACTTAGTTACTTCAAAAGTAACTAAATGGTTACAAGACTAACCGAATCACATCCCATCCCATTAAGGCATTAAATGCCTATAAAATCAATGTCAAATCAAGTATCCAATGCATGAAATGATATGTAAAGACTACATTCATTGTACATCAAAGAGCATTTAACGCAAGTAGCCGAATCATTTCAAGTAACTAGTACATAGCAAGCAAATCTAACAAAAAAACATTAAATAAATCATTAAATAACCCACAAACCAATGATGGTTAATGATGACTAGTGATGAGTAATGATTAGTAATCATTACCTAGATATTTTGAAGATTGTGTAATCATTTCAAAATCTAATGATTATATAGAGAATCTTGGTAAATCTTTAAGATTTGGCTCTAAACATAAAAGTGAGAGACATCAAAGGATTGCACCTAGACCAAACAGACCCTAAAGAAAAGGTTGGGTAGGCCTGCGCAATGGGGAGTACGCAGGCTCTCCGAGCCTATAAATAGGCAACTTATTTTTATTTGGAAAAGGGCTTGAACTAAGAACTTCTCTCTCTAGTCTTGAAATTCTCTCTCGGGTATAGGGAATTCTTAGGCCTTCTACTTCAAAAACACTCTCAAATATTGTTGAAAAGGCTTCCAAAAGGTATTGTTGAGATTCTTAGAATAAGATCTCAAGAAGTTGTCGAGAAATGATAAAAAAAACAACCAAGAAGATCAAAAAATGAGAAGAAGGAAAATAATTAAGGAAATATCACTCTCCTAAGTTAGGCAAGTCCTCTTAAATCCTTTTTAAATTTGTTTAAATATCTTTATATTGCTTGTATATAGTGTATTTGGTTAGTTCCTAAATGCATAGATCATGTACATAGTGTAGATATCAAAAATCAAGTCAAAAATATCAAAAACATGTCAAAAACATCAACATGTCAAGAATATAAAGAACACCATGAGTTGTGCATAACATCTTTGATTCTCTCAAGAACACATGAAAACAAACTCCAATGAACTCAAAACAAATCTCTGACAAAAGAACTATTGACTACTAACAACTGACTTTTACTTTTATGCAATAGTCTAGATCATAGCCTGACACTAAGTCATGGGTCTCGACAGAGTAAGTAAATAATATATTTTTTTTTCGAACTAGACAATTAAACTTTTTTTTTTCTCTTCAAATTAATGGGTTATATGAAAATTATTATTTTTAAGTATTATTTCATTTAGTATGAGTAATGGGTACCATTCTCAATGCTAGAGTAGTCGCAAACCCGCTCTAATAACCACTCTTTAACGGCCCGATTTCCCAAGGCTGCCACTAGGTTCATCCTATGGAGAATTCTACCCCAAATATTTTACTATTTATAAATAAATTAGTATTATTAATAATTCAACTCTGATATCACTCTCTAACGACCTGGTTTCCCAGGGCCGCCACTTGGTTTCTCCTATAGAGAATTTTACCACAAATATTTTACCATTTATAAATAAATTAGTATTACTACTAATTCAGCTCCAATACCACTCTGTAACGGTCCGGTTTACCAGAGCCGCTACTAGGTTTCTTCCCTTGGAGAATTGAAACTAAAACCGAATATCCACTATTTTATTCTATAAAAATATGATAGTTTTTACAAAGCGACAATATAATTTGTCGATTTATCTAGTCGATTTTTACAACGGTAAATAATCAGTACAATTATCACAAATTATAAAATTGAGTCGATTTTGCAACAGGAAATAGCAGATTCAATTACTAGAATTTCAACTATTGACCTGAGATGCGTTTGGAATTACTACATACCTATCAACTATTGGAATATGAGCATATATAAGAAATTGCAAATAATAAGAATATACAATATATTCTTATTACAAATAATAAGTGCATGTTTTTTTTTTGGACCACCGAAATAATAGTATAAGTATCACATCCTAGTAATAATAGTATAATTTTTTACAAATTGTAATTCTACTATATTTCCTGACACCGTTTCGCTTTCACCGACCCTACAATCAAAGCTGTGTGGTTGTGATTTAACGCTCAATAGAACTTCAACCCCTCTAATGCATGCATTTAATCAAAAGACAAATAAACACATAAATGTGTATCCCACATAATTTTCACATAATATCCCTAAATATTTCATGAAAATTAACAGTTCAAATTTAACAAGAACTTAGCATGAATCACATACTCAAGAGAGAAAGATTAAATACAAATATTAAAAAAGTTAAAGATTCTATCTGAAATTTGAAACCAAAATCTAAACTGGAATCCAAACTGGAGGCGTATAGATTTTTGTGTGTTTATATATTTGAGACTTTTGTTGATTATGTTTGAATATGATCAGGCCTAGTTTGGTTAGCTAGCGTTTGGAAGCATGGAATTGAGCTTGGCTTTAAATACAATTATTAGTATTATTCTAATAATATCTGTATCCATTTCAATCCTGTAACCTCTATATATGTGATTATTATTATTATTATTATTATTATTATTATTATACACCTGTCAACCTATAAGCTAATATGCATATATGAGGTTTGAAATTGATTTCCTTCGTTAAGAAGAAAATTAATTTTAGTCGTTTATTTATTTATACAATGTCCCTCTTAAAATAAAGAAAATATTAATTATATTCAAAAACTCTTAATGGTATAATTTAAATAATACAATAGTCCCAAAATTTCTAAAATTAATTTAAAATTAACATTTAACTCTAAACACTTATCAAATATTATTTATACCATAAATATACAAAACATCCCACAAATATTAAATTTATATAAATTAATATTTTAAAAATATAAATTTTATCGAAGTATTATAATCTCCCTTAAATAAATTTCGTCATCGAAATTTCATTCAAATAATAATAATAATTTAGAATCACACCATACTAGTCACTCTCGGTTAAACAATAATAACCGAAAGTCACCACCCACTCCCGTTGTTCTATTATGATAAAAATAATAATATATCTTTATAATATCATGGTAGTCTCACTGGATTGTGTCTATCTCAATTCAAACAGGTCTACAACTTCAATAATTTTTTCACTTGGCATGATTTTTCAAGTCCACTTTCATATCCCATAACCAACATTTGTCAATTTTATCTAACATTTTAAGTCAACATATCGCAACAACAAATATCATAAACAGTAGATAGCCCAAATTCCTGATGGACTGTCTCATGCGACTAAAAACAATCATTTCCAATATCCACATTAAAATTACAATTTAATTCCATAATCTCGTAAATTCCTTCATAAATATCAAACAATCCGAATTTCAAATAATAATTTTTTCGCAATACATCTGAAAACATATAAATATTTCTCAATTAAATAAATATGTCTCAAAAGATCCAAATACATTTCAATCATATAAATACATCTAGAAACATATAGATACGTCTTAACCATGTAAATAAGTCTTAAAACACACAAATACGTGTAAATCACATAAATACGTCTTGAGATGCTGATAGATGTAATTTATCTATTTATTCCCAAGTCGATTTTGGTAGTTTTCGAGTATTATTATAGAGTTTTAATATGTTTTTATTTATTTATGTATAAATCAGGTGTTTGGAGCGAAAAGGGACGAAAATGGTCTATAAACGAGCAAGTCGGTGGAAGAATAGTGAAAAAAATACAAAAAAGGCTTTCCAGCATCTACAGCTCTACCATTGTAGCAGTCAAAATACAGAGAGTTGTTGAATTCCCCACCGCTATAGTGATGATCCCACCACTGCAGCAGTCAAAATGCGGAGACTTGTTGAATTCTCCACCACTGCAGCGGTCATCCGGCAGAAAGCCATTGACTTCTCCACTGCTGCAATGGTCCGATAACTGATTTCAATGATATTTTGTAGATATTTTGGATCCTATTTATATCTCCTTCTCTCCCACACCTATGGGCACGTATTTTGGAGTATTGAGAGCTCCAAGACAATACCAAAGGGAGAAAATCACCAAATTGAAGAAGAGGGAACAAGCTCGGAGTGGAAATCACGGACGTGGAAGCGTCGATTCTTCAGATAATGGCTTTTATCCTTTGTTTCTCTTCTTATTTCTTAAACCTTTGGTAGTTTTGATTATGTTTAGCTTGTTTGTAGTTGAATATTGGGTTATGACTATGTATAGCTAAACATATATTGTCTAGGGTTTGATGGGTTCATGAAAACGTTGTTTGTATAAATCGATATTTTGTTAACGGTTGTTCTTAGTTATTCGATTGTGTTTACTGTTTTATTACAATCATTAAATACTTGTTATAGTAGTTGATTTGAGAATATGGGGTTTGATACTTGGGAGAGGTAACCCCGAATTCGGACTAGAGTTTAAACACAACGTGACGATCTAATAACCTGGGAGAGTATTAGAAAGTGTGCAATCCGTGTGGTTGGGGCGAGACTCATGTGACCAAGTGTCGTATAGATGCTCGAGAGGGATTTCGGCATTGGTGCGAAGTCACATATTCATTCACTTTATACTAGGGAGAAGTAGTAAGTGAGATTTTGATACCGAGATTGTTGGATAGGATGAATTCCATTAATGTAAACTAGATTGAATTGAACACGTTTAAATGGACAAAGTTAATCCTAGATAATATTTTCCCATAAACGTCATGATAGGTGTAATTTACCTATCTATTTTCAAACTGAACTTGTTAGTTTTTGAATGTTATTATAGTATTTTAATACATTTTTATTTGTTTTGTAATAAATCAGTTGTTTGGGGTGAAAAGGGATGAAAACAGATTATAAACGATTAAATCGGATCAAGAGCGATGAAAGAACGGTGAAAAATGAGCAAAAGGGCAAAATTCAAAATCTACAGTATACCGTCGCAACGGTGAAACCACCACCGCAGCGGTCAAAATACAAAGAGGGCCTAAATCTTCTGATCGTTCACTACCACAGCGGTGAGATCCACCGTCACAGCAGTGACACTGCCGACATACCCACCGCTGCGGTGGTGACCCCTGCAGCTGTAAAGTAGATTTGTTTAGATATTTTGTTCTCTTTATATTCCTCCCTCCACTCCAATTCGGCCATTAGAGATCCTAGACACTTAGAATATAATAGAGAGAGTTTTGGGGAGAGTTCATCCAAAACCAAAGGAAAAGAATACAAAGCAAAAAAGGAAAAGCGATCTCGAAGCTGTTTTAGCGTCAAATCTTCGGACAATGGCTAGTTTATTTCATTTATGTCTTTATTTCTTAACTTTGGTTTATTGTTTGAGCATATTTAGCTCGTTTCTTATTGTATAAATGATTATGTCCATGAGCTAAACTTGGATTATTTATGGGATGAATATAGTTTATGTAAATGTCGTTTGTTTGAGTTGTGTTTCTTTAGCTGTTGTTCTTCACTAATTCGATTGTGTTTACCGGTTTGTAATGTTTATATGCTTGTTTAGATATATTGAGAAATTGGAGTTTGGCACTCGAGAGAGGTAATCCTGAATTCGAACTAGAGTTAAACACAACGCGACGATCTAATAACCCGGGAGGGAGTTAGAAAGTGTGTAATCAATGACATTGGGGCAAGACTCATATGACTATGTGTTCTAAAAAACACTAGAGAGAGACTTCGGCGTTAATACGAAGTCACATATTTATTCACTTGTCACTCGGGAGAGGGAGTGAATGACTTTACAATACAGAGATTGTCAGATAGATTGAATACCGTTATTGTTAACTAAACGAAGCCAAACACGTTTTTGTAAACGAAGTTAATATCTAGATAATCTATTCCCCTAAATGTCTCAAGATAGTATTATAGTATTATAGTATAATTAGTTTAAGTAGTTAATTAAATTAGTATTTATTAATTATAAACCATTTTTTATCACTTAGATAAAGTTAGGTTATGATAATTACGGTACTCGATAATAATCTCAACCAATCCCTGTGGATATAACAACCTTTACTCTTTTCATTATACTAAAACTTGACCCGTACACTTGTAGTGAAAGTAACGATGTATCTACGTACTAACACATCACTATTAGTATTATACCCAAAATTGGATTGCCTAGATAAAATTCGGTTATGATAATCGCGATACTTAGCGACGATCTAATCCAATCCCTATGGATATGACAACCCTTACTCTTCCCATTATACTAAAACTTGACCCGTACACTTGCGGTGAAAGTAGCGATGTAATATTCCGCTACCAGATGCACATATATATTCTAACCAGATAAATATATTTGAAAATACGTAAATACATCACAAACACGTAAATACATCTCAACCACATAAATACATCTCAAATATATAAATACGTCTTAAAATACCAAAATATCACTCAATCATATAAATACATTTCAAACACATATATACATCCTAACCACATAAATACGTCTTGAAACCCATAAATACGTGTCAAACTACAAAAATTAGATACGTCACAAATGGTCAATACTCCTGTAATATGTATATAAAAATATTACACATAGCCCCCAAAAACTTTCAATAATTACCCCACATTCCAACTCCACTTATTGTTAGTAGTAGACCAATATCTATATGAATTATTTTACCGGTGCACTATCTCCATAATACGAACACCATTTATGAATCAAGTGTTTTTATCAAAATCGACTTTTCAGCAAAATATAGTCACATTAGGCAGTATCCGAATCCCAACAAAAAATATCACCATAACAGAGCTACCAAATTGAGATCGACAAATCAACTCACTTTTATATAATAAAATACTATACTTCCTTACTAGCCATATGATTATTTACCTCACGATCAGGAGTTATAACGATAATGTAATCTGTCCATCTGTGTAATATAAGGTGGCAATCAGTGTCATAGCCATTTAATATCTCCAATTGTAGGAGCCAACACGTGGTATAAACCACCATATCATTATCATAATCATCATCGTCAACAACAACAACAACAGAAGATATCAACCACCTTGCAGGACTTGCCCTCCTGTTAGGACCAAGAACAATCCGCAGGATATGCCTTCTTGTTGGGATCACACTATGACATAGTCAGATAACAAAAATAACTTTCCACTTTTAAAAAATTTATTTGATTCGCATCACGTTATAAAATAATCCATTTTAATAATTTTTTTATTTCCACATTTTAGTACGAAAATATAATTTGTCAATTTACATAGAAGACAATACACTCACCCTATCGATGTACGGTCTTCATAATACAAAAATAATTTAGGGATCAAGTATATTTATCAAACACCACCTTTCAAAATATAATATCAATATAACCGCACATTGAGCCTAAATAAAATTTCAACGCTACCATCACAATAAAATAATACATTTAAATCAACCAATCAAATTATTTTGGTGTATAATAAAATATCGCACACATATTTTCCTACTAGACATAAGATAATTTCTCCTCATGATCGAAAGTTATGATAGTACTGTAACCTGTACAACTATGCCATCTAAGGTGGCTATTAGTGCCAAGGCAATTCAATATCTCCAATGGTAAGAGTAACAAATGGTTTAACTACCATATCAACAACATAATCAACTACCTGCAAGACTTGTCCTCTTGTCAAGTCTCAACATATCAGTAATATATTCAACCACTTGCAAGACTTGCCCTCCAGTCATGTCACAACAACGTCTTACAAGATATGTCCTCCTATAAGGACCAACCATATCTTACAGGATATGCCCTCCTGACAAGATGACTATGGTATAGTAGAATAATAAAATTATTTTTCACCTTTAAAATTTTTCTTGATATATTTAATATTATAAAACTGTTCATTTTCATCAATATTGTTTTTTCCATAATTTAATACGAAAATAAAATTTGATAATTTATATAGAAGATAGTAAATACTTTTAAATTGATATTTTTAATTTAACGACAAATTCTATGGTCCACGACTAAACAAATTGTAAATGCATACTATACGATATATACCAGTCATATCGTATGTTTTCAAAAATACTCAAAAAATATATTGTCCCCTTACAACGCAAAATATATATGGTAAAATAATGGGACTCGTTCCCACTATTGTTATAATCCAAATTAAATATTAACCTGACATTGATGGAAAAAATCACATTATTCCCCACTCTATTTATGGAAAATATTAACTTTGCTGACTAATTTTCGATCCTATATATTTAGTTGGCTCAAGTCCTTGGGTGCAAAGTGTTAAACCACTGAAAAACAAAAACATAACGGAGACGTCAATGCATGTAACTATGGACCAAATCCCAACCCTTGTGCAAGCACAAACCATAACCCATTCTTAAGATTAATTGAGCTGGTGGTTTACATATGTTGGTACAAAAAAAATAAAATCATGCTAATGTACAAGTACTATTTCGATTTTTAAGCCTTACAAAGACATGTTCACTTCATGAAGTCATATCATATGCAAATTGCAAAACAAACTAGAGCAACAACATGTTCAGTCTGAAAAAATCAAACAACCAAATTAAATAAAGGTTTATAATGTGTAATAGTGTAATACATGTCCAATTGAATAAAAGTCCATATCGTTTTTTGTTTTTTCGAATTAATAGTTATCACTTAAATATATTACTAAATAATATATATTTAGTAAGTAATAATATTTTGGAGTATAATTAATACCAATATTCCGTATCACATAAATATTATTACTAAATTTATGGTTGAAAGCCAATTTAAATTGTCACATAATATGTGTTACATATCTTCATAAATAATATATATTTAGTAAATAATATATATATATATATATATATATATATATATATATATATATATATTTCGAACTAGATAATTAAACTTATTATTTTTTTTTCGAATTAATGGGTCATATGAAAATTATTATTTTTAAATATTACTTTACTTATTATGAGTAATGGGTACCATAACCCAAACTTAGGGTAGTCGCAAACCTTCTCTGATACTACTCTTTAACGGTCCGATTTTTCAGGGCCGCCACTAGATTCCTTCTATGGATAATTCTACCCCAAATATTTCATTATTTATAAATAAATTAGTATTACTAAAAATTCAGCTCTGATACCACTCTGTAATGACCTGATTTTCCAAGGTCGTCACTTGGTTTCTTCTATAAAGAATTCTACTACAGATATTTTACCATTTATAAATAAATTAGTATTACTAATAATTTAGCTCTGATACCACTATAACGGCCCAATTTCTCAGGGCCGCCACTAGGTTTCACCCCCTGGAGAATTGAAACTAAAACCGAATATCCACTATTTTATTCTATAAAAATCTGATAATTTTTACAAAGTGACGACGACAATATAATTTGTCAATTTATCCAGTCAATTTTTATAATGATAAATAATCAGTATAATTATTATAAATTATAAAATCAAGTCGATTTTACAACAGGCAATAGTAGATTCAATTATTAGAATTTTAACTATTGACCTATGATGCGATTGGACTTACTACATACCTATCAACTATTGGAATATGAACATATATAAGAAATTGTAAATAATAAGAATATATAGTATATTCTTATTACAAATAATAAGTGCATATTTTTTTTGGACTACCGAAATAATAGTATAGGTATCACGTCCCAGTAATAATAGTATATTTTTTTACAAATTGCAATTCTATTATATTTTCTGACGTCGTTTCGCTCTCACCGGCTCTACAATCAAAACTGTTGGGTTGTGAGTCAACACTTAATAAAAGTTCAACCCCTCTAATACATGCATTTAATCAAAACACAAATAAACACATAAACGTGTATCCCACATAATTTTCACATAATATCCCTAAATATTTCATGAAAACTAATAGTTGAAATTTAATAACAACTTAGCATGAATCACATACTCAAGAGAGAAAAATTAAATACAAATATTAAAAGAGTTATAAATTCTACCTAAAATTTGAAGCCAAAATCCAAACTAGAATCTGAACCGAAAACGTATAATTTTTTGTATGTGTGTATATTTGAGACTTCTGTTGATTATGTTTGAATATGATCAGACCCAGTTTAGTTAGCTAGTGTTTGGAAGCATGGAATTGAGCTTGACTTTAAATACAATTATTAATATTATTCTAATAATATTTGTATCCATCTCAATCTTGTAATCTCTATATATGTGATTATTATTATTATTATTATTATTATTATTATTATTATTATTATTATTATTATTATTATTATTATTATTATTATTATTATTATTATTATACACCTGTCAACCTATAAGCTTAGATGCATATATGAGGTTTGAAATTGATTTCCTTCGTTAAGAAGGAAATCAATTTCTTCCGTTTACACAATATCCCCTTTAAAATAAAGAAAATATTAATTATATCCAAAAACACTTAAAAGTATAATTTAAATAACACAATAGTCCCAAAATTTTTAAAATAAATTTAAAATTAATATTTAACCCTAAAAATTTATCAAATATTATTTATATCATAAATATACAAAATGTCCCACAAATATTAAATTTATATAAAATAATATTTTAAAAATATAAATTTTCTCTGGATATTACAAGAATGATACCCAAAACACTGATCTACTTAGAACACTATCTTGGTGCGTTTTTATTTATTTATTTATTTTTATCTTGTGTACAGTTATCTATACAATTGTTATGCTACATAAGTAGAATATGGGTTTCTTGGGCAAAAGGGGGCGTAATAGACAATGTAAGAATTCTCGTTCTATCCCACACATTGCTAACTTACTCAACATCAAAAACTTTTTTAAAAATTAAAATAGGGAACAAACTACAAGAGAAGAATGAGAATCCTTATTTTACTTGATACAAAAGTTCTTAATACAAAAATTAAATCATTAATGCCCCTTTTATTCGTGATAATGCACATAAAAACTTACCTTAAAAACACAAATACATTCGCCTTTGAATAATGTACATAAAACCCTCACCTCAATAAGTCATCTAAAAAACATATAGCCTTTGCTAAACAAAATCGTTTAAAGTTTGTCCGATAAGACAACATGAAGGAATATACTTCGATTGCGTAAAATCAAGATAAGCTTACCAAGATGTAAGAAAGTATCGTCACCCAGTTGAATCAAGACTGTGCGATCCAATAATGAATATACCTTGGGTCATATTCCATTAAGATTTACATATCATGTCCTAAGTATAGTGTCCTTTCTCGTAAGCCTATACAATAGGAATCATGCACCATAAGATTCAAAACCTATTCTACAAAGAAACTAACTAAGGTTCACCAGTTAGACTACTATAGTAGATTCACTCTAAGAAAGACTTCGTGAATTCAAAGGTATTTTAGACCTTTCATCGAGTTCTAAGAGAAATGATCCATATATTGAGTCCTAGAAGTAATTATCCATGTTTTGAGAGGGGAAAAAAAAAAGAAGAGACAATTACGTCATTTAAGTCCTAGGAGAAATGATCCATGTTTTGATGAAAAAATAGGATGACTCTGTCATTAGGTCCTAAGAACAATGATCCATTTCTAAGGAAGAAAATGACAAATCTGTGTTTGAGGAATATAATTCTTTCATTGAGTCTTAAGAGCAATGATCCATATCTTGATGATAAAGGTTAATCGTGCCATAATCCTAGATGAATATAATTTCCAAGTCAAGGACAAAAATTAAAAAAATAAAAATTGAGCTACCCTTGGTCCTACAAAACCAAGTCTAATCCGAGGTCTATCCAGAAGTTGCCTACTAGAAGTACATCTTCCAAAAATTGCATACATAAGGCATGAACATAATCATCCATTCATATAGACATATTCATACATAGAAACAAAAAATCATGGATAAGGACAATTTGTATAAGAAAACCTTTACAGTTCATTAGTCAAGATCTAAGTTTTTAATCACTTAATAATCCTAGAAAATCTACTTTGGTAACCTTTGTTAAAAGCCATCCGAGATTAGCTCGCAAGATCATAAAATGGATTCGATCTCTTTCTCTCTGCCGTTAATACTGGAAACAACTCCAAGATTTCCCCGATGCAAGAAAGTGTTACCTCTCTAAAACAAGCGTCGAGCAGGATGAACCCAATTTCACTATTCCGAGAAAAGAGAAAAGAAAACCATATCTTTCTCTTATTTTCCTCAAATATTAAGTCACTTCTAATGAATTAGTTATTATCTTATATGCCTACGTACTAGATCTACGTATCTCTGAATACGGGCTTATTTTATCTAAGGTTGACTCAAGTCTTTATACTCCAACTTTCATAAATTAATTTGCTTGTCGTGATTCACACACCCCAAATAATCAAAATTTTTGAAAATATAATTTCAATATTAAGTTAAACCATCATTGAAAGAAGTAATATTAAAAGAAATGTCTTGTTCCAACCAAACGATGGTGAAATATTGACAAAAAATCTGTGAAAGTTAGAAAGAAAGCCGAGAACCTTGACGTGGAATCATTACATATGTTCCAACCCAGGAGTTATGAAGAAAACTAAGGAGAATTGTAGCCAACATACCTATCAAGAAGACTTTGGGATATCATCTTTAAAGAAACCTAAGAAAAGGAAAGTAAATTTAGAACTTAGCCTCGGGCTAAGAAAATTCTTAAGAGGGGGTAGGTAACCGTAAACTCTTCTCAAGGGAAAATCAAGTAGCCAAGGTCATGTTCTGGAAAAAATTAAAAGATTCAATCAAAGAATGTCCTTATAAATCTGCGAGACCTAGCTTTACCCAAAGTTCTCAAAAGGAGTAAGGCAGGTAACTAGAAGAATCTTTCGTCCAAAGAAGAAAAAGATCAAGTTAGAAGAAGTCAATGAGACTCTAGTAGATAAGAGCCGATAAATGAAAAGTATTTGGAATAGAGGTGAAATCAAGTACGTGTTAAGAGAAAAAGAAAAGAATAAAGGCTAGTCTCATAAAGTTTTTAAACATTGAGTAGTCACACGAAGGCAATCGGATGAATCACGTTGTCTATATAATTCGAGTATTAAGTCGTATGAGTGTCTCAACACCTAGTGACTTGGGCCAACTAGACCAGGATCACTACCCAAAGCTTGTTATATGGATTATATAGGAAGTATGAGTCCCTAATTCCTAGAGGGAAAAAAAAAATAAAAAGAAGAAGAAAAAAACCAGAATAAAAATGAAAAATTATTCTCTCAAATACTACCAGGATAAAACAACATTTGCTAATCATCATTAACTAATATTTGTTTCTTTGTAACTTCTTTTCTCCATCTTTTAACAAAGCAACAGAGGTTGGGAAAAAGATCTCCTATATAGTTTATCATTGGTCAACATATACCATGACACTTTGTACATGAAATTTCTGGCTGATTCTTTGTTGTTTGGAAGAGTTCCTTCCTTTAGATACAAAACTAAATGGGTTCTCCAGTCTTTTTCTCGATTCAGTTCTCCTATGCATGCGTAAAGGTTCGTTGGTGCTGCTATGGATGGTTGTTTAAGGAATTCTACCATTTCATACTGTTGATTTGGTTCAAATGAAAAGGCTAGAATGGATAGTAATTAACCTTCTCATTTTTAGCTCTCGGAACAGCTTTGAACTTGCAGCTTTGGAGCGAGGTAGTTAGCTCTTTTACTTTGTCCACATAAGGGTGTAACCTTTGTTCATTCAATGTATACACTCTGTTTATCTGGTTGACCACTAGTTATAAATCTGATCTCACCTTCAAATTTTGGGCTCCTAATCCTTTGGCGAGAGACAACCCAATAATTATTGCTTTATACTCTACTTTATTGTTGGAGGTTCGAAAACATAGCTGCACAACTCTTTTAAGCTGATCTCCTTTGGGTGTTTCTAAACCAATGCCAATACCACATCCTTTCATGTTTGAAACTCCATCTACCCATAGTTTCCATAACATAGCCAATTGGTCAGGGCAGTCTCTATCTTTTATTACTGCTTCGCATAAAGGGGTCAACTCAATAATGAAATCTGCCAGAGTTTGCCCTTTAATTGCATTTTTGGGCTTGTACTTGATAAAAAAAACTCACCAAGTTCTACTGCCCACTTCATGAGATGTCCATAAGCCTCTGGTTTATGCATTATTGCTATGAGAGGACAAGAGGTTAGCACGTTGATCTTGTGTGCTTAAAAATACGGTCTAAGATTCCAAGCTGAAGTTACCAAGGCCAGGGGAAGATTTTCCAGTTCAGTGTAGTGAGTCTCAACTGGGATAAGCGACTTACGTATGTAATAAATTTCCCTTTGCCTTCCTGAGTAGGCTTTTACCAGTGCTGCACTTATTACGACTGAGGTCACCGCCAAGTATAAGTAGAGCTCATCCTTTGTGTTTACCTTGACTAGCATTTCAACTAAGCCCAAGTAGTCTTTGATGGATTGCAACGCCTTTTCACAGTTATCATTCCACTTGAAATTCTTGTTTCCTTCCAATGTTTTGAAGAAAGGGGCACATCTATCAGTAAATTTGGAGATGAATCTGTTAAGGGCTGTCAACCTTCCTATTAGCACTTGGACTTTTCTTATGGTTGTAGGGGACCTCATGCTTCAGACGACTTCTATCTGCCCTGAATCTACCATGATTCCTGATTGGTTCACCACGAAGCCTAGAAATTTTCCAGATTCCACACTGAAAGCGTATTTTTCTAGGTTCAACTTCATTAAACTTCCTCAGTATAGCAAAAGCTTCTTCTAAATACCCTAGGTGATCTTCCTTCTTAGATATTTTGACCAATATGTCATCTATGTAGACCTCCATGGTTGCTCCAATTTAGTCTTGGAATATGCGGTTCACCAGTCGGTGATAGGTTGCTCCTGCATTTCTCAAGCCAAATGCATTACTTTGAAGCAGTAAGTATCTCTTGGAGTGATGAATGTTGTTCCTTTTTTTATCTTGTTTATCCATCCAGATTTGATTATATCTTGAGTATGCATCCATCATGGTCAGCCGTCTGTTGTTGCATCCATTATTTGGCATATTCTTGGCATTAGGTAGCAGTCCTTTGGGTATGCCTGGTTGAGTTCGGTGAAGTCCACGCACATTCTTCACTTCCCATTCTTCTTTTCAACAAGGACTAGGTTGGCTAACCATTTTTGGTATATCACCTCCCTTATATGGCCAATTAGAAGCAACCTCTGCACCTCATATTCGATCACCTCTTCCTTTTCAGGTTTAAATGTTTTTCTCTTCTGCCTGATCGCTCATAACTATTAAAGGCCTGATTGCCTTCGTGGGTCAGATCAGGTCGATCATCCGACCCAAAAGACATAACCCAATATATGATCTGGGCTGAGCGCATCAAACCCATCGGGAAAACGACCTGAATGGTCCAGTAAAAAACAAAGTAGGCCTCACCTAATCGCCCAACCATGGAAAATCAGAACCCAAAGTAACAAGGCCAAGAGCAGGTCAACACACCATTTCCATTTCCCTAATGCATGAGGAACGTTACCCCCGATTGATTGTAACGGACCATGTTTAATGGGAACGTTACATATATCTTCTCTCATATTGAATAAGAGGATATCATAGCCATATCCCATATTAATAGGAGTGGATCACGAAACGGGCGACCTAACCAATAAAACGAAAAAATTTGGGAAAGTCTATATAAAGGAAAGGTATCAACACGTTATTTTTATGATTGATTCAAGAGCTTGATCTTTCTTCATAAATACTCACCTATTCTCACGCCAAAAATTCTTTAGCCGATACCACACCGGTGTCCCCCTTAAGAACTAATCAGTTTTGCAAGTTGAAAGAAGAAGTTGAGGAGGCTTTTGGCACATGAGAAGTTGATTGCACGTGTTTGGAATTTTTGGCAATATCATTTGGCACCCTCTATAGGAAACCGAGCAAAACGACATGATCATCGGCGTCATGGTCAACATAAACCACTAGCAAGTTCTATAATTGCTTTCAACAAAACCACAAATTTAGAGGGATAGAAAATCTGCCGGCAAAGGTCGGAAGATTGGAACTCATGATGTGAGACGTCGCTGTGCTCCAACGCCACATCTGACACCGTCCAAATATGAGGCCTCCACTACCGGCATCCATATCGATAAGCATCTAATCTCTCTCCACAAAACTTGATAATTTGTTCCGATGTGATTCGACATAGGTCCTTTACTTTTACGAAAGCACAAACCGTCTCTCTGAGTAGATCATATGGTTTTTCGATAATAACTAGCGCCGACACCATCGGATATAAGACAAGTACCACTTCAACCTCTAGGGTGCTTATACTTTTCTCACTAAAAATGATCAATTGAATGGTCCTTCATTAAGATGAACCCATCTAGGTGTCTCACTCCAAGGACATCGGTCCGACACCATCTGCCTTTAAAATATTCTCGAGTTTTTTCAGGTACCCTAACTATTGATCCTAAGATTTTGATGGACAATTAAATGTTGATGTTTTTTGTGAAACTAAAAAGTTTATTGAGTGTTTCAATGTAAGAGTTCCATTGAGGATAGTATCATGAAGAAATGGTTAAGGATGCAAAGAGACTAACAAAGAGACGAGTATTAAAAGATTGAAGACTTTGAATAATTTAGGAGAAAACAACTTAAGTTAATTTTTACTCTTAATGTATCCCGATTAGGATCACATACGACACAAAAATAAATTTATATATATGTGTGTTTTTATTAGGATCCTAATTAGTTAACATATTTGCTCCAATGTGAAATTGAAGAAAAAATATTGACCTAAGAAAGATTAGTGCTTAAAATTGATTAATAAGTGTCAATTAAGTTAACCGAGAAAAACAAATCGGTTAAAGGGGCCAGAACGTCGAAGATTAGAGTGGAAATGAACTAAGGAAAGGTTGTTCCAGCATTGATCAGTCAACCGACCAAGTAGGATCGGTCAATTGATATATAAAGGATCGATCGACCGACTGTCAAGTAATTTTGGCTTGGCTACAACCTGAATCAATCGATCAACTGGTGATGTTTGGTCGTCAACAGATGGTGTTGTTTTAGGATTTGAAGATTTCGTGGATTTGATAAAAACAAATAGCCATTACTAGCCATTTTATGGTTAAAATCTGAGAGATATCTTAGGGATTTGATATTATTTAAGATATATGGTTGTTATTTTGATGTCCCTAAAGATATGGTTCGTATATTTTAAATATTTCTCAAAATGGTACATTTAATTCTTTTTATCCTATCTATTTGAGATTGAGAAATATTTGAAGGACTAAATCGAATAATTTAAAAGCTATAATTAAGTGAATTGAATCAAGATTGAGTCATATCAATATAAAGGGTCTATAAGAGCAATTAAGTGTCATAATATATGGAAACTAACTGTTGGTAGGCCTGATTCAAATCCTTATATATCGACCTGCGTTTTTTTCATTTGGAAAGATCCCAATCAATTGCTTTTCAAAAGTTATTCAATTCCTGAGCTTTTTGAGAAATTTTATTCTAAAATTATACTAAGAGTGTTGTGAGATTATCTTTGAGAAAAGTTATTGAAGAAGTGTGCAAAAATTGTTGTTGTCACCAATCTAAAGTTTCATTGCGATTCAATTTTCAATTATTCAGTGGTATCCTGGTGAGATCGTTCCAAACTTGAGCTTTTTATTCCTATTTGATATTATTATTTATTTCTTGGAATTTAGATCTTTGAAATCGTTTTTCTGAACTTAAGTTGCTT